>CAMZMU010000036.1:396546-705693 GCA_947311845.1 Poa pratensis
TAGGAGTGAGAGGTCGCGTGTCCTGGAAGGCCAGTATATATTCCCCTGCTAAGAACCTCAGAGCTGCCGAGGCAGGCAGCCGAGCTATCCGGGTTGACTGGAGATGCATGGCGTGCGCAGCAGAAGCGAGTCAATGAATTAGTGTATGTAGCTAACCAGCAGAATGAGGCTCTCCGCAGAGCATATGCCGGGGCTGGTGATTCGGAGATGGTTTATTCAGCTAGGCCAGTTAGTCAGGTGTCCAAGGGGCAAGCCTCGTCTCCACTCGTCGGAGGAGCCGATCGAGCCCGGAGTGTCACCTCGGGTCAGAACAAGCAGCTGCAGATGTATGATCCGTGTTAGCAGCAAAGCAGAAGGTGGGCCAGGGCAATGCTAGCCGAGCTAAGGGAAACCCCGGCCAGGTAATGCAAGCCGAGCTAAGGGTAACTCCGGTCAGGGAAATCAGAATGGCGGGCAAGCAGCGTCGGCTGGCCGAGGTAAACCACCTCCGCCCCCGAGGTATCAGCAACAACCCGGCCGCAGGGGCAATATCAGCGAGAGCCGGAGTATGTTCAGCAACCTCAGAATGTCGGTCAAGGCGATGACCGATATGATGATGGAGACTCGGCCATGGCGCGAGCTGGATACCACAGAGTGGATGGGGCGTTGGGACCTCGGATAGGAGGTCGGATGTTAGCTCCAGGCGATGTTCGTAACAAGCTGGATAGAATCTACTTATCCGAGCAACTGGAGGAGGAAGGCCCTCCTGGTCCGGCGTGTTTTGGACCTCGGATCATGAAGGAGCCACCACCGCCAGTATCTCAGTTCCAGTTAGGTCGGAACACCAAGCCATACAACGGGAGCACCAAGCCACAAGATTGGCTGACAGATTATGTATCCTCGGTGCACATAGCGGGGGGCAATCGCCGATGGGCGGTCCGGTATCTCCCGCACATGTTGGAAGGTCCAGCTCGGATCTGGCTGAATAATTTGCCGGAGTATAGTATCAACTCCTGGATAGACTTGGAGCTGGCGTTTAACAGCAACTTTGCTAGTACATACAAGAGGCCAAACCGACCTCAGCTCCTGGCGCATGTAAGCAAGATGATCATGAAACTGACCGAGAATTCTTAACTCGGTGGAGCAATGTTCGGAATTCCTGTGAAGGAGTTGTAGAGGCACAGGCCATTTCCTGGTTTGCAGATGGTTGTCGACATGGCAGCATGCTGTGGCAGAGGCTCCAAAGAGATATGCCGAAATCCCTAGCAGAAAATCCGGATTGCAGATTCTTATGCTCTGGGTGATCCGATGCAGCCAGCAGCAGAGGCAGTGGCACGTAACAGAAGGAGGGAGCCAATAAACAACCGGCTCGGACCAAGGTGTAATGACCGCCAAGAGTTCGGACAAAAGAGGAGGGAGCCGGACTACCCATACACCTCGAACCAAGTTGCAGCGGTGAACCCGGATCAGCCCGGAGCTGGAGGTGTCCAGAGGCCAAAATCAATGGTCCGGCATTTAGTCCGAACCCGGAGCCACCCTTGACTTATGAATCAATGATAGATGGTCCTTGCTGTTACCATACGACCGACCCGCGCAAGCCAGCCAACCATTCAACCCGGCAGTGCAGCTGGAACCGCAGAATCAGAGAAGAAGGGGCGAAGGCCGGAGGAAACAGAGGAGGACCACCTCAGAGATTTCAGCCGAGGTCCCACCCAAATCTGTCCGGAGCAAATGTTACCCCGATAACCACTGCACCTCTCCGAGGCCTGCAGCAGCAAGGCCCGTGAATGTTGTGAATGTCCGAGGTAATAACAACAATGGTGCCGGACCAAGTCAGCAGTATGAATACCCCGGAAATGACTATAGAGAGGCTCATGCGAGCTATGTGGTCTTTGTGACCGAGCCAACTGACAAGAAGAGTGTGCAGAGGCGTGCCATGGAGGTGAATGCAGTAATGCCGGTGGTGCCGACCTATATGAACTGGTCTGAGCAGGAGATCACTTGGAGCAGGAAAGACACACCTCGGATCATGCCGAGCCCTGGAAAGTATGCCCTGGTGGTAGATCCGACGTTGTGTGGGCCTACTAAACAATGTGAGGTTTACCCGAGTTCTGGTGGACAATGGCAGTGCCATCAACATCATGTACCGAGACACAATGGTGAAATTGGGCATATCGCCAAATCAGTTGATGCCAAGCAGTTGTACTTTTCATGGGATTGTGCCTGGCGTTTCCTGTGCACCCATGGGCAAGATATGGGTGGATGTAGCATTTGGAACCAAGGATAACTGCCGAGTTGAGAGTATCGAGTTCGAGGTGGTGGACTTGGAGAGTGCATACCATGCATTGCTTGGAAGGCCGGCTCTGGCCAAGTTCATGATTTCCACCCATGTTGCATACCTGAAGATGAAAATGCCAGGGCCTAATGGGATCATATCCATCTCGGGTGACTACAAGCGAGCCATTCAGTGTGCCTCGGCGGGGTCTAATCTGGCCGAGTCTTTGGTGATCGCAGCTGAGAAGAAGAAGCTGCATCAAGTGGTGGCAATGGCGCAGTCAACACAGCTCGGCATGTCCGGACTGATGAGCCCGGACTCAACTGCAGCATTCGAGGTGCCCAAGGAGACCAAGAAGATCCCCATTGACCCGGAGCACCCAGAGCATATGGCCATCATTGGGACCGGGCTGGGCGAGAAATAGGAAAGCGAGCTCTGTCACTTCCTCCGTGAGAATCGGGATATCTTTGCATGGTCGGCTAAGGACCTGCCTGGTGTTCCGAGGGAGTTGGCAGAGCACTCTTTATTTGTCAGGCCGAGGTGAAACCGGTGAGGCAACCGACCCGTCGTCTCTCAGACGACCGAAGACAAGTGGTGCTGGACGAGCTGGCTAAGTTGCTTGCAGCCGGGTTCATTATGGAGGTGCTGCACCGGACTGGATATCCAATCCGGTCTTGGTGGAAAAGAAGAAAGACGAGCCAGCCGTGGTCAAGGTGTGGCGCATGTGCATTGACTTCACTAACCTCAACAAGGCGTGCCCGAAAGATCCGTTTCCATTACCTCGGATTGATCAAGTGATTGATTCCACTGCTGGTTGTGAACTGTTGTCTTTTATCGATGCGTACTCTGGTTTTCACCAGATACCACTGAACCCGAAGGATCAAATAAAGACTGCTTTTATTACCCCGTATGGGGCGTATTGCTATCGTGTCATGTGTTTTGGTCTGAGGAATGCCGGGGCAACTTATCAGAGGTGTATGCAGAAATGCCTGCACTCTCAAATGGGCAAAAATGTGCAAGTGTATGTCGATGATATCGTCATCAAAACTAAGGAGAAACGTACTCTCCTCGAGGATCTCGAGGAGACATTTGTGAATTTGAGAAAATATCGGTTGAAGCTTAACCCGGACAAGTGCACCTTTGGTGTCCCGGCTGGAAAGTTGCTCGGATTCCTGGTGTCTAGCCGAGGTATCGAGGTTAACCCGGCCAAGATCCGAGCTATTGAGAACATGAAGTTACCGAAGTGTTTGAAAGATGTGCAGAAATTCACAGGGTGCCTAGCCTCGTTGAGCCGATTTGTAGGTCGGCTGGGAGAAAAAGCCTTACCTTTGTACCACTCATGAAGAAAAGTACCGGGTTTACATGGACCCCGCAGGCCGACGTGGCGTTCAATGAGCTGAAAAAGATGTTGTCCACTGCCCCGGTGTTGGCGTCACCATTGCACAATGAGCCGATGTTACTTTACATTGCGGCCACAAACCGAGTTGTAAGTGTGGCAGTGGTGGTGGAGCGCGAAGAAGGTGGCAGGTCGGTGCAGAGACCGGTGTATTACTTGAGCGAGGTGATCTCTACCTCGAAGCAGAATTACCCTCACTACCAGAAGATGACGTATGGTGTCTACCTGGCGGTCAAGAAGTTGAAGCATTATTTCCAGGAGCATCCCATGACGGTGGTGTGCGAAGCTCCAATCTCGGAGATCATCGGGTGCAAAGATGCAACTGGCCGAGTTGCCAAATGGGCGATTGAGGTGTCTCCATATGCACCACATTATGAGAGAAGAGATGCAATTAAATCCCAGGCGTTGCCGGACTTCTTTTGTGATTGGGCCGAGATGCAGTATGAGCCACCCAGGCCGGACTATAATTATTGGAAAATGCATTTTGATGGGTCCAAGACAAAGATCGGGCTGGGGGCTGGAATAGTCCTCACCTCGCCGAAGCGAGATCAGCTGAAATACGTGCTGCAGATTCATTTCTCAGCATCAAACAATGTGGCGGAGTATGAGGCCTTAATCCATGGCCTCAATGTGGCGAAGGAGATCGGTATCCGGCGTGTGGAGTGCTTCGGCGATTCCGACCTGGTGGTGCAACAATCTTCTGGAACTTGGGATGCTCTGGATGCCAACATGGCGTTATATCGGTTCCATGTGCAAAAGATATCCGGGTTCTTTGAAGGGTGTGAGTACAGGCATATACCTCGGACAGAAAATAATGCTGCCGACGTGTTGTCAAAGCTCGGTTCATCTAAAGAGGCAGTACCACCAGTAGCCCTGAATCACTTGAGAACTCCTTCAATCAAACCTTCTCCTGAATCCGAATCTATTTTCATCCCGGCGGAGCAAGAGCCCGGACCTGTTCCAATGGAGGTAGACGTCGGGTGCGTTTGGTCGGACCCGGGGACTGCGTGGCAGAGCTCGGGGACTGCGCACCGAACCTCGGGGACTGCTCATCAAGACTCGGGGACTGGTCGCAGGATGGTGGAGGAAATAATGGAGGAGATTATGGTGGCCGAACCAATGGAGGTGGACGAGAATTTTTTCCTTTGCACCCAGTGCCGGAGTGGGCGGAGCAAATCATGAAGTTCATAACGGAGGGAAGCTTGCCAAGTGACACAACCGAGGCTAGGAGAATCCAAAGGAGGGCAAGGCGTACACCATCATCAACAAGGAGCTCTATAAAAGAAGCGTAACCGAGGTGTTGCAACGGTGTGTCGAGCCAGCTGAAGGCAAGGAGATGCTTTTGGAGATCCACCAAGGAGAGTGTGGTCATCATTGCAGCACAAGAGCTCTGGTGGCCAAGGTGTTCAGGCATGGGTTCTATTGGCCCACTGCTCTTGCTGATGCAGAGGCCATAGTCCGGAGATGTGAAGGATGCCAAAGGTTTGCCAAGCAAACGCATATGCCAGCCTCGGCGCTCAAAACAATTCCTATCACTTGGCCGTTTGCGGTATGGTGTTTGGATATGGTGGGAGAGTTCAAACCAGCCCGAGGTAACATGACGCACATACTGGTGATGGTGGACAAGTTCACCAAGTGGATCGAGGTGAAACCAATCCGGAAGTTGGATGGTCATTCAGCAGTGACTTTTTTGAAGGAGATCATTCTGCGATATGGGTACCCCCATAGCATTATCTCGGACAACGGCACGAACTTTGCTGTTGGAGAATTTGCTCGGTTTTGCATGAACAAGGGAATCCGGCTGGACATAGCCTCGGTGGCACACCCGGAGTCTAATGGACAAGTGGAAAGATCAAATGCTCTAGTGTTGGCCGGCATCAAGGCTCGGCTCATTGAACCACTGCTGAAAACCGGGGTGTTGGATAGATGAGATACCAGCAGTACTGTGGGGTCTAAGGACCACGCCAAATCGATCAACTGGCTATACGCCATTTTTTATGGTCTATGGGGCAGAAGCTATGCTACCCACTGACATCGAATATGATGCGCCCAGAGTGGCAATGTACACTGAAGCCGAGGCAAAAGAGGCTCGGGAGGATGCAGTAGATCTGCTTGAGGAAGCTAGAGAATTGGCCTCATCTCGGTCAGCAATATACCAACAAGGTCTCCGACGTTATCATAGCCGGAGTGTCAACCCTCGTGTGTTTCACGAGGGAGATTTGGTGCTGAGGCTGGTGCAGCGCAAGAAAGGTCGGCACAAGTTGTCACCTCCATGGGAGGGACCGTTCATTGTGAGCCGAGCTCTGCTCAATGATTCGTACTATCTAATAGATGCGCAGGAACCAAGGGAAGATGGGCTGGACAACCCCGGATCAGAGGTCAGGCGACCATGGAATATAGCTCTACTCCGACCTTTCTACTCATGAAGGGCGCAATGTATGTACCTCGGTTAATCCTTAATGAAATGTCGGCACTCCGAGGTTGAAGCTCGGGGACTGCCTCGCTCTTGTGCTTGTGTTTTATTTCTGTTTGTCAATTTCGTTCATATGCCGAACTATTTTGAACCTCGTCTCAAACTTCAAGTAATGTATGCTGTGTAACTAATCTTGTGACTCGACTGACGAACGCCGAAATGGTAGTCAAGAGCAAAGATGAAAAAACGTGGGAAACATGAAAATGGACTCGGGGACTCGGTCCAAAAATATAGTTCGGCATGTGTCGTTTACTAACCCCTGTCTTTACCTTTCGTTTATGTCGGATGATTTTGAAACACACCTCGACATTTGCTAAGTACTGTATGCTATAAACAACAATCTTGTGACTCGACTGTCGAACGCCAAAATGGTAGACAAGAGCAAAGAATGCCAAGTATAGTAAACACGAAAGTGAACTCGGGGACTCGTTCCAAAAGGGTTCGGCATAAATTCTTAGAAAAGCATGGTTCGGATAGCAAGATAATAGTACTGGTAGCAAGGCAAACTACTTAAGGTCTGTTACATCTGCACCCGGCATACCGGGGATTTAATGTTTTGCTTGAGACAAGTTCAGGCCTCGGAACCAGAGACCTCGGTCGCGGAGTTGTGGTAGCGGGGACCTCGGAAGCAGGAGCCTCGGGCGCAGGAACACCTCGGTCGCGGAAGCAACCTCGGTTGTTGGAGTGGATGCCGGGGTGTCCGTCACGTCGGGGGAGATCACCTCGGTGGCTACGGCTTTGCCGGACTTGCCCTTGGAGTTCGGAGGTTCGTCGAAGCTGAAGTCATCATCAGAGCCTTCAGCCACCTCGGTTGTTTTGCCGGCCTTGCCCTTGGAGCTCTCAGGCTCGTCAAAGTCAATTTCCTCGCCGTCAGAACTCTTCACCGGACTCTGCTTCCTCGTCCGAGCTCTCTTCATCCTCAGAATAGAGGCGCCCGTCATCAAAGGTCCGGGTGTTTGCATAACTAGCAAAGAGGTCGGCTGCTGCTTGGCGTTTCGCAATGCCATCAGGGGTGGAGTTCCAAGGAGAGCCCCTGCGCAGGGAGGTAACCGTGTGGATCTCAACATCTTCATACCAAGACAGCACGAACACCAGGGCCTTGTCCGCTCCAGCCCGAGCTGATGAGCATCTCCACTCCCGAAGTCTAGCCTCGGCTCCTTTCAGCTTCGTGGCGAGCTCGTCGATGCAAGTGGGAGTCTTGACCTTGGGCCAGAGGGCACGGTGGACCTCGATGGCAGCATCAACCAGCTTGGTTCCAATGGCCCTGAGCGGCCTGATCCGAGCATTAAGGGCAACAAGGTGGTCCTGGATATCCCAGCTTTCGCTGAGGGTTTCTGTCTCAGCCCTCTTTGCCCGAGCTGCTTGAACTTCGCGGATAGCCTTGTCCTTGGAGTGCTCAAAGTTCTCTGAAGAAGACAAAAAGGCTGTCGCTGAAATAAGGCATACGGTGGCACGGGGTGTAGGTCGGCAGAAAATAAGGAAAAGGGGAAAGAAACTTACTGTCCATTTGGTGATTAATCCGAGCGAGCTCGGACAACCAGCTTTTCGATATAGCTCGGAGGGCGATAAGTTCGGCTTCGGCCGAGGTGGCGCGGCTCTCCAGGGTCTTGGCAAGCTCTTGCTGCTGTTCGGCGGCCTGGTCTTTGACCTTCATAGCGTCCTCCACAGCAGTTTTGGCTTCATTAGCCCGGTTCAGCTCTTGTTGCAGCCGAGCTATTTCATCTTCGGCTGTCTTCAACTTGGAGGCGTAATCTTTGTCGCTCTGCTCCTTTGCGGATAGAAGAGTCCGGTGAGACTTCTTCAGTCTGTTGTGATCCAGCAGGAGGTTCTTGAAGATCTTTGTCCGAGCATTGTTGCACTCCTGAAAAAATAGAGAGATCAGTTCGAGAAATCCGAGGTTTTTTAGCACCCGAGGCCCAATTGAGTCCCGGGGACTTGGCATTGGCCTCGGGGACTCAGCATGGGAGAAATGACAAGTTTTTGAGATTCAAGCCGAGCAATTTTAACTCGGTGGAGTGTCAATTGCTCAACCCGAATCTCGGGGACTGGGAATAGTGTATGTTTGTCATTTGGTTTCAAAGGAAGAAAGAGAGTTGCGTAAAGAAACTTACCGAGGCCTTCTTGCTGCAATCAAGGACCGCAGTCTGCATGTTGTAGATGGACTGGAGCACGGCGCTAGGTCCAACTGGATGCTCAGAGCTCGGGTTAGAGGAGACCTCGGCAGCGTCAGCCGAGTTCCAGTCCATGTCATAGTGCTTCTCCGAGCCTAAGCTGTTCCCGCTCTTGGTCCGGAGTTGCCCGACCTCCCAGCTGCTGATGTTCGGCTGGATGGTAGCAGCGAAAAGAGCTCGGGAGGTGGCGACCTGAGAGCTCGAGGGCGCGGTCTTGATCAAGGTGGACTCGGCGCGGGAACATGCGGCACTAGTTGGGTGCTCGCAGCCTTGGGGCCCGGTGGCGGTGGCGGCATTGGAGTTTGCTGTGGCTGTTTGGGGGGCTCAACAACTGGAGCTGAATCTTTCTTCTGCTTCTTCTGCTTCTTCTGCTGCTGTTGCTGCTGGTTGCGCGCAGCTTGAGACTTGGGGGAGAGCCGAGGCTCCTGCACGGTCTTAGCCGGAGTCTTGGCGCGATCTGTCTCCGCATCCTTCTGAGGAGGCGGAGGAGTCTGATCTCGGCGGGGAGCAGAGTGCCCCAGGCCGGAGTCAGAGCTCGGCGGTGGAAGTTCGGCGGAGGAGACACGCACCGGGGAGGAGATGGTCTTCTCCGGGCTGCTGAGGTCAATGGACCGTTCTGGAGGAGAGGCTCTGGCGGGGCTGCCGAGGTTAACCTCGACCTCGGTTGTCTGAGCTTCAACCACTGGAGGCAGTGGTGAGTGTATCGAGCTATGGCTCTGCTTGATCTGCCGAGCCGGGCTAGACGAAAAAGAAAAGATTAAGTTAGAGTATAAAAACTTAACCTCGGAACAGTGAAAGGTAAAAAGGAGCAAGGTGACTTACGCATCTTCCTCCACGGGGCCTCGCTTCTTGTGCCTCGCCGAGGTCTTCTTGGCACGCTTGGCTTTGGGCGCCGCAGTCTCCGAGGTCTTGGAAGCCTCGGCATCCGAGGTACCAGGTCCTGAGCGCTTCCGGGAAGCTGCAGACGCTGGATGAAAGTTCTTATATGTTGGAGGAGCATATGAAATGGGAATAACGTTGACAGGTTCCAGAATTTGGCAATCGTCATCGTCATCATCGGGCCAATCCTGGATAGACGATCGAACTGGTGGGCGGTGCGAGGTGAAACCACGAGTCTTACCCGAGGTGGCCTTGGGAATGGGGAGGTGATCCTCATTGTCCGGATCTTCAACCTCGGCGGCCGGGATAGGCAGGTCGGGAGTCCACTCCTTAGAAGAAAGGGGGCCATCCTCGATTTCCTGTCGAGTGAACTTCTGCAGAGGTGGCAAGGTAAAACCGAGTTAGCACAAGAATCAATACAAGGCCGGGGTGAAAATGAAACCGAGGAATATTTTACGTCGGGTAAAGTACACTTACTTGAGCTGGAAGGTGATCTCGGTCATAGGGCTTGACACCCCATTTCCACTTGTCGGGCATGGTGGTCTTGGCGATGGCCCGGATGCGCCTCTTCACCTCGGAGTCATCAAGTTCAAAGGTGCTGTGCCGAGTGGGGTCGTAGCGGCCACTCATATGGCAGATCTTATGGGCCCGCTCTTGTAAAGGGCTAACTCGGCGGGTGATCATGGTGCGCAAGATGTCATCTGCCCCCAGCTTTTCTCCTGGAGGGACATCATGGTTTGGTGGATCAGAAGAACCTCGGGAGCGTCGGGTGCAGGCTCATAATCCCAGTTGAGTTGGGCAGTGGGGGTTCCAATGGTGAACTCCGGCAAATTGATGAGATCTTCGGTGCCCGGGTTCTTCACATAAAAGAAGGAGCGTTGCCATTTGCGGCAGGAGTCCAGGCCCTGGATCCGAGGAAACTCAGAAAGGCGCCGAGGTGAAATCGAGGCCGCCCCGCAAGCAGTCATCTCCTTGTCCACGACCTTCTTGTTCGGGACACTTTGCTTCTTCAGCTGGAAGTACTTGGCCCAGGACTCGATGCTTGGCCATAATCCGAGGTAACCCTCGGAAAAGGTCGCGTAGGCCGAAAGTTGGAGGACAGCGTTGGCGGGCAGGTGGTGTGGCTGTAGCCCGAATTTGTCCAAGAAATCCCGGAAGAATTTCCCGGCCGGGAGCCCGAAACCACGTTCGAAATGGTCCAGGAAGACGACCCGCTCCCCGGATTCCACCTCGGGTTCGATATCTCCTTTCTTCGGAATCCGGCAGATGAGTTTAGCCGGGATCCGCCGTGAATCTCGGAGCCATTTGATGTCGACCTCCGTGACATCGGATCCCTCCCAGCTACCTCGTTCTCCAGGTGCTCCTTCCTCGGCGGGATCCGAGGCAGAAGACATGTTGACGCTTTCCTGCAGAAGAGGGAGGTTCAACCGGGGTAAGTACCTCGGACAGTTCAGGATAGCCGGGGTAAATACCTCGGATCATTCGAGACAGCCGAGCTAAAGAATTTAGGCGGGAAACATGTTTCTACCATGGCGAGATACTAGCAAAGATCTACCGGTGAGCTAAAAA
This sequence comes from Poa pratensis, assembly GCA_947311845.1. NCBI lineage: Eukaryota > Viridiplantae > Streptophyta > Magnoliopsida > Poales > Poaceae > Poa > Poa pratensis. Next base: position 407,289 of record CAMZMU010000036.1, read on the forward strand.
GGGAAATAAATTCGAGTTCATCAAGGGGCAAACCTAAGAGGACAGCACGGTGCGTCTGAAACAAGTCTAGATGAGATCTAGAATGTACTAAAAGGGCTCGAGGGGATCATCTAGTTCATCAAGGTCTTAGGGTTCATCAGGATCCTCGAGTTCATCGAAGGATGAACTCACCATGGCAATGGAGGGGAAGCGAAGAACTCACCGTGGAAGAACGCGAAGGATCGGCGGCGAGTCGATGGCGCAAGGCGCAGCGCGCGTACTCCGGTGCGGCGAGGCGCTCAACGGCGGTGCGCAACGGTGCTGTAGAACGGCGGCGCGTACTCCGGTGCGGCGAGGCGCTCGACGGCGGCGCTGGAGGCAGTGGGCGCGGAGCAGTGGGCGAGTGGGAAGAAGAAGATGAAGTTACCCCTGGGCCCCTATTTATAAGCCGCGTGCGGTAACGGCGTGCGGTAACTGCGCACTACCGCGCGGTTACCGGGAAGGCGCGGGATCGTGTGCGGGTGAGCGCACGGTTGCGCAGTTGGTGGCCGCACGATCGGCCGCATCGTGGGCCGCAGAGTGGCAACCGCCAGCCTCGGATTTCCTGTGCTGGTCAGCGCGAGAATCGAGGAGTCGTGGGCGGTCAAGTTGGCCTCGCACTTGAGTGCGCAGGTGCGCGGTTTGGTGGGTCTGGCTGACGAGGGCGGCGTGTGGTCAGGACCTGTCTTTCAGAGGTCCGGATTTCAAGGTCCGGGCAGAGATTCTTCGCCACGTGCCTCGGAAAATCTTGAGGCAAGATTGTGCTGAGTCAAACAGCTCGGAAAGTTCAGATTGCATATCTACCTCGGATTAGATTATGGTATGTGGGAAGTACCTCGGCGGAGCTATGTTAAGGTCGGTTTTAGAGGTGGTGCCTTGCTTATTTTGAACCTGCTACGGCCCTCCATCCGAGGTCGCAGGACCGCACCAGCTTCGGGGACTAATGTCGGGGGGCTACCCCCGGGTAGGGTCAAGGCTTGGCATAATAAGAGTTTAAGAGTATGCCGAGGTACGGAAAGGGCCGACCTACCTTGGCCCGGAGGGGTCCGAGGTATCCCGTTGGCCTGAACCGAGGTTCACTGTCCGAGCTTAGCTCAGCTGACCTAACTACCTCGGTGGTATGGTTTTTATGGTGAGTGCAGGAGAAGCCACTTGAAGGAAGTAATGTCCGAGGTGGTCGCATCTTAAGTACAAGACCCGAGGTAAGGAGCGGGAGCAAGACCTAGGCTAACTAAGGCAGGAGGCCGTAGGTCGGGCAGGAGTCAATGCTCCTGTCACTTCTAGCCTGGTACAAGAGCGCCTGACGCGGGAGCGTCTGTCACGGAGCCTGGCAGAGGCGTGCCCCGGGTTCGGCGGGGCTGCACGTCTCTGACCGCTGACCACGCAAGATCCGGGGAAAGGCTACGAGGTAGCACGGCGTGGCTATGTCCTGTCTCTGTCAAAGGAGACATGCTAGCTCTGCCATTACGCAGCAGGGGATGGGCAGGCCATGTCTTGTCCCTGACAGAGGTACGATGGTGACCGGTGCAGAGGCATGGCAACAGTGTTCAGAGAGGGGCACAACGGTAACTCGGCTGGCCTATAGTGGGCTTCACCACCCTCCTGCTTGAACGACCCGACGGAGGGACAGATCGATCGACAGGAAGAGAGAGAGAGAGAGAAAGGAACCTCGGAACACCCCGGAAACACCTCGGATATAGCTCGGAGTGCCTTCTTCCTCCCGTGTAGCTCCATCTTTTACCTCAAGTTCTCACCATTGTATCATCATACAGCTCGAGGAGCAGCTTGTACTTGTCACCTTGAGCTATACACTGAGTAGGATAGTGCTGCAGTAGGGGTGTTACCTCCACTAGAGGGCCCCGAAGCAGGGTACATCGTGGTGTGCTTTGTGTTCTTGGTTTCTTGTTTCCTCGTTCGTGTTCTTGCGGTTTCTTGCGTGTTCTTGCTTGTGCACCTCTTGAGTGCATAAACCCTCCCCGCATTCCCCAACGACCATTCGGCCCCATCTTAGCCATACCTATGGCATCTGCCGTGATCCCACCACGACAGGATCCGAGTATAACTTATATTCATCAAAATTAAACTAACATATATATGGTGTCGAAACAACGCTTTTCCTGCCCTAGCTGTCGTGGGTTTGTCACGTCAGGTGTCATAGATGACTTCGTAGGTGTGGATTACGCGAGTCAAGCATCTCCGAGCTTGGGATCGCAGGAACAAAGATCAACACAGATTTACCCAGGTTCGGCCCCCTCAATGTGAGGTAAAAGACCTACTTCCTGCCTACCCTAGATTGGTATTGATATGATAATCGAGGTGTTACAATGGAGGCGATCCGATCTGGTACTCGCCGTATGAGCTAGGGTTTAGGGCTTGATAGCTTGACCCGCTCTAAGTCCTGCGAGTCCTCTTTATATACACAGAGGCTCGCTAGGTTACAAAAGGAAACTTCCCCCATAAGGAATACGTCCACAGAGGCCTACTCGGAGACTACTTGGTCTTCACGTCCTCCGGGATATGTCTTCTAGATCTTTCCCTTATGGCGGTTCAATATTGGGCTTGCTCCCAAGTGGGCCTTTGTCCGTGCGAGTAAGTTAAGTCGCACTGGGCCGCGGGTTAATCCAGAAAGTATTCCCCCGACATTAGCCCCCAAGATTGGTTAGGACTTTACGGTGAGAATCTTCTGACCTCTTGAAATGGTCTCTGAGCCGCACTGCAAACGTTCTGACCAATCTTCTGACTTATGCGATTCAGAGCTGTGACTTATCTGCGCGACTCATCTCCCTTCTGGAAATATTCTGTTTCCTTTAATTGCGGACCGTTACTCGTTTTGCGGGCGCAAATTGTGCCGTTGGTTGCGAGCGCAGATAGTGCCGTTAGTTGCGGGCCCCTTCAGTTATAAGCTGCGGCCACCTAGGTCATTATCACTTGCCCTTGCAATCTTCTCATCCCTAGCCGCGCCGTCTTCTTCCTCGACCCGAGCCTAGTTCCCCAATCCAATCTCCCCTCGCAATGGCGCCCAAGGCGAAGCCATCTGACGATAGCGCAGGATCTCCTGCAACTGGGAAGGATCCTGGGTAACGGAGGAAACTCTTGCAGATCTGGCCGAGGCTGGCTTCTTGCCGCCGAAGGAGGACGGCGTCTGGCGGGCGCCAGGCGATGAAATCGAGCCGCGCCCCAAGCCCAACGAGCTGGTGATGTTCGTGGAGCACGTGGAGCGTGGATTCACGCCGCCAGGTTCTCCCTTCTTCCGCAATTTGCTGCAACGCCTAGGCCTCCGTCTTCACGACATCGGGCCCAACTCAATGCTCCAGGTGAGCAATTTTCATGTGCTGTGCGAGGACTATCTTGGCATAGCCCCCAACATCGATCTATGGCTGGCCTCTTTCACCTGCAACAGCCAACTTGTCTCCAAGGGTGGCGCCTACGTTCAGGTCGGCGCCATCTCTCTTCAACGCCATAGGAACTCTTGCCTTCCCAAGCTAGCCCTGGCGAATCGACCCAGGGCTTGGCAAAAATCTTTCTTCTATTGCCAAGATACTTCACCGGAGGGCGAAACTCGCCTTCCCTCCTGGTCTAACACCCTCTTCGTGCCTACCGAGGCACTGAAATCAAAACCCCGCGACTCGGCCATGCCCTTCATCAATGAGTCGCTGATCAAGGTCCGCGCCTTAATAGGTCATGGTCTTACTGGCCTTGATCTTCTCTCTTGCTGGACCAAATGGCGCATTCAGCCCGTGAGTCCACGACAGCGATCCTTCCTTGAGTGCACAGGCACCTCTGCTGACGTCGATCGTATCAAGGCTTCGGACTGGAGGCCTGAGGATTGGGTGGAATTTGTCACCCGCGTGACTGAGGAGAAGGACATCTCCTTCGATAAGGTGGGGCTTGCCCCTTTCAGTGTTAACAACAAGCCTTTTGAGGTAACTCCTCTTCTCTGTCTTTTCGCCTTCGTAGTTGAGTCGCATTCCTTTCTTAATACTGCAACTTATATCTTCCTGATCCAGGCTGATGAGAATTACTGGTCGCTGCCTGCGACCGTCCGGCACTGCTGCTCCCAAGCGTGCCGCACGAAAGAAGTTGCTGCCCACTCTAGAGGGCAGCGAAACTGCTGATATCCCTCTGTCGCCTCTGCGGCCTCAGAGGTGAAGAGACTGAACTGGACGAGGATGACAGTCCAGTGCCAGCCGCGAGTTCTGTTGCCGCGGCTGGACCAACTCCCCGTAGAGCCTCCAAGAGGCTATCTCGTGAGGAGCCAGAGGTTGATGCTCTGGAAAACCCTGAGGCCACGAAGCGTCGCAAACCTGCTACGGGCGCGACCTCCTCCGCTGCCAGGCGTGGTTCAAAGCCACCGCCTCTGCTGAAGAAGACATGGGTCCCCACTCTGGTAATTTCTGTTGTCTTGTCATCTTGAATGCTTATTCTTTTTCCTCTACTGACACGCAAAACTTCTGCTCGTAGATTCTGGGACCCAAGGCCTGTCCTCACCGTCAAGCGGCGAGCTTATGGCCTTTGTGAAGATGGCTCCAGAGTTAGTGACTTTTCCCTGTGCTTATAATACTTTTATTCTGGCTTATGTGCTTCTTCTTCACACAATGCCCTTGCTTTTTGCAGAAGTGCGGCTAAACCCGCGGCTGATTGTTTCTGAAACCGCGGTTGAGCCGCGTTTATCACCTGCGGCTCATACCGCCATGGTAGAGGGCGTGGCCACCACTGATGACCTGGCCACGGTCCCTGTTCTTGACACAGCCGCCCAAGAGGTGGCTCTGGAGGATAGAACGGATCCCCTTACGATCCAGGACGTGGAGAAGGTCAACCCCTCCTCCATAGATGTAATGGCCAAGGATGCTGATGCGCCAGTGATTGAGTCGCCAGCGGCGACAGCCTGCGGTCGCCAATTCTGCGTGCTGAGGTTGCTTCTTCCTCCTCCACAAGCCGCGCTGAGAGACTGTCAGAGGCTATCATTGCCTCAAATGACAAGCAAGCCATGGAGCTCCGCAAGGCACTGTCTGACCTGTCTGCGGCTTATAAGGTAAACTTCTATCTCCAGTTATCTGTCTCTAGCCCCCAAGGATCAAGTTTCTTCTTTGACTGTAAAGGGAGACTTGATGCTTCTCTTTTAGCTGTTGATATATACTTACTAACTGATGTACCCTTTGTAGGAGGAACTAAGCTCCATAACAGCTGCCAAACTCGCCTTGGAAAAGCAGCTGGGGGATACTCCCTCTGAACTGGAGAGGCTGCGCGAGCTCCTTGGCCAGCGTGACGCTGAGCTGAAGAAGAGGGAAACCAGGATGGGCGAGCTATCTGATGAAAGCTTCAAGTTATCTGAACAAGCCAAAGCCACCGAGCTGCGGCTTAAAACTGTTGAAGAGAAGTTCCAAGAGAGGGTCCAGCACTGGACCTCCAAGTCAGTGCTCAGAAAGACGCCATTGCTGATGCCAACGAGGACGCAAGGCTTAAGGCTGTTTCCATTGGCGAGCTTGAGAAAAAGTTGAAGAAAGTTTCTGATGCCCATAACCTTGTCCACGCCAAAGTGTGCATCATGACTCAAGAGTTAACTGGTATGTGTTGCGACTCATATCTGCATCTGTTTTCTCTACTATCTTTGCCTGTATGTTGTAGAGCTGACGGAGACATGCCTCGATGTAGGTGAAGATGCCAAGGTGCAGCGCGGCAGTACTCAAGAACAGCTGGAGTATATCCGCGATTTTTCGCGAAGAACTTGTGATGCCATGAAATCACTGTCTAAGTGCCTGCTGCCGACCAAGCCAGTCCCCGGTGATTCTGAAGGGTTGCTAAAAAGACTGCTTAGGGCGCCTCAGTTCTTTTTGGACTGGAAGGAGTCCTCAGCTCGCACCGGCGCGGCTCATGTTCTTGCTTTGGCCAAGACATACTATCCTTCTTTTGATGCTGCCAAGGTTGCAAAAGGTAGGCCCTCGAAGAAGGTGGATGGCACCGAACTGACGGCCTCAGAATATGCGGCGACTTGGAAGGATATGCGCGGCCACGCGACTGAACTGGTGGAGGGGATAGATCTTGCGACCTATATGGGCAAGTATAATGCAGATGGAAGCAGATGGGAGAAGTTACCCGCTCCGTCATCCAGTGCGGTGATTCCGCAGGAAAAGAACCCCTCTCCAGGCGTATCCAGCTCTGCAGCCCCCAAGCCCGCGACTGAAGAGCCCTCCAGCGAGCCTGCGATTGCTCCTTCTGGCAAGCTTGGTAAGCCGCCTGTTCCTCCTTCCCACCGGCCAAAAGCTGCGCACAAGTGAAGAAGAGAAAACAATGGTTTGATGATCTTGGCCCTTAGCGGCCTGTAATAATTGTTAGAATTTATGTGTCATAAGACAATTTATGGTTTGCTTAAGTACTCTCAGCAGTACATGTTTCGACCAATAGGCTGGTCCTTATGATTTGTCTCGGTTTTTCCTCACTTAGGCCCTTGCGCGGCTCAGTATTTCCCAGGTAAAAAGTGCGTGTTCAGGGTCGAGAGCGGCCATGATAGGCAATCAAACTCGATTGACGCCGCACCCCCAGTACTTTGGCCGCATAGTGCAAGTCGCATCCAAGAGAGGTTGAGTATAATCACGATAAATGCCACTTGTTTGGCGATCCCAAGGAATAGGCCGCGCTAAAAAGCTGCCGCACCCCCAAGGGACCAATGATTAAAAAATAAAAGACTCACAGCTCAATTGGTAGTTTGAGATGCTTTATTTCAGAATCATTATATGATACATAGGGTCGGTCGCGCCTAGGTGGCGACCAGAAGTGATGCTTGGGTCGGTTGCGCCTAGGTGGCAACCAGAGATGTTACATGGGTCGGTCGCGCCTGAGTGGCGACCAGAATTGGGTCGATCGCGCCTAGGTGGCGATCAGAAGTGTTACATTGGGTCGGTCGCGCCTGAGTGGCGACCAGAATTGGGTCGATCGCGCCTAGGTGGCGATCAGAAGTGTTACATTGGGTCGGTCGCGCCTGAGTGGCGACCAGAATTGGGTCGATCGCGCCTAGGTGGCGATCAGAATTGAAGTTTTTAGCCCTGAGTGGCCAGCTTGATGATGTAAACTCTTAATAATTTTGTTGCGGCTGCTGATGGCAACTCGCAATGCCTGGGATGTGTCCTTATTGGCAATGGCTTGTAGCCTTTGACTTCCTTGCCTCCCTTGCGGCCGTAATCTGAAGTCGCAAGTCAGGCAGGTGCCTCTTAGCCTTCACGATGTCATCAAAATTCTCCTGCGACTCGCGCATGGGCGCGCTCTCTGCGATGCAAGCTGCTCTGGCCATGGCCTTGTCGCCTTCTTCGCATTCTTGAGCTATTCTTTTGTCGCCATTGATGGTGATGACTCCCCTGGGGCCTGGTATTTTAAGCTTTAGGTACACATAGCACGGCCTAGCCATAAACTTTGCGAATGCTTCTCTGCCAAACAGCGCATGATATGGGCTCTGGAAATCTACAACCTCGAACCAAATGTACTCGCTCCTGAAGTTGCTTTGTGTCCCAAAGGCGACCTCCAAGTTGATTCGCCCCAATGGCTGAGCTGATATGCCTGGCACGACACCGTGAAACGTTGTTCTTGATGGGTGTAGCTGCTTTTCTTGGAGGTTCATTCTTTTGAAGGTTTCATAGTATAATATATTGATGCTGCTGCCTCCATCCATCAGTACTTTGCTCAACTTGTACCCTGCGACTTGAGGGGCAACCACCAGCGCGAGTTTTCCCTCTTCATTTATTTCTCCTGGGTGATCCTCGCGGCTCCAAACTACTGGCTGCTCGGACCACTTTAGCCACTGTGGGACGGCTGGTACTATGGTTAACAGCCTGATTGCGTCGTCGCAGCTTTTGTTCCCTCCTTGAAGTATTCACCACAATGGTATGATACTGACCAACTGTTTTGGGAACTGTGGCTGATCTGGCTGCGGATTTGGGACGGCGTTGTTGCTGTTGTTGCCTCCGCCGTGGTTACCTCCCTCGTTGTTTTGATGATTGTTTGTGTTGAGTGGTTGTCCATCCTTCCACTTTTTGTAATGATAACACTGTGCCTTCGTGTGGTTGGGTGGTTTCCCATCTTTTCCTATATGGATGTCGCAGGGGCGGTTGAAAACCTCTTCCAAATTAACTGGGTGAAAATTCCTTCCTCTGCCGCTGCTTTGTTTGTAACGAGTGTTCGTATTTGCGACTAACCCTGAGTTTCCTTCCTCGTTTTTGCGCTTGTTATAACTCGCATTGGCATTGCTAGCTTGCTGTTGTTGAGGCTTGCTACTGGCCTTCTTTCCCTTGCCAGTGTTTTCCTCTTCCTCCCCATCAGATGCGTCCCTGGTTTTATCCGAGCTAGCATACTTGTTGGCCGCCGCCATTACCTCGCTTAGGCTCTTGACTTTATCCTTCATGCGACCTAGTTTGTGGACTAGCGGCTCAAATTTGCAATTTTCTCCATGACAAGGACTGCTGAACTGGGTGGTATGTTATCTGAGGAATGTATGATCTCGGCGACCCTTCTCATCCAGTGGCGACTCGACTCGCCTTCCTTCTGTACACAACGCTCAAGGTCCTCTATGCTGCAGAGTCGCTTGCATGTTCCTTGGAAATTCTTGATAAAAGCTTCCTTCATCTCATCCCAAGAGTTTATTGAATTTGGTGGCAAATTTTGCAGCCATATGTGAGCTGCGCCTTCTAACATCATGTTTAGGTAACGTGCGCAGATCTCTTCGGATGCGTTTAGGATGCTCATGCCCATCTCGTAATTGTTGAGCCAAGTAACAGGGTCCATGCTTGCGTTGTAGTTGGCGACCTTGCGAGGCCCTTTGAAATCTGCAGGAAACGGTTCAGACCTGATTCTTTCGCTGAAACAGACTGGGCCTTTGAGTCGCGACGATAGGTTGGACGAAGCTGGTCTTCCTATTGGATTAGCCGCCGCCGCGGCTGCACAACTCTATGGGTTGAACTTGCTGGGATTTTGAGCCGCAGGTTGATCTTCCCTTTGTCGCCTAGCCGAACTCGAAGTCGCAACGTGTGGTGACTCCGCGTGGATGCTTCTCTCCGCCGTTGCTCTGCTATTGTAAGGGGTGGAGTGCAGCCGTCCTGCGTGTTCGGACATATTTGCCTGCTGTATTACTGCTGTGCTCAGCATCTCAATGGCACGCCGTGCCTCTCTGTCCATTGGCGTGTTTCCTGCTGGCGCTAACCTGGCCAAGATGTTTGTGGCCGCAAAGAGATTCTCCACTGGGCTAACATAATGCCCTTGCGGCGTGTGGAACCTTTGAGGCTGCTGTGGCGACTGCTGAACAAAGGTTGGCTGCGTCAATGGCGGGGGCATCATGGCCCTGTTGTTAGCCTGTACTATGGCCCTTGATCCAGGTATCTCTGCTGCTCTTGGTGCTGCGAAGATGGAACCGCTGGTACGATTGATGGTACAGCGATTGCTTGAACCGCGGGCGCAGCTAACGGGGCCACGGACCGCATAACCATGGCAGATGGTGCCATGTGTGTGGGTACCGCGACTGAAGGTTGTGCGACCCCTGACCATGCGACCGGGTGTGCTGTGTTGGTGGCGACTGATGGGATCGTGTTGGTGGCGACTGATGGAACCGCAATTGCTGGTTCAGCGGTAGGCGATTGGAAACTCCATAGGGTTTACTGTTCCTGGCTGCAGGCGACTCGCGTGGCGTCTGTGTGGCAAGGTGGCCTGTATTCCTTGCAGAGTATTGGTTTCCTCGATGAGTCGCAGTTGCTCCTGTTGGAGGCGCTGTTCCTCTCGCGCCAGCCTGGCTCTCTCATCCGCGATTCTCTGGACTTCATCATATAGCCCGATCCTGGTAGCCTCCAATTCTGTACCCTAGCAGCCGCGTTAACCGCAGATATGGCGTAAGCAACACGCTTCCCTGTGGCGGCGTGACCGCTGCATTGGGGGCTACCCTTGACCCTGATTCCGCAGGCGCGACTCCAGGTGGAGTTTCTCTGTTTGCGACTCCTGAGGCCGCGACTCCTGGCGTCATCGCGGCGGATGCCGCGACTCCTGATGCGTCTAGCGCGGCTTGTTCTGTTGCTTCCGGCGGTGTGGGGGCTAAGCTGCCTGGTGGCATGCCCAGCCCTTCGTCCGCTTCTGTGGTCCTGTAGACCCCTTCAACATGCCGATCTTCTACAGAGGGCGAGCCACTATCCACAGGGCCTTCGCATAGCCTTTCCTCAAGGACATACTCAATGGATTGGCCTTCTTCGTCTTCAAGAGGCAGCGACTCGTAGTTGATAGATTCTTCTTCTTGGTCCACTGTTACCGCGACTCCTTCTTCTGAGTCGCCATGTTGCGATGGATCCTCTGACTCGCCGCCAATGAAGCCGACGAAGACGTTGATGGATCCAAAGGGGATGACGTGGCCGGTCTCCAAGTAATCTGCTTCCGGCCCCCAGCTTGAATCGTCGATGAGGGGTGTGCCATTGACCGTGATGATACGGCCAACAACAAGATCTTCAGCTCCCTTCATGGATCCTGCGCGGAACGTGACGCTCTTGACCGCAGGCCCCACGGTGGGCGCCAACTGTCGTGGGTTTGTCACGTCAGGTGTCATAGATGACTTCGTAGGTGTGGGATTACGAGAGTCAAGCATCTCCGAGCTTGGGATCGCAGGAACAAAGATCAACACAGATTTACCCAGGTTCGGCCCCCTCAATGTGAGGTAAAAGACCTACTTCCTGCCTACCCTAGATTGGTATTGATATGATAATCGAGGTGTTACAATGGAGGCGATCCGATCTGGTACTCGCCGTATGAGCTAGGGTTTAGGGCTTGATAGCTTGACCCGCTCTAAGTCCTGCGAGTCCTCTTTATATACACAGAGGCTCGCTAGGTTACAAAAGGAAACTTCCCCCATAAGGAATACGTTCACAGAGGCCTACTCGGAGACTACTTGGTCTTCACGTCCTCCGAGATATGTTTCTAGATCTTTCCCCTTATGGCGGTTCAATATTGGGCTTGCTCCCAAGTGGGCCTTTGTCCGTGCGAGTAAGTTAAGTCGCACTGGGCCGCGGGTTAATCCAGAAAGTATTCCCCCGACACTAGCCACCACCGCCGCCGCAGGTCATCGGCGGAAGAGCTGGGGCCCTCTCCTTTCGCTTGCCGCTCCGGCGGCAGGAGGGAGGGGGACCCCTTTTTTGCATGGTAATTAGGGTTAGGAATTTTCTGGCATGGTGTGCCGTTGAGGTGGTGGGAGCGGCGCCCGGGCAAATAAATCTGCCTCAACTCTACTCCCACACCGGCGTTGTCCTTCATGGAGGCGTCTCGGAGTTGGTGGCACTGTGTGCTTGACGATCTTTCATATCGGTGGCTGTAGGGTTCATGGATGGTGTCGGCGAGGCGACAGCGGCGACTCCATCAGATGGGTTTTTCCTCCTGCTCTGTCCCCGTTGGTGCGGCGTTGTCTCTGATGCCATGGTAGAGCAGAGACTTTTCGTCCAGGAGTACGTGCAGACGGTGGTCTGCACTGGTGACAGCTGGAAGATGGTGCACCTTGTGGTGGGTTCGTGGTTGGAGGCTGACGGTTCTGGTTCCCTACTCCGATGTCGTCGTGCGGGGGTGCCCGTGCTGAAGTTCGATGGCATGTCCAGAGTTGGTGGCACTTTGTAAACGGATCCGAACCCTCCTTCCCCTAGCAGGTTGCGCGACGAGAAGCCGTCGGTGATCTGGTGCATCTCATGGTACGTGAAGAAGCGGGAGTTGCCCATGCTGATGTCGGACGCGCGGGCTTTGAGGATCTTGGGACTCCCGGCGGCGCTGTGGTTTGTGGCGTGGATGGAAGGGTCGGCCGACGACGATGATAATGCGTTCGCAGAGTCGCCTAGATGAAACGAATGAGAAGATACATATGTAAGCAAGAATGTAGTAGTATGTGATAATGCAAGAAAGTGCAGCGGCGCCAGATTGATGATAAACTACTACGGAGTACTACCTAGGGGTCTCTGCGAGGATGAATAGTAGGAAGGCGGCGAGATGAAGCCGGCGTGGTAGTCGTTCCTACGCGCTGCCTGCGCTTGTTGGTGTACCAGACGGTGGCGCCTAGGAGACTGATGACGAGGACGGCAAGCACGGTGCCGACGGCGATGACGACGCCGTCGCCGAGCCCCGTGGAGTCTTGGGGCCTGGGCGGCGCGCCGGGGGACGACTGGGTGGAGGACTTGTTGGGGCTGCCGGTGCCCCTGGCGTGCGGGCTGGCTGGTTCGGTGGCTGGTAGCGGTTTGTGGCTGGGGGGCGGCGGTGAGGCGTGGGCGGGCGGGGAGCGGTGTGGGGTTGCTAGTGGAGCTGCAGCGGCCGGCGTGGTTGTTGGTGGAGGAGCGGTGGGCGGTGGTGCTGAGTGGGAGCGTGTGGGCGGCGGAGGCAAATCAATTGGCGGTTGCGCTAAAGGTGGAGTCTTTGGGGGAGGATTTGCTGGAGGCGGAGCTCTGCTGGTCGGGGCCGCATACCGCAGGTGATGGCGCTGCATCCTCTTTCCCTAATAAGCTCTGAGGGTGGTTCTGGAGATCAATGGTGACCACTCTGCAGCGGGCGGGGTACAAGTGATGCCTCTTCCTTTGGCCGTGATGATCTTCATGTCTTTGGAATCCTCGTGCACGTTCCTACACTAGATTTTATGGAATCAACAGTTAAGCCAACCGAAATAACAAGAGTGCGACTACACAGGGTAAGAATCGATAACAGAAATAGAAAATAGAAACCAAATGAATTGGATACCGAATATGAGATGATTCTAGACCCAACGGCCCCCTCCTGGATGATCCAGATGCACCGCTTGCCTCGCTACTGTCATCCATCTTCCTCTTGCCGGCGGAGCGGGAGCGGGTTCCAGAAGCCATCAATGGACGAAGAGAAAGACGTTGACAACAGATGCACCACAAGCGCAACTCGATGGCAAGAATAAGAATAGCAAGAATAAGAATGAGATTGCATTAATAACCACGTGGAACTCAGGAGAACGGGAGGCAAGGAACCGTCCCACGATAACTCACGCATGCATGATCAGAAAGTGGAACCGTTCACCCGATGCAGTTTTCTGATAATTAATGTTGTCTCAGATTTGGTTTTAGGTTATCATGGGGTGGAACCGTTCACCCGATTTGTTTCTCGATCTTACATATGGCTTTAGGTTATCACGAGTTCGTTGGTGCTTGCATGTCATTTAGTAATTGCACGAATCTATTTTCTGTTTATTATTTATCTAATTTGGTCTTCAACCTTACATATGGATATAATTATTTAAACTTGTTGATATTAGCATCGTGTATGGCGCATCGTCAAAATAGGGCTCAGGGGGGTCGTGCGCCAAGGCGCACCCCTAAATCTAGTACATATGATTTCCCTAAAGAACGAAATCCGTATCAGAGTAAGCAAAAAGATAAGCCTCAAAACAGTCAGGCTAAAAATAATTGCAGCCGCCGTAGTAGTGACCTGAGAGTCAATGAGAACCAGGTGAGTGTGCTTAATCAGGCCATCGTCAGTGCCTGCACGAAAGTGCCAAAGACGAGAAACAAGAACACAGATAGTTCTCATCTTATGTTTGTGTGCATCCCTATTATGTACAGGCCGGGTGTAGTACTTTTTTTTTATCTTGAGAATGCTTTGAGTAATAAAAAATGCCCTTTATCAAAAAAAAAAAACCGGTTCTCATCTCAATGCCACTGAACGTATCTACAATGCTGCATCTCAAACCGAACCGGTCTGAAGTAACACGAAGCGGCCCATTGACTTCTTTTTTGCGAAAGGGGGAAGCGGCCCATTGACTTGACCTGATTTTTTTAAGAATACTTGACTTGAATTCACGACCGAAATATCGACTTGTCTTCCCGTACCAGCTCTCTAGGGTTTCCCCGCCCCATCCAGGTCGTCGCTCCCCTGCGAGGTCGCAGCTCGTCCCCGTTCTTCCTCGTCCCATCTCTTCTGTGTATGTTCAATTATTTTGTGATCCTTTGATGTGAAATTCAGAGAGGTTTGCACGTATTGTATTTGTATCCTGTGTGTGGGGCTTTGCACGTCCTTGTAGATTTGGTTTTTATATCTAGCTAGTACACGTTCTTCACATTATGCCTGCTATGCTCATGTCAAGGTTTCTTGGGACTTATTCTGGTCAGGAGGTTGCTGTTACAATTCGGCCCCGCATATCTGAATCACAGCAATTGAAACAAAAAAAAACAAGAAATTTTCATATCAAGGTATTTCAAGTTTCTATTAAAACCACTTATGATGTTATCCTTGTTAAGTGAAAATTTCTACGCCATGGCTGTATTATGGTTAGAAACATTAATATCACAACACGTTGAATCGAACTTGGAACAACTCAATATCAATTTTACTGAACCAATATCTTGCAAGTGCCTGTTATTTTCTGGTGATCCAAATTCAGGCAGCGGTAGTACCGCTGGGTTAAGCGGTACTACCGCCAGAGAGCTACCGCCACAGCTGCCGCACCCGCTACCGCCAGAATGACCGTCTGAAGCACTAGTCCGGTACCAACTGGTACCGCTGGCGGTACCGCCGTCGATACCGCTGAGGTGGGAAGATCAGGAACAGCCCACGCCAGCGGTACTACCGCCCAACCCAGCGGTAGTACCGCCGCGGTGGGATCTCGTCCGGATCGGACTGCAGCCGATCTAGGGTTTTATGCCTCTAGGATCCTTCGCCACCATATATACCTCTTGTAAGCCGCCGTTTTGGGATAAGCCAGATATTGTAAACCCACGGCGTTTGTAAACTCACCCGATATAGTGAAGTATTGCTGGCTGGCGCCCGTGGTTTTTTCTCCTCCATTGTTGGAGGGGTTTTTCCACGTTAAATCTCGTGTCCTCTGCAGTGTTTACTTATCGTTCTTCGTTATTGTTCTTCTCGTACTCATAACAAGTGGTATCAGAGCCCGTGTTTGATCTAGGGTTTTGCGAGATGTCGTCATTGAAGTTCGATCTACCGCAGCTGGACTACACCACGAGATTTGCTCTGTGGCAAGTGAAGATGAGGGCGATTCTCGCCCAATCTTCAGATCTGGATGAAGCGATCGATGCTTTCGGCGGGAAGGCAAAGGAGACTTGGACCGATCCGGAGAAGCGGAAAGACCGTAAGGCTTTATCGTTGATTCAACTCCATCTGTCCAATAATATTCTGCAGGAAGTGCTGCAGGAGAAAACCACCGCCGAGCTATGGGTCAAACTAGAGGAGATCTGTTTGTCCAAGGATCTCACGGGCAGATTGCACGTGAAGATGAAGTTGTTCTCACACAAGCTGCAAGAGGGAGGTTCGGTAATGGATCACCTATCCTCCTGGAAAGAGATTGTTTCTGATTTGCAGTCTATAGAAGTTAAGTATGAGGATGAGGATTTAGGTCTTCTTCTTTTATGCTCGCTGCCTAATTCTTTCAGTAATTTTCGTGACACCATATTGTTGAGCCGTGACAAACTAACTCTTGCTGAAGTTTATGAGGCTCTCCAGCAAAGGGAGAAGATGAAATCTATGGTGCAGGCTGAAAGTTCGTCCTCCAAGGCGGAGGCATTACAGGTCCGTGGGAGGCCTGAGCAGCGAGACAACTACCACTACAACAACAACAGAGATAAGAGTAGGACCGACAGAGGTCGCTCAAAGTCCAAGGGACGTGACAAGTTCTGCAGGTATTGTAAGAAATCCAATCACACCATTGATGATTGTTGGAAGCTGCAGAATAAGGAGAAAAGAAACGGAACTTACCAACAGAAAAATAATGATGGTAATGGTAAGGTTGCCGTAGCCTCTGGTAAAGGTGAGGCTTCTGTTGTTGCTGGTAGTAATAGTTCTGATGGAGATTGCTTAGCTGTTTTTGCTGCATGTGTTTCACGTGATGATGAATGGATTCTTGATACTGCATGTTCGTTTCATATTTGCTGTAACAAGGATTGGTTCAGTTCTTATGAGTCTGTGCAGACTGGAGATTTTGTGCGTGTGGGCAATGACAACCAGTGCAACATTGCTGGCATTGGATCTGTTCAGATCAAGACCCATGATGGGATGACACGCACGTTGACAGGAGTAAAGCACATACCCTCCATGGCGAGGAATTTGATCTCTCTCAGTACCCTTGATTGTGACGGGTACAAGTACAAAGGTGGGAACAAACTTCTGAAGGTATCATCGGGTTCTCTCATTGTTATGATTGGTGATATGAATTCTGCGAAATTATATGTCCTTAGAGGTAGCACTTTGCCTGGTATTGCTGCCGCTGTTAGTTCTGATGAATGTAAGACTAACCTGTGGCATAAGCGTCTTGGACATATGAGTGAGCTTGGCATGGCAGAATTGGCGAAGAGAGAGCTGATTGATGGTTGCAACTTGAGTAAGTTTGAGTTCTGTGAGCACTGCATTTTTGGTAAGCATAAAAGAGTTAAATTCAATGCTTCCGTTCATACCACCAAAGGCATTTTAGATTATGTGCATGCTGATGTTTGGGGTCCGTCCCGTAGAACTTCTAATGGTGGTGCAAATTACATGCTTACTATTATTGATGATTACTCAAGGAAAGTGTGGCCATATTTTCTGAAACATAAATCTGATGTTTTTGCTACTTTTAAGAAGTGGAAAGTTATGGTAGAAATACAAACTGAAAGGAAGGTTAAAATACTCCGTACTGACAATGGTATGGAATTTTGTTCCAATGAATTTGATGAGTTTTGCAGCAACGATGGCATGGTAAGACATCATACCATACCGTACACTCCTCAGCAGAATGGCGTGGCTGAACGCATGAACAGGACCATTATTTCGAGGGCTCGCTGCATGTTGTCTAATGCAAAGATGCATAGGCGTTTTTGGGCTGAATCAGCCTCCACCGCATGTTATCTCATCAACAGTCACCTTCTATTCCACTTGATAAGAAAACTCCCATTGAGGTATGGTCTGGTACTCCAGCTGATTATTCTGAGTTGAGAGTTTTTGGTTGCACTGCTTATGCTCACGTTGATAACGGAAAGTTGGAGCCAAGGGCTGTTAAGTGCATCTTCCTTGGTTATGGTTCAGGAGTTAAGGCATATAAATTGTGGAACCCTGAAACTAAGAAAGTTTTGTTAAGTAGGAATGTCATTTTTAATGAGTCTGTTATGTATTATGATAGTCCTTCCACTGATATTTCTGATGCTATTGATTCTCCTAATGTTTCTGATGATGAGCAACAGAGAGTTGGCGTGCAGGTGGAGCACGCTAAGGAGAACGAAATTGTGGTTCCTGAAAATAATGATGATGTTGATGTTCCACCTTCACCGCCTATTGTTCAGCAACAAGCACGGTCTATTGCCACTGGCCGTTCTAGGAGAAATATTGTACCTCCTAATCGTTTAATTGAAGAGTGTGATATTGTTCATTATGCTTTGAGTTGTGCTGAACAGGTGGAGCAAGATGCTGAACCAGCTACGTACACTGAAGCCATTGCTTCGGTTGATAAAGAGAAGTGGCTAGGTGCGATGCAAGAAGAGATGCAATCGCTTGAAAAGAATGGCACATGGGATGTTGTGCACTTGCCTAAACAAAAGAAGGCTATCCGCTGCAAGTGGATGTTTAAGAGAAAGGAAGGTTTGTCTTCTGTTGAGCCTCCAAGGTTTAAGGCAAGGTTAGTAGCAAAAGGTTTCAGTCAAATTCCAGGTGTTGATTATACTGATGTATTCTCCCCAGTTGTGAAGCATAGTTCTATTCGTGCTTTCTTTGGTATTGTTGCTATGCATGATCTTGAGCTTGAGCAGTTAGATGTTAAGACTGCGTTTTTGCATGGCGAGTTGGAGGAGGAGATATACATGGACCAACCTGAAGGTTTTGTTGTGCCTGGTAAGGAGGATCTTGTTTGCAAGTTGAAGAGGTCCCTTTATGGTCTGAAACAGTCACCACGACAGTGGTATAAAAGGTTTGATTCATTTATGCTTGCACATGGTTTTATGAGATCTCAGTATGATAGCTGTGTGTACATGAAGTTTGTTGATGGATCGCCTATTTATTTGCTGCTATATGTTGATGATATGTTGATTGCTGCCAAGAGCATGAAAGAGATCACTACTTTAAAGGCACAATTAAGTAGTGAGTTTGAGATGAAGGATCTTGGTCCTGCTAAGAAAATACTAGGCATGAAAATTAAGAGGGACAGAAAGTCTAGTTTGCTATTTCTTAGTCAAGAAAAATACATTGAGAAAGTTCTTCATCGTTTTAATATGCATGATGCAAAGTTTGTTAGTACACCTATTGCCTCTCACTTCAAGTTGTCAGCTTTGCAATGTCCTACTTCTGATGATGATATTGAGTACATGTCTCGAGTTCCTTATTCTAGTGTTGTTGGTTCCTTGATGTATGCCATGGTTTGTTCTCGTCCTGATCTGTCATATGCTATGAGTTCGGTCAGTCGTTACATGGCTAATCCTGGTAAAGAACATTGGAAAGCTGTTCAGTGGATTTTCAGGTACCTGCGCGGCACATCTAAAGCTTGTTTGAAGTTTGGCAGGATTGGTGAGGGACTCGTAGGCTATGTGGATTCAGATTATGCTGCCGACTTGGATAAGAGGAGGTCCCTCACAGGTTATGTATTTACTGTTGGTGGTTGTGCTGTTAGCTGGAAGGCTAGTTTGCAGGATGTTCCCGCACAATCTACTACTGAGGCTGAGTACATGGCTATTAATGAAGCATGTAAAGAAGCTGTTTGGCTGAAAGGTCTGTTTGCTGAGCTTTGTGGAGATGATTCTTGCGTTCAGTTATTTAGTGACAGTCAAAGTGCTATTTATCTTACTAAAGATCAGATGTTCCATGAGAGGACAAAGCACATTGATATTAAGTATCACTATGTTCGCCATGTGGTTGCAGAAGGTAAACTGAAGGTATGCAAGATTAGTACTCATGATAATCCTGCTGATATGATGACAAAGCCTGTTCCTGTGTCCAAGTTTGAGCTTTGCTCGAGCTTGGTTGATATAACTGTTTAGCCCAAGTGGCTGTTTGGCGCCAGCAAGTGTTTTCTTTGTTGATTCAGGTGATTGTTGAAGTTCATGCCACAAGATGGAATTTGTCTCAAGGTGGAGTGTTATTTTCTGGTGATCCAAATTCAGGCAGCGGTAGTACCGCTGGGTTAAGCGGTACTACCACTAGAGAGCTACCGCCACAGCTGCCGCACCCGCTACCGCCAGAATGACCGTCTAAAGCACTAGTCCGGTACCAACTGGTACCGCTGGCGGTACCGCCGTCGATACCGCTGAGGTGGGAAGATCAGGAACAGCCCACGCCAGCGGTACTACCGCCCAACCCAGCGGTAGTACCGCCGCGGTGGGATCTCGTCCGGATCGGGCTGCAGCCGATCTAGGGTTTTATGCCTCTAGGATCCTTTGCCACCATATATACCTCTTGTAAGCCGCCGTTTTGGGATAAGCCAGATATTGTAAACCCACGGCGTTTATAAACTCACCCGATATAGTGAAGTATTGCTGGCTGGCGCCCGTGGTTTTTTCTCCTCCATTGTTGGAGGGGTTTTTCCACGTTAAATCTCGTGTCCTCTGCAGTGTTTACTTATCGTTCTTCGTTATTGTTCTTCTCGTACTCATAACAGTGCCATGCATGAAGAATATGAAACAACGGATTTATATTACACTGAATAACTCACGAGTTGAGGAATTTCACTATACCAAGTGATTATGTTTAGGACCTGTGTCTGAACTATTTTGATTTTGGCATCAAACAATTTATTGGCTTTATAGTTCGTCCTACCTTTTTTTTCCTCCGCCCCTGCTGCTCTAGTTACAATGGAAAAGAAATCATTGCCCATAATCCCACCTTTGGAATATCACCGGGCAGTTAGCTTGTTTACAATGGGAAATATGTAAAACCTGGCAATCCTAGTAGCAAACATCCAATGCGGATTTCACCCATAGGTGCTAATATCTAGACCGACCCTTCTATGATTCTCTGTAGGCGTAGCTCTAAGAACAGTTGTCTTGTGCAGTCTAGTGATGGCCAATAGCAAGTATGAGTATGTGAAGAGGGACTTCGAGTTTGGCCGCCGCCTCCCGGCCTCCAACTGGATCGTCGTCCGCATCGATGGCTGCCATTTCCACCGGTATAATTCGTTTCTTCCTCCTAAAAGGCTAACACGGAAAGATATGTGTTTCTTCATTTTTCCACAGCCATGCTGAGTGATTGCTGCTTTCTATAATATCGGAAAGTGTCTACCCTTAACTGAATACTCTAGTTTTATTCTGCTCACTTCCTAGTTGTACACTGACATGGTTGCTAGTGGTTAAGCAACTAAAGTCATCCGTTGTCAGCTATAGTTTATATTTTCTGTTCTTTCCAGCGTCCACTAATTTCACTTTTATTTTTGTTAGATTCTCGAAGCTACATGCCTTTGACAAACCAAATGATGAGAGCGCTTTAAGATTGATGAACGCATGTGCCACTTCTATGCTCAACAAAGTCCGTGACATAGTGTTTGCTTATGGTGTTAGTGATGAGTACAGGTATAACTACATCTTCTAACAAAGTTAATTACAAATTGTTTGCAGATATTTCGTAAATCAAGTATATACAAATACTGTTGCGGAGACTATTTTCAATTGCACGGGCTCTTTTCTTCCTTTTTGAGAGCACTTTGTTCATTCTTTGCATAATAATCTTTGTTTCTTATATTTCTGTTTGTTTTGCAGTTTTGTTTTCAGAGAGAAAACAGAATTCCATAAAAGGAGGGAAAGGCACGTTATTTGATCTGTTCACTTCACCACTTAGTATTTTAGGATACTGCCATATCCAAATCTATTTGAGCAATTCAACTATAATATCTCATCATGTTATTGACTTCTCTACCAATATATGCAGCAAAATTCTCTCTGTATGTGTTTCTAAATTCACATCTGTGTACCGGAGGAAGTGGAAAGATTTCTTTCCTGATAATGATTTGAGGGAAGATCCATATTTTGATGGGCGAGTTATATGCTATCCAAATAGGGAGACTCTTCGGGATTATTTGGCATGGAGACAAGTGGACTGTAAGCTTCTTGAACCAAAATCAAGTTTTCTTAGTATAAATAACCATATACTTATATTTCGAAGATATGTGTATTGATGTCCTTGACAATAAAATCATGATTTGTATGTTATTTACCCCTTTTTAAAACTATTCAGCTCTAGCAACACTAACTAAATATAATAAATAATGTAGTGTATGCATGCGTCGCTGCAATGATATTTCTATGTCGGTTGCTTGGGTACTTAGTTTTCTATTAGATTTAATGGATGGAGATTAACGTACTTAATTCGTGCGTGTTTCTAGGTCATATAAATAATCAGTACAATACATGCTTCTGGGCGTTGGTGAAGTCTGGAAAACTATAACGGATGCACATCAAGCATTGGAGGTCATCTAAATTATCCAGCGCTATACTTATCTTTCATACCATGTGTATGAATCATTTTTCCTTTTTTTCTGAACCATGTATTTTCTCTTAGGGAACATCTTCTAAGGACAAGAACAGGCTGCTTGTGGAACAGTTTCAAGTCAACTATAATGATGAACCGGCTATTTTTCGGAAAGGATCCAGTGTTTATCGAGATAACGTAATGCTTATCAAGCATTCATAAGTTGATCATCATTAATGTTCCTGCTCAGTCCTAGTGAGATATTTAGTATTTACATATTTACCTGACAAATTATTTTGCATGATGTACATGGGTGACCATGTTAGCATATTGTCATATTTGTACCTAGATATTTCTAGCATTTCTGACTTCTTTTCTGGGTACATGTACAAATTCTTGCTATACTTTAGATTATATGGATATCTGAAACTCATTAGCTGCCATTTCCTTGTGTGATATTGATCAAAGGTTATGCTTACTGCATACATTTTTTGTGGGCTGATTGTTGACTAGTGTTATTTTGTGGACATATTTTTTTCAACATTTAGTTAAGTTCATGTCGTGGTGGGATCACGGCAGTTGCCATAGGTATGGCTAAGATGGGGCCGAAAGTGCGTTGGGGGATCCGGGGAGGATTTATGCACTCAAGAAGTGCACAAGCAAGAACACGCAAGAAACCGCAAGAACATGAACAAGAAACCAAGAAACCAAGAACACAAAGCACACCACGATGTACCCTGCTTCGGGGCCCTCTTGTGGAGGTAACACCCCTACTGCATCACTAGCCTACTCTCTTTATATCTCAATAGTGACAAGTACAAAGCGCTCCTTGAGCTGTATGAAGCAACAATGGTGAGAGCTCACGATGAAGAAGAAGCTACCAAGGGGGGAAAATGAGCTCTGGGGTTCGTCTCTCTCCCACAGGAGGTGCTGGTGCTGTATATAAAGGCTTGCCGAGTTACTTCTTTGCCCCTAGCTCCATGAGATAATGGTACTGCCAAGAGGAAGAGGACAAGCCTCTGCCCCCTGTCAATCCAACGGCCGGACTGTCAGGCCCTAGCAGGCCTATCTTGCCACTTCGGGCAATGGCAGGTGTAGCCCACCGGGTCTAGGTCATAGCTCCTTTCCCGAATTGGCCGAGTCAGCTCCTAGTTACTGCGCTCCCAGGAATCCCGTGTCTCGACCTGGCTGTCTTCTGAGCCTCGGGCAGGAGGCCTGCAGGACCCATGAACTTACTGACATTACTCGGCCCTTGTGCATTATCCGACATTGCTGGTAAGCTGGATTCTTCCAGGCAACCCGGCTTGTTGAGCCGGATCTCTTCCAGGCAACCCGGCTAGTTGAGTCGGATCTCTTCTTCTGATCCGGCTAGACTTTGCCTATTCCCCTTTGGCGTCTCCCTGTACTTAAACAAGATTGAGTACTAACCGACTTTCTCAACCGATCCGATCCAAGTGATCCGGCTTGAGTGACCCAGATTGACTTTCCTTTCCACCTTATAGCACCCAACACCACCTCTTTGCCCTACCCGGGGGCAGCCCCCCGACAGTAGTCCCCGAAGCTGGTGCGGTCCTATAGCCTCGGATGGAGGGCCGTAGCAGGTTAAAAACAAACACCCTTAACCGAATCTTTATCGACTAAATTTGTCTCAGGATTTCCTGGGACACTTCGCTGAGAATCTCTGCGCAAAGCCCCGTAATCCGGGTCTTTGATTTGACATGCCACTGATAGCACATTATCCGGATCCATCAGGTACTTGAGTGCATTTGACTAAATGACTGCGTCTCCTCGGTTTCTGCGCTGACCGGCACACTTGATCCGCACCACCGCTTCCAATTCTATGACCCACCATGTGCTTGAAATACACGGCCACAGCAGCGACCGCAGAGTTTCAGGGCACACTTCATCTGGCCACGCCCCGAAAACCGCGCGGTAGTGCGCCAGTTACCAGCTAGGGGCTATAGAGAGGGGTGCGGGCTACCTCTTCTTCTTCCCCGCACCCCCCACTTCGAGAACTCCAACCGTGCCATTGACGCCGCTGCGATTTCGCCCTTGCGACCTCGCCGCGCTGGAGATCTCGACAACGCCTGAGAAAACTCGTCGGAGCCGCGCACCGCGCCCTGCGCCGCCGTTTCTTCACCGGGCCTCTTCCTCGCCGTACTGCAATCGTGAGTTCTTCATCCCCAGCCATGCTTCCCTCAAACGAGTTCATCTTCCGCCATGAACTTGCGCTTGCTTTTTCTAGATTCACTAGCAAACGAGTCCATTGCCGCGCCTTAGTGCATTCCCTAGATCTCCTTTCTAGGTTTTGCACTAGATTGCCCCAGTTTGGCTTGCCACTGCTTGAACAGTTCCACCATATTTTTACTCGGGATTTCTTCTCTATTTTACTGCTGCGGTAGATCTTGCGTAACCCTAGATTCTCACGAAAAGGTGTTTGTAGTTACTAGCCGAATTACTTTTCCGCAGTAACTAGACCACTTTATCCGGGATAGCCTCTACCGAATCCCTTAACAGCTGATTCGGTTACACCTTTATTCGATTCGTTCTGGATTAGAGATTCCGCATCTCCTAACTCGGCTATATCCGACCTTTTGCAGGACTGATTCGGATATGCCGAAGCTGCCCCCCGGCAGTTGGGAGGGTTCCGACGTTACAAATGATGATCTGGAATGGCTGCTGAGCACCCGGCGTATAACACCTAAAGTTATATGCCGAAAACCGGGAAAGAACTCGAACCGGTCACCCAACCGGGTGAGCGCGTTGTATTTCTAGCGCACTTCGAGCGCGGATTCGGACTCCCAGCGAGTGACTTCTTCCGGAGATTCCTAGATTTCTTCGGCCTGCAGCCTCACCACCTTCCGGCTAACTCCTTTGTCTCCCTGTCGGCTTTTACCTCCTTTACCGAGGGATATCTCGGTCTCTGGCCGACTGTCGAAACCTGGGCGAAGTACTTCCACCTCCGGAAACATACGATCCCGGGTAGTGACCCGAAGGTGATGACCGCCTGTGGTTCGTCCAGCATTACCCCGAGGACGGGCTCCATCTTTCCCCGGATCACTGGCCTGGATACTTGCAAGAAATGGCAAAGGTCCTTCTTCTACGTGAAGAGCGTTGAAGGCCATGATGCTCTCAACTTGCCCGAGTTCAGGATCGAGCCCCCCACAGCCGAACTGAACTTCAGATATGATCCGGCTGACACTCTTGCGGAGCTTCAAATCATACATCAAACTTTGGAGGATTTTCTGGAGAAAGGCCTGCTCGCGGACGATCTCCTCCGGACCTTCGTCTGTCGCCGGGTCAGTCCTCTTCAACAACGCGAGCACAAGATTTGCCACATGGGTGGTCTGCTAGATCCTACCCGGATCAGCAAACATGACCTCACCAGAGCTTCCGTCAAGAGACGGGTAAACGCCATTGCCTACACCGAGATGTTGGACAAGTGGCGGTGGGGCGTGGAGCCGTTCCACCGAGATGCACTTCCACCACAGGTTAGTTCACCATTCTCCGAATCAATCCATACTTCATCAAAATGACATCGGACTAATCCAGATTTGCCTTGACTCTACTGCAGCTGTTCGACCGCCAAATCACCGAAGATGGAGATCTCTCCACCAAAGTGTGGGGACCGGATCGCAGCCCGCTGCGCGAGGGCGAAGAGGATGCGGATACGGACGATTATTTGCCGATTCCGCGCGCCAAGCCCATTCGCAAGGGTAAGCAACCGACTATTTACAACCTTTCCGAGGATGAAGATGATGATTGCTGGATCCTAGATCCTATTGATGCCATTCCGATTTCATGGTCACAACCTTGTGTTCCAGCCAAACCGGATGCTCAAGGGACATCTCGGAAACGCCCTGATGCGTCCGGATCAGATGCCCCTCCAGCCAAGAGAATGAAGAAAACTGCCTCCAAACCGAATCGGCTCAAGGCCATGCCTACTACCAAGGGGTAATGCCAATTTCATTTGCTTTCTTCCTTTATTAACCGAGTCATCTTTATCCGAGTTAACTGTTTACTTTGCTCTATAGTGACGTCTCGTCACCGAGCAAACTCATTCATCCATTCTTTCTCCCATTCCTCCACTGGATACGGCCATGGAGACCAGTCTCCTGAAAAGGCTGTCCCTCTCCCGCGCGTGCCACAACCGCCAAACTCCTCCGCCGACTCTCGTTCCAGAGTCGGTTATTGACCTGGAGAATGAGGAAATCTCGGGTCCTACCCGAGATTCAACTTGGCCACGTCCTCTGAAGGAGTTGGAGAAGGAAAAAGCTAAGACTTCGGCTAAGTCTTTGACTAAGCCGGATCCTCGCCCTACCGCCAAGGCTCTGAATCAAGAGCAGCAGAAGAAGAAGAAGCAGCAGCAGCAGCAACCTCTCGAGAAGCAGCAGAAGCAGCAACAGAAGTATCTAAACCACCACACAAGCGTCCCAGAACCAACCGACAGCCAGATCCAGCCAAGACCCGGGCGCATCGCCTCTACCTAAGCCGACTCAGGTCACCTTTGGCACAACTCCAACCACCTCGGATAAGCAGTGGTTGCTAGCAAGCCGGTTTCCGCCGCTCCATCAGCAACTCGGGTGCATGATCAACTCTCTGAGGCGATCACTCGCGCCCGCCTTAGTGGCCAGGTTCTGCCGAATCTCCGCACTCCGAGCGGCGACAACCTCGGCTCCGCAGAGCAATTTGTTAAAGCTTGGAATGCTGCGGACCTTGCCGAAGGCTCGACCACTTCAGCGTCGCCACATCCGGCTGGCCCTAGCCGGATGTTTCAATCTCTACATTCTGTGCAGGCCTCGGTCACTGAAGCTAACCGGGTCTTCGAGGTAACTTTGCCGAATCCTGCTTTTATTTCACATGATCAATCTACACTATCCCAGTCCCCGAGATTCGGGTCGAACGACTGATACTCCTCCGAGTAAGAAAGTCATTCGGCTTGAATCTCTAAAACTTGATCATAAATTTTGAAAAAATCGTGGGACTCCCAGTCCCCGAGTCTCTTTTCCAATTGATTCGGTCAACTTTCTTTTTATTAATCTCGGGCCTCCAGTCCCCGAGATTCGTTTTGGCTCCATGCTGCTAGTCTCGGGTGCCAGTCCCCGAGACTCTTTTTACGCCATTAACCCTTTTTCTTTCAGGAAACCACGACTGCTCGCAGCCGGATCTTTAAGCAGCTAGTCCTGCAGCACCAGGCCCTCCAAGCTTCCTTCGATGCGCAAGGTGAGGAGATGAAAAAGAAAGATCAGGAGCACAAGCGCGCTTTATCGGAGGAAAAGTCAGAAGTGACTCGGCTCCTGCGGGAGCTTGACCGGGTTGAAAAGTGAAGGAGAAGCTCAAGAAAGACCGGGATACGCTGCAGAGGGAGAAAGACTCGATCCAGAAGGAGCGAGACACTTTCAAAGCCGGGCTTGAGAAGCGGGCCGAATTGGACAAGAAAATCCAAACGCACGTTGCAGACGCTGAAGCCGAAGCTAAAGCGGCGAAAGATGATCTGGCTGCTCACAAGGCGATCAGCGCGAAATGGCTTGCTGATCTTGCTAGCCTCAATGAAGACATGGATCGTAAGTTTGCCGAATCTCCTCTTCCTCCTCTGCTCTTATCCGACACATCATTTCGTGTTCCTCGTTTAATTCGGTGTTAGCTTATCTGAATGTAGGAGAGTTTACCAGCATCCGGCTTCAAGCCGCCAAAGCTGTGAGGGATGCCCGAGCTGAGAGAGCTAAGTTAGCTGGAGCTCCCCTACCAGAGACGTGGGATATCGAAGATCACATTACTGCACTTAAAGCTCGGATTGCTCCTTTGAAGGAGTCCCACATTGATCTGTTCAATGCAAGTCTCAAAGCTCACCGAGTCTTGTTTCCTGAAGCTCGGCAAGTCCGGTCTGCGGACGAGCTAATCAAAGACCTGGATCAGGCAGAGACCCGGTTAAAGCAGTGGAGATCTTCGTCCGCCCGCGCTGGTGCTGACGCAGGTTTGCTATTTATCATGTCTTGGTATGAGCTGATTGATCTCGCCAAAGTGCGCTCCCTTCGCGAGGGTTCTTCATGGGCTTCAGATCCGAACCGGATCAAGATCCGCGAGGAAGCTGCCAACTTTATGGCCGAATTTGCAAACACCAAGCATCTTGATCTGAAGCTCCGGTCTACTCGGATGGGGAAGAATCTGAAGAAGAGGAATCGGACGATGCCTCCCTTGACGAATACGCCGAGTCTGAGGGCGAATCTGGTGATTCGGCTAACTCTGCCGAACAACCTCGTATCAATCCACCAAAGTGCCAGCTTCGACTCGGCCAAGACTGCCGAACAAGCCAGCCAAACTTCCAAGACGCCAGCCACTGATTCGGCTAAGACTACAGAGCAAGCTTTAGTCAAGACCGCCAAACTTCAGCTGATCCGGATGTTCCGAGTCTGCCAGCCTTCAAGCTCTCCGTCCAAGGTCATTCCTGCAAGTGAGGGTCCTCTTTCAACCGAGGTTCCTCCATCATCCGAGTCATCCCTGCAACCGAGTCTCCTGCAACCTGGCTCCTTCTTCCTGAATTATCTTAATGAAAAACATTAAATCCCCGGTATGCCGGGAGCAGATGTAATATACAATTTAAGTTCTTCGAGACTACTTTTATTTTGCTTAATGTGATCCGGACTAGTTTATGTTGGATCATCTTAAACCGAGTCCCCGAGTCTGTTTTCTTGTTTACTATTTTTGCCGAATCTTTGCTCTTGTCTACCTTTTAGGTGTTTGACAGTCGAGTCACAAGATAGGAATCATAGCATACAATACTTGAAACATGCGAGTTGTGGTTTAGAATCATCTAACATAAACAAAAAAGAAATAACAGGGGTTAGTAAACGACATGTGCCGAATCGGTTTTGGACCGAGTCCCCGAGTCCATTTTCATGTTTCCCATATTCCCCACCTCTGCTCTTGACTACCATTTTGGTGTTTGTCAGTCGAGTCACGAGATCAACAACACAGCATACATTACTTGAATTTTGGGACGAGGTTCAAAACAATCCGACACATGAACGGTATGGACAAAACAGTAATAAAAAACACATGCATAAGGACGAGGCAGTCCCCGAGTCCAGACTCGGATTGCCGAAATTTCATTTATGATAAACTGAGATACATACATTGCGCCCCTTAAGAGTAAAAGGGTCGAAGCAGAGCTACATTCCAGGGTCGCTTGGTTTCTTCTCCGGGTCTGTCCAGGCCATCCTTCCTTGTTCCTGTGCGTCTACAAGGTAGTACGAGTCATTGTGCATAGCCTTGCTCACAATGAATGGTCCCTCCCATGGAGGTGATAACTTATGTCGGCCTTTGCTGCGCTGCACCAGCCTTAGTACTAGATCTCCTTCATGAAACACTCGAGGGCTGATCTTCCGACTATGATAACGTCGGAGACCCTGCTGATATACTGCTGTCCGAGATAGGGCCAATTCCTTGCTTCCTCTAGCAGATCCACTGCATCTTCCCGGGCCTCTTTTGCCTCGGTTTCGTATACATTGTCACCCTTGGTGCATCATATTCTATGTCAGTGGGTAGCACTGCTTCTGCCCCATATACCAGAAAAAATGGCGTATAGCCAGTTGACCGATTCGGCGTGGTCCTTAACCCCATAGTACTGATGGTATCTCATCTATCCAGCACCCCGGAGTCTTTACCAGAGGTTCTATTAACCGGGCTTTTATCCCAGCTAATACCAAAGCATTTGATCTTTCCACCTGTCCATTGGACTCTGGGTGTGCCACTGAGGCTATGTCTAACCGGATCCCCTTATTCATGCAGAATCGGGCAAACTCTCCCACAGCAAAGTTCGTGCCATTATCCGAGATGATGCTATGGGGGTAACCGTATCTCAAAATGATTTCTTTCAGGAAAGTTACAGCCGAATGACCATCCACTTTCCGGATCGGTTTCACCTCTATCCACTTGGTGAACTTATCCACCATCACCAGCATATGTGTCATGTTACCCCTAGCCGGCTTGAATTCTCCCACCATATCCAAACACCACACAGCAAACGGCCAAGTGATAGGAATTGTTTTGAGCGCCGATGCGGGTAGGTGTGTCTGCTTGGCAAACCTTTGGCATCCTTCACATTTTCGGACTATGTCCTCTGCATCTGCATGAGCAGTGGGCCAGTAAAACCCATGCCGGAATACTTTAGCCACCAGGGCTCTTGTACTGCAATGATGCCCACATTCTCCTTGATGTATCTCCAGGAGCATCTCCTTGCCCTCGGCTGGCTCCACGCAACGTTGTAGCACCTCGGTTGCACTCCTTTTGTATAACTCCTTGTTTATGATGGTGTAACCCTTGGACCTCCTCTGCACTCGCCTAGCTTCGGTTTCATCATTTGGCAAACTCCCCTCCGACATGAACTTCATGATTTCTTCAGCCCATTCCGGTACTGGATGCAAAGGGAATAAGTGCTCATCTATTTCCACTGGTTCGGCCGCCATTATTCTTCTATCAGTCTCTGTCCATTCCCTAAGATTCGGTTAGCACCATCTTCCTCTCTTCCCCTCTTCCCTAAGATTTGGGTAGCATTCCCCGAGTCTCGGTGCGCAGTCCCCGAGTCTCGCCATGCAGTCCCCGGGTCTCCCAAATGTACCCGACATCAACATTCATAGGAACAGCTTCAGATTCTTGCTTTGGGATAAAAATTGACTCGGAATCAGGTGAAGGCTTGATTGAAGGGATCCTTAGGTGATTCAAGGATATCCCGGGTGGGATTGCATCCCTAGACGACCCGAGTTTTGACAGATATCAGCAGCTTCGTTCTCCAGCCGAGGTATGTGCTTGTACTCGCAGCCTTCAAAAAATCCTGAAATTTTCTGGACATGAAATCGATATAGTGCCATATTGGCATCAAGGGCATCCCAATTTCCAGAAGACTGCTGCACCACTAAATCTGAATCACCAAAACATTCTATCCGGCGGATGCCGATGTCCTTAGCCACATTAAGCCCATGGATCAGTGCCTCATATTCGGCCACATTGTTTGATGCTGAGAAATGAATCTGCAACACATATCGCAACTGATCTTGCTTCGGTGATGTGAGTACTATCCCAGCACCCAGTCCGATTTTGGTTTTGGAGCCATCAAAGTGCAACTTCCAGTAATTGTAATCCGGCTTGGTGGCTCATACTGCATCTCGGCCCAGTCACAAAGGAAATCCGGTAAAGCCTGAGACTTGATAGCATCTCTTCTCTCATAATGCGGGGTGTAAGGAGACACTTCTATTGCCCATTTGGCAACTCGGCCAGTCGCATCTTTGCACCCAATGATCTCCGAGATTGGAGCTTCGCATACTACGGTGATCGGGTGCTCCTGGAAGTAATGTTTCAACTTCTTGGCCGCCAGGTATACACCATATGTCATCTTCTGGTAGTGAGGATAATTCTGCTTTGAGGTTGAGATCACCTCGCTTAAATAGTACACCGGTCTCTGCACGGATTTACCCTCCTCTTCTCGCTCTACCACTATCACCACACTTACGACCCGGTTAGTGGCCGCAATGTAAAGTAGCATTGGCTCATTCGGCAAAGGTGATGCCAAATTGGTGCAGTGGACAACATCTTTTTTAATTCATTGAAAGCCGAATCTGCCTGCGGGGTCCATGTGAACCCGGTGCTCTTTTTCATCAATTGATACAAGGGCAAGGCTTTTTCTCCTAGCCGACTCACAAACCGACTCAACGAGGCTAGACACCCGGTGAACTTTTGTACATCTTTTAGACATTTAGGCAATTTCATGTTTTCTATGGCTCGGATCTTAGCCGGATTCACTCAATACCTCGGCTCGATACAAGGAAACCGAGCAACTTTCCAGCCGGGACACCAAAGGTGCATTTATCCGGATTCAATTTTAACCGATACTTTCTCAAGTTCACAAATGTTTCCTCGAGATCCTCGAGGAGAGTGCGTTTTTCTTTAGTTTTGATGACGATATCATCGACATACACTTGCACATTTTTGCCCATTTGAGAGTGTAAGCATTTCTGCATACATCTCTGATAAGTTGCACCGGCATTTCTCAAACCGAAACACATGACACGATAGCAATACGCCCCATACGGGGTAATAAAAGCAGTCTTTATTTGATCTTTGGGGTTCAGTGGTATCTGGTGAAAACCAGAGTACGCATCAATAAAAGACAACAACTCACACCCAGCAGTAGAATCGATCACTTGATCAATCCGAGGTAAAGGAAAGGGATCCTTCGGGCACGCCTTGTTCAGGTTGGTGAAGTCGATGCACATACGCCACACCTTGACCACCGCTGGTTCGTCCTTCTTCTTCTCTACCAGAACCGGATTGGATATCCAGTCTGGATGCAACACCTCCATAATGAATCCGGCTGCAAGTAGCTTAGCCAGCTCATCAAGCACCACTTTTCTTCGATCGTCTGAAAGACGCCGAGTCGGTTGCCTCACCGGCTTCACATCCGGCCTGACAAATAAAGAGTGCTCTGCCAACTCCCTCGGAACACCAGGCAGGTCCTTAGCCGACCATGCAAAGATATCCCGATTCTCACGGAGGAAGTGACAGAGCGCGCTTTCCTATTTCTCGCCCAACCGGCACCAATGATGGCCATGCGCTCCGGATTCTCCGGGTCAATGGGGATCTTCTTTGTCTCCTTGGGCACCTCAAATGTTGCACCTGCATCCGGATTGGTCATGCCAGCACGCCGAGCTGAGCTGACTTCGCCATCGCCACTACTTCATGCATCTTGCTCTTCTCAGCTTGGATCACCAACGACTCGGCTAAGGTGGAACCAACCGTGGCACACTGTATGGCCTTCTTGTAATCTCCCGCAACGGTGATGATACCATTCGGGCCAGGCATCTTCATCTTGAGGTAGGCACATGAGTGGATATCATGAACTTGGCTAATGCCGGCCTGCCGAGCAGAGCATGGTATGGGCTCTCCAAGTCTACCACCTCGAATTCGAGACTCTCAAGTCTGTGATTGTCCTTGGTACCAAACAGCACATCTACCCAGATCTTACCCATTGGGGAACAAGACACCCGGGTACTATACCATGGAAGGTGCAACTGCTCTGCTGCAACTGATTCGGCGAATAACCCATTGTGTCCCGATACATGATGTTTATAGCACTGCCATTGTCAACCAAGACTCGAGTGAATTTCACATTAATCTTTGGTCCAACCAAAGTCGGATCCACCACCAGTGCGTAGTTTCCTGGGCTTGGCATAACCCTGGGATTATCAGCCCTGCTCCAAGTGATCTCCTGCTCGGACCAGTTCAGGTATTTTGGGACTGCTGGTGTGACTGCATTCACCTCCTTCGCCCTTCGCAGCTGACTTTTCTTGTCAGTTGGCTCGGTCACAAAAACCACATAACTTTGATGAGCTTCCTTGTAATCATTTCCGGGGTATCCACCTTGCCGACTCGGACCAGCATTGTTGTTGTTGCCTCCCATATTTACCAGGTTAACCGGCTTTGTGGCTGCCGGCCTTGGAGCTCCTTCGTTCACCGGGGTTGCATTGGCTCCGGATAAAGGCGTATTTGGCCTGAAATTCGGTCTAGGAGCACCTCTCTGAGGTGGCCCTCTCTGACCTTCCGCCTGGATGCGATGATGCCAGCTACAATTCCGAGTTGAATGATTGGCCGGCTTGCGTGGGTCTGTTGTGTGATAACGGCAAGGCCCATCTATCATTGCCTCAAAAGTTAGAGGTGGACTCGGTCCATCCCACACTTTCTTTGCCCAGGCACCTTGATTCGGCCTCCAAGCTGGACCCTCATTTTTTGGTCTCTGGCTATCAGGATGATCCATATTTACTGCAGCAACCTGGTCTGAACCGTATCTGTAATCCGGATCTCTCCTTTATAACCGAACTCATGTCGGTCACTGGGCCTCAATGGTCCAGTTCGGTTATTGACCGGTTGCCTCCTGCTTGTTCCCACCACATCCAACGCTGGCTGCGTCGGATCGCCAAGAGCATATGTATCTGCTATCCGGATCATTTCCGCCAGGGTCTTTGGCATATCCCTCTGGAGCTTCTGCCAAAGCGGGGTGCCATGTCGGCAACCCTGCGCAAACCAAGAAATGGCCTGCTCCTCCACGACACCTTCACAAGAATTGCGAATGTTGCTCCACCGAGTCAAAAATTCTCGGTCTGTCTCCCGCTCTTCCTGCCTGCACGCAGACAAGAGCTGAGGTCGGTTTGGCCTCTTGTAAGTGCTGGAGAAGTTGCTGTAAAATGCCTGTCCAAATCCATCCAAGAGTTGATACTACCCTCTGGTAAGTTATTCAGCCAAATCCGGGCTGGCCCTTCCAACATATGCGGGAGATACCGGACCGCCCATCGGCGATTGCCCCCCGCAATGTGCACCGAGGATACATAGTCTATCAGCCAATCCTGCGGCTTAGTGCTGCCGTTATACGGCTTTGTGATTCGGCCAAGCTGAAACAACGGCACATTCGGCTCGTTCATGATCCTAGGCCCAAAGCATGGAGGACCTGGTGGGCCTTGCTCTTCCAGCTCTCGGACTGGTAAATCCTATCCAACCTGAGACGCTGATCATCCGGAGCCAATGTCCGAGGTCCCAGCCTGGACGCAAGTGCATTATCATACGTTTGGTATCCGGCTCGCGCCATAGCCGAATTACCATCATCATAGCGGTAGCCCGCCTGGCCACCACCTTGCTGCTGCGCTTGCACCATTACTTGCTGCTCCTGCCGGGGTTGATTCTGCCCAGGGGACGAGGTGGTTGACCTCGGCCAGCCGAATTACCCCTTCCGGCTCCCGGATTGCCTTGTCCGCCATTGTTTCTGCTCTGGCCACCTCTTCCTTGAGCAGCTAGCTGCTTGCCGGCATACTCAGCATCATAGGCCTGCAGCTGTTTGCTCTTGCCCGAATTCACGCTTTGGGCCCGGTCAGCTCCGACATGCGGGGATGACGCTTGCCCCTTGGATCTCTGGCTAACCGCCTTAGCCGACACTACTACCCGAGAACCACCAGCGTCCGGATTAGCCTTCCGGTAAGCCTCATTCTGCCGGTTACACACATCAACCAGCTCATTGACCCTTTCTGCCTGCTTGCGCCAAGCATCCCCGGTTAATGTGGTCAACTCGGCTCGCGCTGCCGCTGCAGCCCTAAGATTCTTGGCCGGGGAGCTATACACCGGCTTGCCTGTACCCGATCTATGACTAGTAGCCTTACTCGAGCTCGACTTGCGGCTCTAGCTAACTCATCATTGAGGTCCTTACCCCTGTTGCGCAAATCTGCTCTCTTGCGCG
Source organism: Poa pratensis (assembly GCA_947311845.1). Classification (NCBI taxonomy): domain Eukaryota; kingdom Viridiplantae; phylum Streptophyta; class Magnoliopsida; order Poales; family Poaceae; genus Poa; species Poa pratensis. The sequence goes on from CAMZMU010000036.1 coordinate 441,952, forward strand.
GGTGAGGCGCTACCGGAGTGAAACCATCGGTGATACCATTGGCAGCATTATATTCTCTCATGTCTCTATCAAATGCTTGCCTAGACTCTACCACCAACCGGGCTTCTCTTTGCAACCTCAGGCGCTCTGCCTCTAACTGAGCTATAGTAAGCTCTACATTTGCCCCAGGTGCCACTGGCCGAGCTAACTTTTCCAGGACATCCTCTAAGGGAGCCTCCCTACTTGACATGCCAAGTGGACCAACCGGATCTGGTTTCTCCTTTGGGAACTTTGCCGTCCGAGTCGGCTTGTCAACCGGATCGGTTGGCGTGATCAGCTCCTCGGGCATGCTATTGCCGGCATCTCCTTTGCCTGCTCCAGCACTTGGTCCGGTCATCATCACTCCACACTACTCCCGGGGCGAGCGCTACGCCGTCCGAGAGCTGCGCGGAAAGAAGGAGGGTCCTCGGCCACGAGCACCTGCGCCGGGTACTCGCGAACAGCCTCGACAGCAACATAGGTGACGAAGCTACCAAGCATCATCAGGAAGCCATGCTCGGGGAAGGGCTTGCCGGCGAAACACCCTGCATTGTCGCTGACGAAGGTGAACTCGCCGATCTTGGCGATAAGCCCAGAAAGAACACGCTCGCCTGAGCCCGTCCGGATGTAAACTCCCTCCAACGCCTCAATCTGCCCCACGGTGGGCGCCAACTGTCGTGGTGGGATCACGGCAGATGCCATAGGTATGGCTAAGATGGGGCCGAAAGTGCGTTGGGGGAACCGGGGAGGGTTTATGCACTCAAGAAGTGCACAAGCAAGAACACGCAAGAAACCGCAAGAACATGAACAAGAAACCAAGAAACCAAGAACACAAAGCACACCACGATGTACCCTGCTTCGGGGCCCTCTTGTGGAGGTAACACCCCTACTGCAGCACTAGCCTACTCTCTTTATATCTCAATAGTGACAAGTACAAAGCGCTCCTCGAGCTGTATGAAGCAACAATGGTGAGAGCTCACGATGAAGAAGAAGCTACCAAGGGGGGAAAATGAGCTCTGGGTTCGTCTCTCTCCCACAGGAGGTGGTGGTGCTGTATATAAAGGCTTGCCGAGTTACTTCTTTGCCCCTGGCTCCATGAGATAATGGCACTGCCAAGAGGAAGAGGACAAGCCTCTGCCCCCTGTCAATCCAACGGCCGGACTGTCAGGCCCTAGCAGGCCTATCTTGCCACTTCGGGCAATGGCAGGTGTAGCCCACCGGGTCTAGGTCATAGCCCTTTCCGAATTGGCCGAGTCAGCTCCTAGGTTGCTGCGCTCCCAGGAATCCCGTGTCTCGACCTGGTTGTCTTCTGAGCCTCGGGCAGGAGGCCTGCAGGACCCGTGAACTTACTGACATTACTCGGCCCTTGTGCATTATCCGACATTGCTGGTAAGCTGGATTCTTCCAGGCAACCCGGCTAGTTGAGCCAGATCTCTTCCAGGCAACCCGGCTAGTTGAGCCGGATCTCTTCTTCTGATCCGGCTAGACTTTGCCTGTTCCCCTTTGGCGTCTCCCTGTACTTAAACAAGATTGAGTACTAACCGACTTTCTCAACCGATCCGATCCAAGTGATCCGGCTTGAGTGACCCGGATTGACTTTCCTTTCCACCTTATAGCACCCAACACCACCTCTTTGCCCTACCCGGGGGCAGCCCCCCGACAGTTCAACTAACCCAGTTAGGTGCATGTTTTGCGTACTGAAAAAGCTTTACATGTGTTGTAGGTCAAAACAGACGACTATGGTAATCCCGTAAAAAGAACCCGTCGGACACCTACAGTATCAAATGTTGATATCATAGGTCCTGAGTTTTGGGAAAAACATCAATACATTCTTGGAGAAGGTTAGTTGAATCATTCTAGTTTTAGGTATGCTTCCACTCCAACTCTTATCAGCTTTGGAAATATACATAATCAATCTACCCGTGCCTAGAGGGGAAAAAATATGGATACGAGTGTGTGAGGAAGTTCGACAACATCCCTAGGCTTCCATGTTCTAATTGGGTCATTGTCCGTATTAGTGTCTGCCAATTTGATCAGTGAGGACTCCTAGTTCCTATTTATTTAAACACATACGGCAATACGATTTAGATAAATACGTCTTATCAACATGGAGAATTTTTTTCCACAGATTCTCACTGATCCATTCATTTGACAAGCCAAATGATGACACTGCTTTAAGATTGATGAACATGTGTGCTTCACTAATGATGGAGGAATTTCCTGATATTGTCTTTGGCTATGGTTTTAACAACGAGTACAGGTATGATATACCCCTTCAGAGTAGCTATGTTTGCATGGAGAAGACTACAAAAAAGACGAACAAATCAAAAAAATGTGTTTCCGCATAGCACAATTTACCTCATCTCATCAGTAATAGTAGTTTAACTGAATATATTGGCAATATAAGGGCATCATGTTAAAGTTGTAAGTGAACTCGCCAGTGAAGCTTAAATGATTCAGTCTACACAGGCTTTCTTATGTTTGTTGGGTGGCAAACCTTAAACATAGCTTTCTTATGTTTGTTGGGTGGCAAACCTTAAACATTTGTTGCAAATGATCATCTTTCATTATTCGTTACTGTTGCAGTTTTGTGTTCCACGAGAAGACTGAATTGTACCGGAGAGATGAAAGGTAGTTACTACTAGTTTTATGAATTCCTACATTATATGCTTTTCAACTGGTCGAGCCTTTGACAAAATATGCAATTTCTTTTGCAGGTCAATCATTTCTTCATGTTCATCATGTTTCACTGCCTTTTACATGATGAAGTGGGAAGAATATTTCCCCGGTAAAAAATTAGTGCCGCCACCACACTTCATAGCAGAAGTTGCTCTATGTTGCCCAGAACCAACGATCGTTTGTGACTATTTGTCCCAGAGGCAATCAGAATGTGAGGATTTCCTCCCTCCTAAAAGACCATATCTTTAACTAAATGGAAATATTTACGAATCTGTGGATGGTATTAATATCTGAATTCATGTGGTCATTCGTTTTTTTCGAGAATGATTGTTCATTCTTTTTTGAAGACATACTGCGGCAAGGGTTCGAATCTTGTCATAGTTAGAAGAGAGATCATACTAAGAAAATGAGCTGACTCATTGTACATACATGCTAATTTGAGCAGGTCACAACAGAAATCAATACAATACATGCTTTTGGATGTTGGTGAAATCTGAAGAAGGCGAAAACGAAGCTAAGGAGATGCTGAAGGTCTTGTTTCATCATCTAAGTAATTTTTTAATTGTTCTAATTGACTCTGTAGTTATGTGCATTCTCCCTAACTCTCTAGTATTACTCTCTGAAGGACACGGCACCAAAGATCAAGAATGAGTTACTTTTTCAGCGGTTTGGAATGAACTACAACAACGAACCGGCTATGTTTCGAAAGGGTTCGTGTGCTTACCGTCCTCAAAAGGTATTGTGTCCATCATCCAAGAGAACTATTTTCAACAACAATATGGTTGTTTGCGCTGCCATTTTATCAAGGAAGTGACAATTTAGAAGATTTAGAATTCCCGAAAGAATCGAAGTAACTTCACAGTATGTCCAGGTTCTCTGTTAACGACTTACTGTGCAAATGGGTGCAGGTGGGAGGATTTGCACAGGTGGAAGCCGATGGAGATGTTACAAGAGAGGTGGCAGTGGCCCACGTAGACATGGGGCCAGACTTTTGGAGAAAGCACCCTTATGTTTTCAGATGATGATACTCCTACTTGTTCTAGGTTGATTAGCCACAGTTTGTAGGTTCCGTTTAGTGCCTGTGGTCGGAGAATGACCTCCTCTGAAACTCCACAACGCCTATACTAGCACCCGATATAGCAATGCAGCATGATGAGTCCAATTTTGCTGATGGTCTAGTTAGGAAAGCTACGATTCTGAATCCTGGTATGTTTTCCTAATGCCAATGTTTGTAAAATACTTAAATAAGGCTGCATTATTTGTAAAGAAAAGTACTCCACAACGCCTATACTAACAAGAGTCAAGAGCAGGCCGGCAGGCAGCCTAACATGTTGACAACCACAACACCAACACCTACCTTAATTTTTCAACCAGCAAAAGACACAAGAGCAATTATAAGTGTGCAATAATTACATTCAACGGTCAATACAAACCTGGCCGAATTAGTGAGTCGAGAAGAATGACTGACTACGCACCTACACGCTGCTACCAAGCAGAGAAAGAAATCAGGAAGAGGCTGCTACTGCTGGTTGATTACAAGATCCTGGAATTCGAGGATGTGGCCTCTGCACCCGCCCTACTGCGACTCATCCAACTATACTGGCTAAACCCAGAGCTGTCGTCGTCCTGGTGGTTGCCCTGCACCATCTGCTGGAACATCCTAATGTCTGCGGTGTTCGCCACGTTGAAGAGCTCACTCTGCCCTGGTTGGACACCGTTCGTCAGATCGATGTCCGCTAAGCTGTCGAGGACCCGCACCACCTGAAAAACAGTGACGGGTAAATGATGTTATTTCCCTTCCATGGGACATGATTAACAAAGTAAAGTTGGTGTACAATTTCTTCTGCATGCGCATTGGGTTGGTGCTGACATCACGAGTTAATACAGCTGTTTATTTATTCTGATGGCAGAAGGGTTTGATGAGGACAACACTACCTAAACCTTGTTTATGATATCATAAGACATCATAAGACATCATAAGACATCTTATTTTGGTTTTTTAGTGGTTGCTACCTCCCAACTATCATAAGACATCTTATTTGGTGGATGTAGCAGTGTCCAGTGGTACAAACATAAGGTGGTCAGATAGACAAACGCTTATATACGATTATGAGCTTCTATATATATATATATTTACCTGGCTCATTCTGGGCCTTTTTGATGACGAGTGTCGAATGCAGGCTGCTGCAGATTCAATCATACGGAACATTTCGACCTCGTTGAAGTTCTTCTCGAGCCTAGGATCGACTAACTCGTCCAAATTTCCTGTCTCGAGGGCTCGGCTAAGCAATGGTCTGGCCTGGAAAATAATGTCAGTTTGCAAGGTTTAAACAAGAATAGACCAACTAAATGAAGGTACATGTAGGAGGAACTACATGTTCATTTTAGTAGAGAAGAATTAGGCACAGAAATTCATGCTGTGATGAAGAAATGACGGTTTGCAAAGTTGAAGTTGCAGGCAATTTAGTTTAGATGCTGCCCATTTTCGACTGCTAGAGACATGCTATTATTGCAACAATGTGAACCACAGGTGGAAACCTTTCCCTTGCATTTTTTGATAAATATTACAATCACCGTTAGGAGATGATTGCTTGCACTGTGGGTAAATATATACGTGCGTTTTAATATTCTGATCAGAACCTCTTTAAACTTGCTCAACGCACACATGAGTGTGTCAGGATATTTCTAGACAATATAATCATCATGCACCGTACTGATTGCATAGCCAAGTGCCCAAGTAGCCATACATCAACATGCAGCAGGTCCTAGGCTTGCAGCAACTATGACATGCCTCAGGCACAGACACTGTAACTCCATGTCTAAAAAATGAAGGAATGGCGTTATCATTTCCCAACATATGCAAAAAAGTATATGCCTATTTGGTTATCACACAAAATTATTAGTGCAATAGCAGATTTGGGAACCCGGCATTAAAATTGAATTCTTCTTATAACATCTACAATGACTAATCCATTAATTCTGATGAAACAAGTCTCTACTCCATGACTACCCTAGTCAAGAAAGACTAGGAGACCTTCAATATGACAAGCACATGTCAACTAAGTATCAGGTACAAATAATCAATGGTTACTAAGTGAAAACACGTTTAGGCAAGTATAGTTCAGAGCTATATAACTCACCCACTCAACAAGGCTCTCATCACCCAGTGGTTTTGATGCATCAACGGGCTTTCGACCAGTCATAAGCTCTAAGAGAACAACACCAAAAGAGAATACATCAGATTTCTCAGTCAATTTACCACTCGATGCATACTCTGGAGCCATGTATCTGCAAGAAAGAGAGAACATTTTTAGTCATCAGTTCTATAAAGATCACGGTAAGTGCTTCCGATACTTTTTTGCTCACCCAAATGTCCCCATAACACGGGTAGTTACATGTGTCACAGCATCCAAAGCCAATCTTGCAAGACCAAAATCAGCCACCTAGAATTCACGGATAGCATATAATCAGCAAAGCAACTATATCGTGAGATATTCTCAGGCTCGTTAAGCAAATGTACTTACCAGTGCGTCAAAGTTATTGTCTAACAAAATGTTTGAGGATTTGATGTCTCGGTGAATTATCCTTGGATGGCCTGCAAAAGGGCAAACAAGGAAGACGAGTCAAAACATGAACCAAAACAACTGGGAAAGGTGGTAAAAAAAGGTAAGAAGGAACATTACAATCTTCGTGTAGGTATGCTATTCCGCGAGCAGCACCAGCAGCGATTTTAACCCTAGCCGCCCAATCTAAAACCGGCCTCCCCTCTCCTGTGGTTGCATATATCATTCAGAACCACCTCAACAACTTGTATAGCCATAAGAATACATATGGCATTGGTCTTGTTGCACAATACAGCAGAAGGATGAAAGCATATACCGTGAAGATGGTAATGCAGGGTGCCGTTAGACACGAAGTCGTAGACGAGCAGCCTCTGGGTATTGGCAATGCAGTACCCCACGAGCGAAACCAGGTGCCGATGGTGCACGCGGCTGATGATCTCCACCTCGGCCTGGAACTCGCGCTCCCCTTGCCCGCTCCCGTCCCTCAACCGCTTGACGGCCACCTCTTTCCCTTCGGGCAGGCGACCTTTGTAAACGGATCCGAACCCTCCTTCCCCTAGCAGGTTGCGCGACGAGAAGCCGTCGGTGATCTGGTGCATCTCGTGGTACGTGAAGAAGCGGGAGTTGCCCATGCTGATGTCGGACGCGCAGGCTTTGAGGATCCTGGAGCTCCCAGCGGCGCTGTGGTTTGTGGCGTGGGTGGAAGGGTCGGCCGACGACGATGATAATGCGTTCGCAGAGTCGCCTGGATGAAACGAATGAGAAGATACATATGTAAGCAAGAATGTAGTAGTATGTGATAATGCAAGAAAGTGCAGCGGCACCAGATTGATGATAAACTACTACGGAGTACTACCTAGGGGTCTCTGCGAGGATGAATAGTAGGAAGGCGGCGAGATGAAGCCGGCGTGGTAGTCGTTCCTGCCCCGCCTGCGCTTGTTGGTGTACCAGACGGCGGCGCCTAGGAGGGTGATGACGAGGAGGGCCAGCACGGTGCCGACGGCGATGACCACGCCGTTGCCGAGGCCGCTGGAGCCTTGGGGCCTGGGCGGCGCGCCGGGGGACGACTGGGTGGAGGACTTGTTGGGGCTGCCGGTGCCCCTCGAGTGCGGGCTGGCCGGTTCGGTGGCTGGTAGCGGCTTGTGGCTAGGGGGCGGCGGTGAGGTGTGGGCGGGCGGGGAGCGGTGCACGGGCGTCGGTGGAGCAGCGGCTGCCGGCGTGGTTGTTGGTGGAGAAGCGGTGGGCGGTGGTGCTGAGGCGGAGCGCGCCGGTGGCGGAGGCGAATCAATTGGCGGCGGCGCGGAAGGTGGAGTCTTTGGGGTTGGATTTGTTGGAGGCGGGAGCGCCGGCGGCGGTGGGGAGTCGGCGAGCTGTGGAGGTGGGGCAGGGGCAACGGGGCCGGTGGCGGTGAGGAGAGCGGAGGGGAGGTGCTAGCCGGCGGAGTCGCATTGGGTTTGGAGCTGGAGGAGGCGGGCGCGGGTGAAGCGGCGACTGCCGGAGACGAGGAAGGAGCCTCCGCCATGAGAGCCGCCCGCCGACTCTACTCTACTCTACTGGGGTTGGATTTGTGAGCTGGCATGGCTATCCAATTCCAACCCCGAGGAGGAAGAAAGAAACTCTTGCAGTCAGTCGATCGGAGACCAAGGGAGAGACAGATCCAGAATCAATTTCTCCTTTGCTCCATGGAATCCAAGATGAACCCTTGCCTTCTCCTTTGCTTCAACAACCAATTTCTCTCCTTCTTCTTTGCTTGATGATCAATCGACTTCTCTCAATCTTCTGAACACAAGGAAACAAAATATAAAGGCAGGTAGAACAATTTCGCTGTCGGCCGCGCGTGCAGGGGGAGTGGGAAAGAAAATGACTTGGAATAAGGATCAAAGCAATGGCTCTCGCTTTCCCCTTCCTCCCCCTTGTTTCACACTGATACTGATGTCACTCTTACTCCACTCTCTCTCTCTCTTTCCACACCGGTCAACTCGTGGAAATAGCAAATTCAGGCAAATTTTCAATCCAAACAAACCGTGTTTTTTGTGGGTGATTGGTAAAAAACCTGGCCAAATGTGGTATTGCGAGTGTCCATCGAACTATGGTGAAGAATGGCGGGCGATGGCAGCACAGTAATGGATCATGTGTGATCACTCTTGTTACTAATTTACATTATCCAAACCCAACATGTCTGATAGTACATAGAAATGATTATTACCAGCCAGCCACTACGACATCAACCACAAGATTAGTATAAGTGCTTTGACTGAAAAGACAAAAACTTTCCAGGCCACAAACAACATGGTGGCCCTGCCCACTTCCTCACTCCTCCATTCCATACCCAGTTTGGCAGACAGACAGATTAGGTCATCTAATCCTGCCTGCCTGCTAACCCACCACTAGCACTAAATCCATCTTCTCACAATAATCATAGGCCATCAACATTGCACTACAAAAGTACCATTTACCACCAATCCCTCATGCAGTGCCCTATTCCAGCAGCAAAAAAAATAGAATGATGAATCCAACAAAGGCAAAAAGCAAGTAGCAACTCATATGCCATCATCCATCAGTTCCATATATAACGCCAGGTCCAACACCCGAATCTACATAACAATGATACTCAAATCCGAGATTACATCAGCCAGCCACGACCGACCACGCTTATTGCTTGTTTCAAAACGAATCGCTTCTACTGTCCCGCCTTTTTTTCTAGTATGGCGCAGACCGTTGTTTCCTCACATTACCACCGTCACCTGCTCAAACTCAATCAGGGACAGGTTGTTGTCCTCCTTCACCTTCACCTCCGCGGGGCTCTCCGCGGCCTTCACCGTGCCACGCCGGTCCACCGCCAGCCTCATCGAGCCCTTGTACATGTCCACCTTCGCGTTCTTCAGCTCCACCGTCGCACCAACCTTCATCACGTCAACTGCGGAAAAAAGATGAATTCACGTCAGTCGGTTTTCACATTTTACTTATTAAGGGCACGGATATATATACATATATATTAATTTCGCCGACATATTAGGGCTAAAAGCAGAAACAGTTACTCACACAAGGGGGAAAAAGCATATATGGCCTAAGTATAATATTCTGCTACATAAAGAAAGAGCTGGTTGTGGCGAGGAAAACCAACTAATAATTTGCCAAATACCATGAGGAGCATGTGCGAGTGTTTCCTTTCACGGTATCCCCGTTGAGCACATAATTAGGCATCACTAGATTTTAGTAGGTTTGTTTTTCAAATGGACTTAGCAGTCCAGTTCAAAGACCACATGTTAATTGTCAATATCCAACAACTTCCATTCAGAGACAGCGGGAGAGCGTTAATGACCATAGGTCTGCCATGACACAATTCAATAGGAAATTGTGGCGGTACCTTGAAACATGTCAAGCAATCCTAACCGCTGTATTACACTTAGGGTTAGAAAACCCATCAGGAACCAGCCAAAAAAAAGGTCCCGTTCCTCCATTTATGGCGTGATTTGGGACGAACACAACGAGATATGCTGCAAGGGGGGTATTTTTTGTAAAAAAAGAATCAAGAAACAGATTCAAAGAAAAGTAGTTGTTGAAAACCAAGCAGGCAAGTCTGGATTCCAGGAAATTTTTGCAAACCCAGATACCTGACTACACTCATGGAGCGTTAAATGCGCAGTATTAGCGGGAACATTAGGATGCATCTATGACCAAAGACTTGGAGAGTTGTAGGATTAAATCCTAGCAACCAGTGTACTACAGCGAGGCATGTAAAAAAAGAAGAAACAGAGTAAATAATTAAGGCAACAGGTAAAGCATGAGCGGGATATTTGAACAAGGCCATGCTACAGAGAGTTTGGGCATTATGAGTTCAACTTGGAAGCATCCGACAGGCAACAATTGTCATTAGTAGCACTACTAAAACATGATCTAGCTAGTGAATTCGGGCATTGGCTAGTGAGCGCCTTCGGGTAGCCAACATAGCGCCGTCACCCCTCAAGCATGCGATCGTAACTAGCGCTCGCTTAGGGTTAGATGAAGTAGTATAATCATTCAAAAGGTTACCGTCACCATCAGCCTAAAGCCTGGGAGATTCTCGCAAGTTCCCAACAGCTAGCGTAGCGATGCAATGCAAAGGAAGGAACAGAGCGATTGAGTTTAGTGAGCGATGAGCACTTGACAGGCTAATAGCGCCGTCGACAGGGTCGCGGATGAATCATGGTCCGGACAGCGTGAGCTGAGTTAGTAAATGCCAGCAGGTCTGGCTACGCGACTGAGTGTAATCTTCTATTAGTACAAAATACAGGTTTAGATCGGTGTGCTAGTAGTATCCAGAGAGTAGTATTGTGGAATCGAGACTAGCAAGCCCTAGATCTACAAATAACCAAGCTAACATACGGCATGAACGGTAGGAACCAGAGGACGATGCTGGTGGATCCTGATACCTTGTTCGTTGCGCGCGGTGAAGACGACGACCCCGGTGTCGTCGCCGACGATGCACTCGGCGATCCTCATCTGTTGCTGCTGGTTCCCCCTGAAGCCGCCGCCGCCGCCTCTGTTGTGGACCTGGACGGGCTTGGCGGAGAGGACCTTGAGTAGGAGCGCGTAGCCCTGGGTGCAGGGCCGGAGCTCCTCCACCTTGCTCACCGACGAGGCCTCCATCGCCGCTTGGCTGCCGTGCGTGCCTGGTTTGCCAAAGAAAGCCGTCAGAAAAGAAAGAAAGAAAGAAAGAAAAGAGATCTTGTCGGCGAGATTGGGATTTCGGATCTTGATCTGATCCGGCGAGGAGAGGAGCGGGGAGAGGCGGCGGATCTGAATCCCTACCTGGTTGACGACGAGGAGTGCTAGGGTGTGAGTTGGTGGGACTCGTCGGAGGAACAAACACAGAAAGATCTCTCTTTGGCAGGCCTCCCTCGCTCTCTCTTATAAGAGCTCTGTCTCTGTCTGTCGGGTATGTACTCGGTTTCGTCTTCCTCCTACCCGTCCGTGTCCGTATAGTCACAAACAAAACCCAAGAGCGTGCATCATCGTCTACCACTTCAAGACAAACTCAGTCCTCGACATCATCTCATCTATCTAATCCTAATCTAATCTCATCTGGACATCTAGTTGTAGTAGTATGACTCAATAGTGACACAATCCGTCCAAGTGCTGTACGTTCCTTTTTTCTCATTTCCTCGTTGCATGGCGCGCGCTAGGTGTCGGTCGGCTGATTGATATGGGTAGCCGAACCGCCACGCTCGGGCGGCCGCGTGATTTCACTTATAATTGAGGATCTGAGCCATCCCGACATCGAAAACCCTCCTTTCGAACCCGACCACTTACTACAAGCGCGTGCGTCGTCACTACGACGGTCTGTCTATTTATCTATGTACTGGCGGTATGGCGATTATATTTCCTTCTTTTCCTTGTTATATTTCATTGTACATATTACCTGCCAACCATGGGAGGAGCAAGAGTTGACATGACGACATCCGTCATCACCTGCATTCATTCCATCGTTGTTGGAGGTATTGTTCTCGCCTTCCGCCTTTCCCTCCCGAATGCTCCAGGGAAAACCGTTGCCCAACGGTCTTCTCGGATCAGACGATCCCTCTTGGGGGGGCTCGTTTCAAAGGAGGGGTTGGTGGTTCGAGGTGGTTTCTGCGACAACTAGCGAGCCACCAACGTTTACAAAGATGATCAGGAGTTCGTCGGGGTCACAATAAGGTTGTGGCGGTCTCCTTTTCGGAATGTCCCGCGAGGTCGTCGTTGTTTGCTTCTCACTAAGAATACGGAGTTGCTTCATTATGCCAACGAGCATATTATTCGAAGTTGTCCTCTTGCGCGCGCAAGGGTGACTGGTGCGCGGTTTTGTTCGTGTGGCTTCACGCTTCTATGTGCAGCGAGGACATTATCACTACGGTTGGTGATTAAATCAACGTCGCTCTCTGGACGCGAAGATGAGCATCGCGGCAAGGTTGTGGTACTCAACTCTTCACCATGTCCGTGTTGGTTATCGTGGTTTCCTTGATGATAAAGTTGTGGCGATAGTGTCTGGGCGGCGGCGAGTAGTGGTCCATATTTCTCTTTCATAGCTCATTTGAACTATACATATTTCTCTTTCGTGGCTCACCATATTTCTCTTTCGTGGCTCGATTTGAAGTTGTCGTCTCGCTTGTGGCACAATGTGTGGTTTTTTTGTGACCGATACAGCAAGGACGCTGTCTCGAGAAGAAGTGATGAATGAGATACTTCAGGCTTCGTTAAGGATGCAAGTGGACAGTCCAACAGGATTGGCGGACAGTCCGCTGCACAATTTTTTGCTAATCGATATGCAGCTGCATACGTACGAGTCTGCAGTGGATACGGTGAAACACGTACGGGGCGGACAGAAATTTATTCCTGGCGGACGTCCGTCGACATGCCTAGGCTTCGTTGACGGTGTTTTTCTTCTTGAGCAGTGTGCATGTGAGCCAAATCAGTCAAATTCGGCCCAAGGGTTGTCATGTTCCAACTATGTGGCCATCTGGCCAACTCTCACTCTCTTCTTAACTAGTAAAATGACAAGTATTTTGCCACGTTTCCGGAGAAAAAAAGACATGCATCATTACATGTTTCCTTCTCACCAGCACAAGACAGCCTCGTTTCCGGAGAAAAAAAGACATGCATCATTACATGTTTCCTTCTCACCAGCACAAGACTCAAAATTTACATAACCAAACTGGCTGTACAACCTACCAAAAGCCCAACAGACAAAACTCATCACAGTCTTATCTTTCTTTATACACACACAAACAGAAGATAGACATAATATAAGTTGTCATCATCAGAGGCATGAAAACCCTAGCCAGCTAGTACCTACCCCTACCTCCATAGTTCTTCTTTCTACAAACAAGAATCATGTGGCAAATACGAATAAATCAATGGCTACAATGAAACAACAATCTCATCGCCCCATCTATCTAGTCCAATCTACTCTACTTGAAGAAGATGCCCTTCTTCCTTCCTTTACTCTTCTCCACAGCCTGCAAGATCAAAAACATTACACGCATGTCTCCATTTCAATACCACAATACAGAAAACATAAACTTATTGCTCCTTTACAACATACACAGATCCAAACCAATTCAACACGAAACGAAAATGGGACCGTAGTCCGTACCTTCATCCTGAACAGCCTCAAGATTAGAACAATGCTATCTCGTGATCTGCAAGATTCGAATGGCCAACAATTAGTTCCTAAGAAGCTAAATGCAGTTTCCACATCTTAAGTCATAATTCTAACAAAATAAATACTGCATGCACATACATAGCAACGACAATTAATCGGGCAATGTTATTCTTCCAAGACAAGGTTTCGTGATTGCATGATGTACTACAAAATGCAACTCAATGGGCCGCCACATGAATGCACTAGAAATTAAATCATGGACTTGGTCTCAGACTCACGGGGAACTCTCTGCAGACTTGAGATTATACTCGGCGCCATCAGCGGACTGGATCGAGAACTCGATAGGACGCCCATACGGGATGTTGATCTGTAAACGGAGTACAGGGTTAGTTGCCACCTCTACATACTGAAAAAGCAATGCAGTGCAGAATTCAGTTAATCATTCGAGAACCCACAAGTACGATAATCCTATAAAGAAAAACTAACAAATAATATCCACTGTCACACACAAAAAGTGTTCGTTTTATGAGGTCCAGCCAATTTGACCAGCCATTTTTATTACAGTCAGGAACCGACTAAACGAATTAAACCATACAATTACATAAGTACCTTTTGTGGAAACTATGAAAACTTTAAACTCCTTGCAGGCAATGCAAATTCTTTGTTATTTACAAAGACAATGTCAACAATATTTTTAAATATTTGACCACATAAAACGCACTTTTTTCTGACCAAGCATTGTATAATCACAAACTAGAACAGAGTAATTTTAAGGAATGATTTTTTTTGGAGCCATACAGTGGTAGCTTGCTGGAACTTCTCTGTAATAACAACACCACGCTGTCCGTTACACTTGATGCTGTAGCCTTCCCTCTTTATGGCCAATACGGCAGGTTCCCACATGTCTATGAATCTAACCTGCAAAATAAGTTTTTCATTGGTTATAAGGAATTCCAAAATAAAGGTGCAGCAAGAATGCTTTGAGCCTTTGGCAAACCACTAGAGAACATACGGGTAGCAGAACTTCAAAAGACACATGCCCAATTGAAAGAATTTTCTTGATTAGCTCCTTCATTTCAGGATCTGCACAGATAATGAATCAGCAACATGATTCTTCTAATATTTTTCTTTTGCCGTACTGAAGGGGAACCAGCACGGAACTAAAGCATTATTCTAGGAGTTCTTAAGGGAGCATGGAGCTCGGATATTTCATCAACTAAAACACAACAGGCATACGAAAGTTTACCCTGTCTACGAAAGATACAATTATCTTCTCAACAAACTCACCGTAAGTAATTTTTCTCTGCTCGTTAGCATAAACCTTCACGATCTCCCCCTACAAACGAAAAAAAAATGCTTCAGACAAAGTTAAATATCATGAGTGTCCTACTGAAAAGTTACAATGGTCAACATATTTGTAGTTTCTAAACAAACAACAATGTTTACTGATTTATTAATGGATATAGATTTATTTCTTTTATTGTAAGGATGTTCTTGTAAGGGCTGGTCTCAGATAATATATGGACCTTTTCCCGCAAAAAAAACACGTGAATATAGGTATGATGCTCAACCTATACAAGCTCCTCTGAACCAAATCAGACCAACCTATTGGTTCTAATGTGACAAAGTTCTACTTAAGAATGATCAGACGAGAAGATTTACCTTTCTTTTCCGGTCATCTAGAGGCTGGACCTCTATGGCTAATAAAGAGTCCACATCGTCAGCAGTAACTAAATATGTGGGCTGTTTTGCACCTACGTCAGGCAATGGCAAATTTAATTAATTTTCTCGTAGCACACCAAGCAAAATAAAAGCCTCCTAGCAACAGGTGAAAACATAATACCTTCTATGTAATTTACTGATCCATCTTCCAAATGGCGTACCCACTGTAGGCACAAAGTGTTCAAACATTGAAATTGTAGTGAACTGAGAACGAGTTCAAAAGGACAGGAATTTGATATATCAGAGCATGTTGGAGCACAACTACAAAACGCACCTCAAAATTACAACTTGTGGTCCCGTTGATGGAATACCCACTTGCTTGAATTTCTCTTCCAGGGAAAGCTTCACCTGTGATTCTTAGCCCATCTATGGCTGGCAGTGGGTCATCCTCTGCAGCTGCATATTCATGAAACACGGTGTTTACCCTCAGAACTTAAAAATATGGAGAAGGGAATTGCATAAATCAAAATATGTAAGACCTTCGGAGAAAGAAGAACTAGGCTCCTCAAGCACAGTAGGAAGATAAGGGTAAGGCAAGTTTCCTTCATCAAGGCCAGATGCTGAATCAGGTGGGCCTTCAGGACCCCACTCTGCAGGAGGTTCTTGTGAAATTTGGTTTTCAGCACCCTCTAGATTTTCTGATACATTGACAACGCTCTTAACAAGGTCCTTGAATGATGGGTTTTGATCCTTGGATTCAAAATTAAATCGTACAGCACGAGAATCACGCTCAGCTCCTTGCGCTTGAACATCCTTGGTAACCTGGTTGCTGTATAAAGAAGAAAAAACGGATCCAGTAAGACAACCAACTTTGCCTTTTGGTGTAATAGAAGTTGCTTGACTAACATAATCGTTTTGCTAAAAAAATCTCATACAGAAGTTAAACTGTATAAGAAAACACCAGAAATGGAAAAAGAATGGCACACCTTGCCTTGGTGCATTGTGCACCATGGCCGAACTGGTGTTTCAAGGACACAAATCTCTCCATTATTTGCAAATAGGTGGGCTTAAGCAATAGTTCAGATTCTCTAATTTCACTTCTTTGGGTTTCGATGTTATAAACATATTTATTTTCAGGTATAAACTATTCCTAGATACTAGGGTAAATATCTACCATTTGGAGCTCACAAAACTGCGGTTTCACACAGGGATCATGCTTAGCAAAAGGTGCTAAACAATGAAATAAAAGTAACGTGGAAGTCGTCATGTTGAGCTCTTAATAGAACAATAGTAACCTGCTTGGAGGAGAGGTCCTTCCAACATTGTCATACTCTGTATTAGTTGAAGCAAGCTCAGGTGGGATGACCTGACTGTTCTCATTCGCCAACAAGTCCCAATCGCGTCTAGTTCGAACTGGAGAAGAAATTGGGGATTGTACATGAGAATATGCTTGTTGGGGCACAATCTCAAGGCTGGGTTGGCTCTGGAAATGTGGATAGTTAGCATATGCATGCACTCAACGAGTAAAGGACAAAGCAGTGTAGAGTCGTACAGAAGCAACCAACGCATTTCCAGGAGGATGAGAAGGTGACTGCCCAGGACCACTTGTATTATTTGAAGATTCAACACGCCAAGGAGTAATCTGGTACTGAGATTCCTTCAGTTTCTCCTGCACCATCCAAGTTTGCACAAGGCAACTTCAAAGTTCTGTGAGAAAATATCGGCACTAAGCTGTGAAGCATAAAAAGCCAACTACTGGCCAAGATGTAGGTCCGTGCTAGGTGTCAGGAGCAAAGTCCAGCCAAAGCTCAACGTGACTCACCTCTGTAATAATGAGTTTCTCTTGCAAATGCGTAAACAAAACCTGCAAGGGAAACAGTTAGTCTGAACACAAAGTTATGTAATATAGGGGCAGCTTCAAACCAAGCAAGGAACAAAACGAGCCATATAAGTTGCACGGCAATAATATTATAGCGATCATAAACAAAAAAAAGCTAAAGGAAAGTTGACCCATATCCCATTAAGACATTTGGCTGGAGCAGCGCTATATTTTTACTTGAGCCAAGTCATAAACCTCTATGTTAGAAACCATAGATATTTGTTGTCTGCTAAATGATCTGTATAGTCTACATCACATCATAAAGAATCCCTATTAGGAAGGTAGTTTAGCTCACTCTTAGTACACCTATGAACTTATAAAAACTTCCTAGTCCAGGCTGTAGAGGCTTATTTGGTGAGAAGTTGCAGTTTAATAAGAGTACAAACAAGCACAAAAATATCATGGCACGTACCAAAAGTGTTACATACCTTCAGATTGCTAACAATTGATTGAGCATCATTAACAGAAGGCTGAAGGTTGTACTCTGACAGAAGAGGCAACAAAGAAGATACAAAAGTTGATCTTTCTTGATGTGCTGCCTATGGAGTACGAAAGGAAATTATCACCAAAACTAGACAAAAGAGAATTAAAGAAGATAAGGGGACTCATTGCACCATATACAATAACCTTCCAAAAGAAATGACTAAGAAATAACCTATATTCTGGGTGGTTCGTACCACATAGGTTCCGATATTACTCTGTTTATACACGTAGACCGTAAAAGTCACTTACACTGGTTTGGATGTTTTGTGGGAACAGAAAGAAAGTTCAGTTTTATCAATGCTTGATTTCACATAAGAAAACTAGAGAAATGCAATCAAATGGTTCTAAGCGTATAGTAAGGTTTAATAAAGCACATGAGTACAGCATCAGTCCGCCATCGAAATGTATTTGGCTCTCTTTATCTTTACCACGAAGTATAACAGTGAAGAAAGTTACCTGTAACGCGTATGTGAGGCGGATGTTCTCTTCAATGATGTCTTGTCTGTAGGATAAAGCTTTTGATGCAGCATCAACCAAATCTTGTTGCTGCTGATCAAATGCCTGAAAAAAACATGTTATAGAAATAGGCCGGTGTACCCAAAGATACTAGTATTTCAACCCTATAAGGGAAAGACACTTACCATTCGCATATACGCAATACGTTTTTCCAAAACATGTTTGTCGTTGAGTATCTTGGCTTCCTATCGGGAAAGACAAGACATCCGATCAGATACCAAAAACAGAAAAGTGGAAGTGAGGGAAAAAGGCAAGAGATTATTTGTACTCATGCAGTCACCTTCACTGAGTAGTCAGCGAGATGCCTTCTTAAATGTGCAATCTCTTCTTCATGTTCCTTAACCTTGGCAAGGAGATCCTGCGGAAGGGACTGTCCTCATCAGAACATGAGATGACATTCGTGCCGGTACGGACCAAGCGAATTAGTTATAAATAAAAAACCTGCTTCCAGATGATGTTTGAGCTCATCTCCATACCCTGTCCAGCCAAGTTGAGCCTGGAATCGTACTCTCCTTCTCTGCGGTGCCTGCAAGGAAGTTGCATCACAGCTCTTCAAACAAAAGGATGCTTTCAAGTGTCGGTACACGTTTCAAGCGTCGTGAGGCGCCTACCTAGTTGGCGAGAGGGAACGAGATGACACCGGAGTAGAGCGCTGGGACGGCACAGCCGCATCAGGGTCCTCCCCTGATTTGATTCTTGTGGGCATTTCATTGGACCGGTTGGCGTCCTGATCTCCACGCGCAACGGCTCCGTTGCCGGCCGCATTGTTCGAGTAAGCGTTTTCGTAGGCCTCGAGGGCGCGGCCCTGATCCAACATCCCGGCGGGTGAAAAGGACGAAGCCTGGTTCGTAGCCTCCGACCTCTGGTGTGTATAGTAGATAAAAACAGAGCACAGGGTCGGTCAGAGCCAGTAGTAGATGGCAGCGGAATGAAAAAATGGAAAAGCACTAGCGCTGAAATGAAATGATCTATCTGAGCAGGAGAAGGGGATAACAATGCACGACTAATCATACATAATCAGAGCGGCATTTATACTAGTATAGTATGTATGCATCGGCAGCAGGTGTGCTGGCCAACAAACAGTGCATCGAGATTTGGTGGATCGGGCAGGTAGGGAATCATTCATTCATTTCATCCAGTGTGATAATAAGCAGGCCCAATGGTGTGGGCATGGATGGAGGAATGGGAGAGGTGGGCTTACGATGGTGTCGAGCTCCCGTGTCTTGCGCATCAGCTCCTCCTTGAGGCGGCCGTTCTCCTCCAGCTGCAATGCAAGAAAGCGGGTGCGCGTGAGAGAAAGATCGGATTGAGTGGGAATGGGAAATGGAGTGACAGGGCATACCTGATGTCGGATGGTAGTCTCGGCGTCCTCGACGGCGCGCATGACCTGGAAGAGGTTGCTGGTGCCGGCGTCGGGGCCGGGGCTGGAGACGGCCGCGGCGGCGAGGTCGTCGGGGTCGGCGGCCATACCGGCGATGGCTTGGATTGGGAGGTGGAACCCTAGGGAGGGGAGGGAAGGAGGCTGCGCTCGCAGCTCCAGGGGAGTGGGGATGGATTCGCCGTCAGTGGTGTCGCAGCTCCAGTGGAGTGGGGATGGATTCGACCTCTACGTCTGCAAATACAACGATATAAGTACTTTTCCTCCCGTTAACGAATGGATCGCCACTACACTACAGCCGGCACTAGCTTCCCTCTTCGCTACAGTGGAGAGGGGCGATATTTCTGGAGACGCCTGGTCGCCGCGCTCTCGCCGTCGCCGATCCGTGGGATCTCTCTCCCCCCGTCCGCTCCGGCGGCGGGTGGGTGGGGGATCTCCGGATCCCTTCGTGTAAATAGAGTAGGGGCGAGTGGGTTCCCGCCGGCGGCGCTGTGGAGGTGGTGGTGCGGCCGGTCGGGTGTTTGCTGTCGACGACCTTCCTCTTCGGCGGTGGAGCTTCGGTGGTGCTTCGTCGCGGGTCGTCGACTTGTCCGTGCTCGCGGGTCCCCGGATCCGCCGTGCGCGGTCCTCCCTCTCCGGTTGCTGCGGTGCGGCGGCGCCGAGATCGTGATGCGGGAGGGAGGAAGGGAGGCTCCAAGTCTGAAGCTTCGTAGGTAAGTGGCAAGATGGCGGAGGATCTGTGGCTCTGGCCCCAGATTCGGTGCAGCTTGAGCTCGGGGGCCGCCCCCGGCCGATTCTCGTTCATTGTCGACATCCCCAGCTCCTCGGAGTTGGTGGCTCCTGCGGCTCACAAACGCCTCCGGCTAGGGGCTCTGCTGCTCCACGGGAGATCGATCTTGGCGGCGGCGTCCTTCGTCGGCCTCGGCGGTGCGGGATTCCGGCGTTTTTTCGATCTGGAGGTTGAAGAAGGAGAGAGCGAGCTTTGCTGTTCTTGGTTTTCTCTGCTTCCTTTCTTCGTGTATGCTTGTTTGGATTTTGTAATCTTTTCTGGATGAATACAAGTATGTACATTACAAAAAAAATGAATGGATCGCCGGATCTAAGGGTGTGTTCGGTTGGTGAACGTAATGCGTTGGACCTGCACCCAGAGCAGATTCGTGTGTTCGGTAGGAACCAGAACTAGAACCTAGCGATTCATGGAAAACGAATATTCGGCATAGATTCGGAATTGGGCGGTACCTCCAAATCAGTGGAATCACTCGGTACCGAGGCGAGCTAACGAAAAAAAGAAAACCAATCTCACCTCTCACCCCGTCTCGAACCCTATCTCACGCACGCACGACCCTCTCCCTCGTTTCCTTCTCTGTGGCGGCGCTAGAGCCTCTCCGTCTCCGTCTCCCTCGGCTGCTCTCTAGCGGCGTGTGAGGACCCCAGATTAGGTATCCGAGATACTCGTTATGTTTCCTGCAACAATCCCATGATCAGTCTGTTGTCGCACATAACTCGAATTGGCATCACAGAACACCCATAATTACCGAATAAATATACTTACTTGATTGAAAGCATAACTCCTTCAGGTACTTGCAGCGGAATTCACCAAAACAACGTGGAGCCCAAGTCATTTGCCAACCCTACAGGCAGCTGACTGGGAAGCGCCCTAGTTCGCATGACGTCGTTGAAATCTTCTTCTTCAAACTGTTCCTCTTCCAAATCTGGCTAAGACAATAGCCAGGGACGAAACCAATATGAGTACATTTGAATGTACTCGCAAACTACCCCGGAATGAACATACACTACTCTTTTTATTGTTTAAATAAAACTTCGTTTGCTTTGAAAACTCTATATCCTTGTTGAAAAGAGAAGGACATACTTTTGTTTAATAAAACTTTGTTTTAAAATCTCCATATCTTTATTGAAAAAGGAAAGAAGGCTTTTAGAACTTTTCCCATAAAGTCTGTTTTTGTAAGAAGTCTCGTTTAAAACTTTTCCCCGAAAATACATCTCTGTTGAAATAGGTAAGAAGTCTCTTTTATAAACATTTTCCCGGAAAATCACCATTTGGTTTATTTCTCCAAAACTCCTCCTTTTCTGACCATAACCCTTCATGGTCATTCAATCCCAACAACCTCATGCCGGCCCGTTGGCATAGTTGCATAAAACATTTTTCCACTTTCAAATCACAAAACTCTTCACTTCCCGACCATAGCCCGTCATGGTCAATCATTCTCCAGCAACCTCATACCAGCCCGTCGGTAGAGTTGCAGATACCACACATCTCCATTTTATTTTCAAATCTCAAAACTTTGCAAAACTTGCACATGGTCAAAGTAGGGCCTCCCAACTGTCCATATCCGAGGACTCGGCTATTCGAATAGTTTTATTACCCTCTCCAGAGGTAGCACGCTTTTCCCACACCCATCCGGTAACTCATCGTGTCAGCCACGTCCCGCCATACAAGGTGTATGCGAAGTTGAGTCACCGACCGTAGCCTGTTCTTTGCTCATGCTAGTATAGGATCCTACCGCTACGAAACCGGTTCCATCGACACTTAAATCCAGCCCGTCGGAAACTAAGTGTGAGGACTTCGTAGTTCTGCCCGGCGACCCAAAGGTGGCGTCTTCAATCCTCTTTCTCCAATACACTCATACCGGCCTCCGGTAGACTTCTCTTAAGAGGACCCAGGTCAGGGGCAGGTCACCAAACCATCCCCTCATGGAACGAGGTCATCCTCGTTGTTGAGGCTTCCAGTACTAATATGAGCAAACTATATGACTACGCCCTTTCCCATATGTGGGTAAATGTGGTCGCACAGGTTATCGGCTGGTCGACGTAAGTACAAGGACACAATGTGCATTTTTCATAAACATCACCATTCACCATTTCTCCATTTCCACACCGACATCTCGGTATTCCATACCCACACAAGTATTTCCAAAGGAGTTTTGAGTAAACAATATTTTTCTCATCCTATAGTTTGAAAAAGAAATTCCAGCTAATGTCTCCATATAGGGTGTCAAAATAATATACTTATATTTTGGAAAAGGGTTTTCAAAATCATATCTTTTGTGGCAAACACCACATAAATCACTTATGCTCTTTATAAGTAAAACATGTGAACCAAAATAGATGTATGTAGATGCAAGCTCAGAGAATAGCTTGCCTGATTTCAGCATGATGTTCCTGGACTTCTCCTCATTGATCAAAGAAATAAACTCTCATCCTTCTCCGATAATTCCTTTCCAAATACCACTCCGGTAGCGTTTATCTCTAGCGTCGCAACATGAAAATAAAACAACACTCAATAAGCAAACCAAACCACAAATGGTATACAAACAAGGAACAAACCACAAGTATCAAACTAATCACTCAAGCCACAAACATAGCACTAGTTTAATCAAGCAATGAACTAAATCTATATTTACCAGGGCATTATACTCACAGGAGTATAACACCAAACACATGCTAAAACATAGAGCACCAAGCCATCCTCAATTAGAGGTAATTAACAACCACTTTTCTCTAATCAGGAAATACTTCAGACAAAAGTTAAACTACCAATTAATCTTGGTAATTCAAAATATCTCACCAAGCTAAGGTGGATGCACTAACAAGATATTTAAGCTAGTACTCAACTCAAGTCCATCAAGTTCATCAAGCCATGCAAATATATTACTCATACCAATTTGCCTAACAAATTCCACTAACAGTACTAACATTTTATAACCTTCTAAACAGTAATAACATGCAAACAACAGTACCACAACAATCATTAACCAGCAAGGCACACATTTAATCACACACAATATTCTCACATTAAAATAAATAAGTATAGCAATTCTTAATTACTAGAGGAAAAGTTATATAGGGACTAAATCCCTAACAAAAACATGATTCACAAATAACTCTCCTAACATGCTAGCAAGATTAAGGAAACACATCACAACAGTGGATTACCACCCTACACCAGCTAGGAAACACATCTATAACAATAAAGTTATAACACACAATTAATTAAAGGCCTAATAAAAATAGGCAGAAAAGGTCTAAACCTTATAATTAGCACCACAGTCAATCAGTGACTCCTAAATTTAAACCAATTTAGGTATATGTTCTCCTACACATATAGAAGACATGCCAATTGGATTTACTCCAAAATTCATCTCACAAAAATCTACAAAAATCACCAAAGTGCCACTGGTGTGTTTTCAAGAATGAATAGAACTTTTGTTTTAGACTTCATTTGCATACAAGGATAACAGATCTGGAAAGGTAGCATCTCAACCTATCCAGAGAATTTTAGTTTGCAATTTTTGGATCTATAAAACTCTAGATATTAAATAATTGGTGAAAAACATACTTTTTATGAGATTAAATATAGGAGGCACACAAAATTATATTTTTCCAAACAGCCAGTATGGCATGTTTAAGAAAACACACAGGAACACTACAAATATTATACCAAAATTATTGCACACATAGATCCACCACAAAATAATTAAAGCTACACTGGAATTTAAACAGGAAATAAAATTATCTATTAGATCTACTGAAAAAAATAACGGATGGGCCAGATCTGGCCGTGCGGCACAGATCACGGCCCAACTAGCGGCCCACGCACGTCGAACGGGTACGGCGCCTTCTTCTTCTTCGTCGACACGCAGGGACGAGCTGGAGCACGGCAGGAGTACGGCGAGGTCGACGCGGCGGCTCTGGTGATCCTTGGCAAAAGGGAAGGGGGCATGAGAGGGAGCAGAGCAAGGGGAACTCGAGGGTGCAAGAATGGCGGGGAATGGTGGACGGGGTGGCTCCTGAGCTTGCTCGACATCACGGCGGCCGGAGCAGAAGAGGATGAACTCGCCCCCGTCGATTCACGGCGCCCCGCAGCGATTCCTTGGACGAAGACGCAGAGGACGACGAGGCAGAGACGGCTGCACGCTTCGATCTGCTCGGGGAGGTTGCAATCGACGGCGAGGCGCGACGGCGAGCTCGGCCACCTGCGGCTAGGGTTTCGGGTGGAGGAAGAAAATGAGAGAGAGGGAGCAGGGAGATGAGTGAGTGAGGGGGAGTAGAGGAGCGCCTGGGGGGCCTCTTTTTCTCCTTCGAGCGGCAGAGGAACGAGAGGGGGGGGGCCTGGTGAGCTCAGCCACGGCGAACGACACGGCGACGCTGCGCCACTGGAGCAACAGGAAAGATGATGTTCTTACAGAAAACCCCCTGGCAAAGTTTTCCCATCACAACTAGGTCCTTTTCTATTCCTTTTAAAACCAGTAGCATTTTAGGGAATTAATTGGGGTACTTAAATATTTTATAAAAATTTGTAAATATTTGGGTAAGCTCCCCAATACATGTAGAAGCTCCACAAAAATTGGTGTTTGAAAATAAAATGTTTTGAACAATATTTGTTCATAGGGTTTAAATATGCCATTTTTGCTAAAATAAATTTGTTACTCCTTTAATATTTTTAAATCAAGTGAGAGTTATTGTGTTTGAGCATCTTGGAACTTCTTTGACAAATATGGTAACTTCAAATAGTTTATTTTTTTCATAGAGGAAATATTTGTTTGAAGGAAATAGAGAATTGGGGAGGGAAAAAGTTGTAGGAATAAATAGAGGGTGATTAATTATTTCTCCTCTGAATTTTTGTATGAAAGAAACTTAATTTCTCACTTGGAGAATTATGTTTGTCACTTGTCACATGATTTTTCTTGTTTTAGCTCTTTGTTTTATTTTAGTATTAAGCACAACTGAGGAATTACCCTCACAAGCAACCAACACACAATATCAATAACACAACAATATCAACAACACAATAATATCAACACACAATCATATTAACAACACAATCAAGACCACACAATTCAAACCACAAGAATAAATCATACCACCATTTCCATAATTAACAATACTATCTTGTAGAGACGATCACACTCAATTATGACAAGATGATGTTTTAAAGAATATCTCAACTCATAACTTAATAGTTTTCAAAAGATTTGATAAAGAGAATTATGTGGGGTAATATATTTCCCACTAGTGTTATTTTAAAATGGAGTGGAAATAAGAGTGTATAAAATGGGAGTTGTAAACACCTGCAAAATACCATGGTTGAGAAATAGGTAGGAGATAGCATATAGATCCCCATAATTTTGGAAACACACAATTTTGGAAATACTTTTACTTTCTCAAATACTGGTATTAGTTTTGGTTGCTGATAAACCAAGTGTCATTGAAATGGAGTTGGCCAAAATAAGAATGGAAAAGATAAATGGAATATTTTTCTTGTCATGACATGATCACCAAAGTTAATAATATTTTCATCTTGGTTGAGTTCTTAGGTTTAATATTTACTAGTCAAACAACTTAAACAACAGGTCACACAAGGTTCAACACAGCAACGGGAAGGAAAACACAATCATCAGTGAAACATTTCAAAAAGTTTTTGTTGGTTCTGAATTTTGGGTCTTGTGAAACTAAGTTTTTCTTAGTTTCAAAATTTGGGATGTGACAGCTCTTCCCCCCTTAAAAATAAATCTCGTCCTCGAGATTTGCCCGGTGGTAACAGGGGAGTACGAGGGCACGGGTTTTGGGCTGGCTATACTTCTGAGGTCGTTGCTTCTTTAGTATGGTCACCATGTGAGATCTTGACAAATTGATGTTGCGAGGCTTTCTTTGTCGATGATCTTCTGTGCTGAGTTCAGATCCTTGATGATAGGGTTGACTTGGCGATCGGCACTGATGGATAATCGTGGTTGGCTGTTTCTAGATACTACAAGGCTGAGGCACAAGGAACTAATTATTACCACGTTCTTGTATACCTATTGCAGGTCTTCCCCCCTTAAAAAGGGGTTTTAAAGGTTCATCCTGAAGGTTGCAGCTAGAGTTGAATTGGGGCATTGTCTTCCGAGGTAGCTTGACGATCTTCGTCTTGGGTGTCATTCCTCGGTGCTTGGGTCGGTGCAGATATCACTTCCCGATATTGTCTCCTTACGAGGGTCGCAGGTGGGGACGCGTTGTTCTCAGGATGCGTCAAGTCTGAGCACTCGACTCTCTCCGGTTTCTAGTTAGTAGAGGGATGTTATAAACTTCTAAGGCGTCTGGACTTGCTTGGTGGTTGATGTTGCCAACAGCAGGTGCTTCCGTCGTTTGATTCTTCTTAGTGACTTCCGGTAGATCTTCTTCACGCTTTTCTTCCTTCGGCTTGGCGAGAAAAAGGCTGGTCCTGAAAGACTTCTTTGGTCTGGGTCTTCACGAAGCTTCACAGGGTCTTCACAAGTAAGTTAATGCACCAGAATAGTTAGGGTTTCCGGGAAAACTTTCTGGTTGAGGGGCTTAAGTTAGTTTTCAAGAGAGTTGGGTGCTATACTCTGAACATCAAACTTATTGTACCTAAGATCCAAAACAACCAACTTTACATAGGCCTCTAATTCTCGAGTCTTCAAAATACCATTCCAACATCTCTGGTAAGGCCACTACTATCAACTAGTTAATTGAATCATGGCTTTTGCCCAAGCTAAAGTTATTAATCCACCATCATTTCTTCGGCATAAACTCTTTATCATAGTATAGTTCAATCTATCGGATACCCATCAAACCTTTAGGCATAGTCTTCCCATTACATTCTATCAAAAATCGTAGTGGTCCACCAATTATTTCTTGATTGATTTTCCAGATAGGCATAATATCTGACTCCTTCAGGTTGTCATTTTCCCACGATCATATCATCAAAGCTAAATAAAGCATCCAACAATCATGTGATCATATCCTCAAGAATTGACCCACTTTCTAACCAAATTCAGATTTTATCTCAACTTTTGGGCCTTGATCTATTAATCAAAGATAAAAGATCTTTCTAAGAATAATCCAAACAGAGCGTGACAAGCTCTGAAAACTACTGTCACCTAAATGTCTTGCTACTAGACCAAGTCACATTGATTCCTAGAATCCGATAAACATTCACTTGTCCTCCACCAATTATTTCTTGCATACAACGATCTACTCATTTGCTAACTCATCTTTGACCACTTCCTATAATTCCATAAGAATTTAGTACAAGGTCACTTGCGCTAGGAATCACCCTAAACATTCCAACACCGGAGTATTCTTCTTAATTTACTTGCTTCTAACCAATCCAAACATCATTTTATCAGCAAGTGCTTCCTAAAAATCCAATAACTTTCACCTTTATTTCTAAACCTTAAATCAAGGGTCACGTCTTCTAGCTCCAGATAACCACCAATGGTTGGGGACCACAACTGGTTAGCCCCAGTGTATTAATTAAATATATCATCTGTCCAAACCCAATTAATTTATCGATCCACTCCAATTTCACTTTATTCTAAACCCCAAATTTTTGATATTACCAACATCATCCACCAAATTTGATCTCATCAACTAGATTCTTAAGGGATCCTTTTGACTAATAATCTTAATCCAACACTCTTATATCCCCTAAAATCTCCTTTCTACCAACTAGTTTTGAGTCGTCCTATGGCACTCTTTCCTTGTCTAGAAAAAGCAGTTAGTATTTTGCAAAATTTGGTTAGATGAGAGATAAAGTTAGATAAATTATGTTAGTTATGTTAGTTTTCATTTTTTTTTAGTCCGACGGGATACGACCAGTGTCATCTACCGTCGGGTCTTGAATCTTCATCTTTCTCGATGGCTTGATGTGGTTGTACAAAACGACGAATGAAGACCGCTATCAGTCTTGCAGAAGGTCGCAGAGTCTTGGGGTAGCGAGTATTCCATACCTTGCTCTCTTACTAGGAAAATTTTCTGAAGGGTTTTCTAAGTCGGACTTTGAAAGGATACAAAAAGTACATCTATGGCCAACAAGGCAAAAAGGTTTTTGCAAACAGTCAAAATTAAAGCAACAGACAACGTGTGGTTACTTTGGGTTCCCGACAAGGCGGTTTTGTGAAACACACAAGGAAACAACACACATAAATGCAACACACAAGCAAAGATCAATCAAGGCACTTTTAGCACCAACAGACGTTTAATACCGTGGAAGATGGGGTTGCTCAAGTAAAACGAGCTTATCCTATCGATCCTATGGGTCTGGTTTGGGATATCGTCAAGTATGTAAGTTTGAATGGAGGTAAGACAATAGATGGAAACTTTTGATAAACCTTTAAACGAGAGACAAGGTTTAGAATAATTCGAGAAGTTGAAAAGAATGGAAGTTATACTTAGGCCTCCTTAGATACAAATAATTTAGGTAGTAATATATTTCTTTCCAAAAATAGTCTTCGCCTTAGTCTTCAGCTGGAATACTTGAGATTGTCAAGGTCACAAATGGAGTAGAATTGTTGCTGTTGAGTTGAGGTCTTCGAAGGTCTCTTGCTTTGTTGATATCGACGATATTGGTATTTGCAGATGAATCACCTTGATGTTAAATGTCGAGTACTTGAGGTGGAAACTTCTTCTTCTGGGCTAGCTAATTAGGTCTCACTTGGGTTCATCGTCAAGTATTTTGAACGGGTAAGAGGGAGTAGAGAAATCCTTAGAAAATCTTAAAATAGAGGGATGAGTCTCGGAAATATTTGAGAAGGTGAGAGAGTGGAAGTTATTTTTGGACTTCCTTAGATAAAAATATGTTTTTGGTAACAATATATTTTTAACAAAATATTTCTTTCCTAACTAACGTCCATGCTAACTAAGGTCTGTTACAGTCAGGATGGCTCTGATACCAAGTCTGTGAGGACCCCGGATTAGGTATCCGAGATACTCGTTATGTTTCCTGCAACAATCCCATGATCAGTCTGTTGTTGCACATAACTCGAATTGGCATCACAGAACACCCATAAATACCGAATAAATATACTTACTTGATTGAAGCATAACTCTTCAGGTACTTGCAGCGGAAATCACCAAACAACGTGGAGCCCAAGTCATTTGCCAACCCTACAGGCAGCTGACTGGGAAGCGCCCTAGTTCGCATTGACGTCGTTGAAACTTCTTCTTCAACTTCCTCTTCAAATCTGGCTAAGACAATAGCCAGGGACGAAACCAATATGAGTACATTTGAATGTACTCGCAAACTACCCCCGAATGAGCATGCACTACTCTTTTTATTGTTTAAATAAAACTTCGTTTGCTTTGAAAACTCTATATCCTTGTTGAAAAAGAAGGACATACTTTTGTTTAATAAAACTTTGTTTTGAAATCTCCATATCTTTATTGAAAAAGGAAAGAAGGCTTTTAGAACTTTTCCCATAAATCTGTTTTTGTAAGAAGTCTCGTTTAAAACTTTTCCCAAAATACATCTCTTTGAAAAGGTAAGAAGTCTCTTTTATAAACATTTTCCCGGAAAATCACCATTTGGTTTATTTCTCCAAAACTCCTCCTTTTCGACCATAACCCTTCATGGTCATTCAATCCCAACAACCTCATGCCGGCCCGTTGGCATAGTTGCATAAAACATTTTCCACTTTCAAATCACAAAACTCTTCACTTCCCGACCATAGCCCGTCATGGTCAATCATTCTCCAGCAACCTCATACCAGCCCGTCGGTAGAGTTGCAGATACCACACATCTCCATTTTATTTTCAAATCTCAAAACTTTGCAAAACTTGCACATGGTCAAAGTAGGGCCTCCCAACTGTCCATATCCGAGGACTCGGCTATTCGAATAGTTTTTTACCCTCTGCAGAGGTAGCACGCTTTTCCCACACCCATCCGGTAACTCATCGTGTCAGCCACGTCCCGCCATACAAGGTGTATGCGAAGTTGAGTCACCGACCGTAGCCTGTCCTTTGCTCATGCTAGTATAGGATCCTACCGCTACGAAACCGGTTCCATCGACACTTAAATCCAGCCCGTCGGAAACTAAGTGTGAGGACTTCGTAGTTCTGCCCGGCGACCCAAAGGTGTCGTCTTCAATCCTCTTTCTCCAATACACTCATACCGGCCTCCGGTAGACTTCTCTTAAGAGGACCCAGGTCAGGGGCAGGTCACCAAACCATCCCCTCATGGAACGAGGTCATCCTCGTTGTTGAGGCTTCCAGTACTAATATGAGCAAACTATATGACTACGCCCTTTCCCATATGTGGGTAAATGTGGTCGCACAGGTTATCGGCTGGTCGACGTAAGTACAAGGACACAATGTGCATTTTTCATAAACATCACCATTCACCATTTCTCCATTTCCACACCGACATCTCGGTATTCCATACCACACAAGTATTTCCAAAGGAGTTTTGAGTAAACAATATTTTTCCCATCCTATAGTTTGAAAAAGAAATTCCAGCTAATGTCTCCATATAGGGTGTCAAAATAATATACTTATATTTTGGAAAAGGGTTTTCAAAATCATATCTTTTGTGGCAAACACCACATAAATCACTTATGCTCTTTATAAGTAAAACATGTGAACCAAAATAGATGTATGTAGATGCAAGCTCAGAGAATAGCTTGCCTGATTTCAGCATGATGTTCCTGGACTTCTCCTCATTGATCAAAGAAATAAACTCTCATCCTTCTCCGATAATTCCTTTCCAAATACCACTCCGGTAGCGTTTATCTCTAGCGTCGCAACATGAAAATAAAACAACACTCAATAAGCAAACCAAACCACAAATGGTATACAAACAAGGAACAAACCACAAGTATCAAACTAATCACTCAAGCCACAAACATAGCACTAGTTTAATCAAGCAACGAACTAAATCTATATTTACCAGGGCATTATACTCACAGGAGTATAACACCAAACACATGCTAAAACATAGAGCACCAAGCCATCCTCAATTAGAGGTAATTAACAACCACTTTTCTCTAATCAGGAAATACTTCAGACAAAAGTTAAACTACCAATTAATCTTGGTAATTCAAAATATCTCACCAAGCTAAGGTGGATGCACTAACAAGATATTTAAGCTAGTACTCAACTCAAGTCCATCAAGTTCATCAAGCCATGCAAATATATTACTCATACCAATTTGCCTAACAAATTCCACTAACAGTACTAACATTTTATAACCTTCTAAACAGTAATAACATGCAAACAACAGTACCACAACAATCATTAACCAGCAAGGCACACATTTAATCACACACAATATTCTCACATTAAAATAAATAAGTATAGCAATTCTTAATTACTAGAGGAAAAGTTATATAGGGACTAAATCCCTAACAAAAACATGATTCACAAATAACTCTCCTAACATGCTAGCAAGATTAAGGAAACACATCACAACAGTGGATTACCACCCTACACCAGCTAGGAAACACATCTATAACAATAAAGTTATAACACACAATTAATTAAAGGCCTAATAAAAATAGGCAGAAAAGGTCTAAACCTTATAATTAGCACCACAGTCAATCAGTGACTCCTAAATTTAAACCAATTTAGGTATATGTTCTCCTACACATATAGAAGACATGCCAATTGGATTTACTCCAAAATTCATCTCACAAAAATCTACACAAAATCACCAAAGTGCCACTGGTGTGTTTTCAAGAATGAATAGAACTTTTGTTTTAGACTTCATTTGCATACAAGGATAACAGATCTGGAAAGGTAGCATCTCAACCTATCCAGAGAATTTTAGTTTGCAATTTTTGGATCTATAAAACTCTAGATATTAAATAATTGGTGAAAAACATACTTTTTATGAGATTAAATATAGGAGGCACACAAAATTATATTTTTCCAAACAGCCAGTATGGCATGTTTAAGAAAACACACAGGAACACTACAAATATTATACCAAAATTATTGCACACATAGATCCACCACAAAATAATTAAAGCTACACTGGAATTTAAACAGGAAATAAAATTATCTATTAGATCTACTGAAAAAAATAACGGATGGGCCAGATCTGGCCCGGATCTGGCCGTGCGGCACAGATCACGGCCCAACTAGCGGCCCACGCACGTCGAACGGGTACGGCGCCTTCTTCTTCTTCGTCGACACGCAGGGACGAGCTGGAGCACGGCAGGAGTACGGCGAGGTTGACGCGGCGGCTCTGGTGATCCCTGGCAAAAGGGAAGGGGGCATGAGAGGGAGCAGAGCAAGGGGAACTCGAGGGTGCAAGAATGGCGGGGAATGGTTGACGGGGTGGCTCCTGAGCTTGCTCGACATCACGGCGGCCGGAGCAGAAGAGGATGAACTCGCCCCCGTCGATTCACGGCGCCCCGCAGCGATTCCTTGGACGAAGACGTAGAGGACGACGAGGCGGAGACGGCTGCACGCTTCGATCTGCTCGGGGAGGTTGCAATCGACGGCGAGGCGCGACGGCGAGCTCGGCCACCTGCGGCTAGGGTTTCGGGTGGAGGAAGAAAATGAGAGAGAGGGAGCAGGGGAGATGAGTGAGTGAGGGGGAGTAGAGGAGCGCCTAGGGGGCCTCTTTTTCTCCTTCGAGCGGCAGAGGAACGAGAGGGGGGGGGGCCTGGTGAGCTTGGCCACGGCGAACGACACGGCGACGCTGCGCCAGTGGAGCAACAGGAAAGATGATGTTCTTACAGAAAACCCCCTGGCAAAGTTTTCCCATCACAACTAGGTCCTTTTCTATTCCTTTTATTTTCCTTTTAAAACCAGTAGCATTTTAGGGAATTAATTGGGGTACTTAAATATTTTATAAAAATTTGTAAATATTTGGGTAAGCTCCCCAATACATGTAGAAGCTCCACAAAAATTGGTGTTTGAAAATAAAATGTTTTGCACAATATTTGTTCATAGGGTTTAAATATGCCATTTTTGCTAAAATAAATTTGTTACTCCTTTAATATTTTTAAATCAAGTGAGAGTTATTGTTTTGAGCATCTTGGAACTTCTTTGACAAATATGGTAATTTCAAATAGTTTATTTTTTTCATAGAGGAAATATTTGTTTGAAGGGAATAGAGAATTGGGGAGGGAAAAAGTTGTAGGAATAAATGGAGGGTGATTAATTATTTCTCCTCTGAATTTTTGTATGAAAGAAACTTAATTTCTCACTTGGAGAATTATGTTTGTCACTTGTCACATGATTTTTCTTGTTTTAGCTCTTTGTTTTATTTTAGTATTAAGCACAACTGAGGAATTACCCTCACAAGCAACCAACACACAATATCAATAACACAACAATATCAACAACACAATAATATCAACACACAATCATATTAACAACAGAATCAAGACCACACCATTCAAAACACAAGAATAAATCATACCACCATTTCCATAATTAACAATACTATCTTGTAGAGACGATCACACTCAATTATGACAAGATGGTGTTTTAAAGAATATCTCAACTCATAACTTAATAGTTTTCAAAAGATTTGATAAAGAGAATTATGTGGGGTAATATATTTCCCAATAGTGTTATTTTAAAATGGAGTGGAAATAAGAGTGTATAAAATGGGAGTTGTAAACACCTGCAAAATACCATGGTTGAGAAATAGGTAGGAGATAGCATATAGATCCCCATAATTTTGGAAACACACAATTTTGGAAATACTTTTACTTTCTCAAATACTGGTATTAGTTTTGGTTGCTGATAAACCAAGTGTCATTGAAATGGAGTTGGCCAAAATAAGAATGGAAAAGATAAATGGAATATTTTTCTTGTCATGACATGATCACCAAAGTTAATAATATTTTCATCTTGGTTGAGTTCTTAGGTTTAATATTTACTAGTCAAACAACTTAAACAACAGGTCACACAAGGTTCAACACAGCAACGGGAAGGAAAACACAATCATCAGTGAAACATTTCAAAAAGTTTTTGTTGGTTCTGAATTTTGGGTCTTGTGAAACTAAGTTTTTCTTTGTTTCAAAATTTGGGATGTGACATGGCGCCCTCTCCTCCCGGCGACTGGAGCGGCGCGGCGGGGCAGGAGCAGGCGGCGGCGGCGCGGCGGGGCAGGGGCAGGAGCAGGCGACGGCGCATCGAGACCTTGAGCAGGCGGCGCCATCGGGACCTCGAGCAGGCGGCGGCGCATCGGGACGGTATGAATCCACCCCTCGCCCGCCTCCACCCCCAACTCCTCCCTCGCGTACTGCAATTTTCGGCCCAATCTTGACCGGCAGCAGATTGAGATTGAGAAGATTGGGAGGAGAGGCATCCAAATATGTTCTTAACTTGCTATATGGTTATGTACTTCTGTTGTATACTTGCAATCTGTTTGATTTTGTTTCTGTTTGTTGCTGTCCAATATGTATTGACTGGTTAGACAAATTTTGGTTCTATTTTGATAGAAAACATGCATTGTAGATGGTCAAGAGCATGAGTAAAAGGAAAAGAATGATTAGGGGAGCTGCTGTTTTTATGACACTGGCTGCAGTAGCTGTACTTGCAATCTGTGGTGTCGCAGCTCCAGTGGAGTGGGGATGTGGATTCGACCTCTACGTCTGCAAATACAACGATATAAGT
Organism: Poa pratensis; assembly: GCA_947311845.1. Classification (NCBI taxonomy): domain Eukaryota; kingdom Viridiplantae; phylum Streptophyta; class Magnoliopsida; order Poales; family Poaceae; genus Poa; species Poa pratensis. Next base: position 476,622 of record CAMZMU010000036.1, read on the forward strand.
GTCGTGGGTTTGTCACGTCAGGTGTCATAGATGACTTCGTAGGTGTGGGATTACGCGAGTCAAGCATCTCCAAGCTTGGGATCGCAGGAACAAAGATCAACACAGATTACCCAGGTTCGGCCCCTCAATGTGAGGTAAAAGACCTACTTCCTGCCTACCCTAGATTGGTATTGATATGATAATCGAGGTGTTACAATGGAGGCGATCCGATCTGGTACTCGCCGTATGAGCTAGGGTTTAGGGCTTGATAGCTTGACCGCTCTAAGTCCTGCGAGTCCTCTTTATATACACAGAGGCTCGCTAGGTTACAAAAGGAAACTTCCCCCATAAGGAATACGTCCACAGAGGCCTACTTGGAGACTACTTGGTCTTCACGTCCTCCGGGATATGTCTTCTAGATCTTTCCCCTTATGGCGGTTCAATATTGGGCTTGCTCCCAAGTGGGCCTTTGTCCGTGCGAGTAAGTTAAGTCGCACTGGGCCGCGGGTTAATCCAGAAAGTATTCCCCCGACATTAGCCCCCAAGATTGGTTAGGACTTTACGGTGAGAATCTTCTGACCTCTTGAAATGGTCTCTGAGCCGCACTGCAAACGTTCTGACCAATCTTCTGACTTATGCGATTCAGAGCTGTGACTTATCTGCGCGACTCATCTCCCCTTCTGGAAATATTCTGTTTCCTTTAATTGCGGACCGTTACTCGTTTTGCGGGCGCAAATTGTGCCGTTGGTTGCGAGCGCAAATTGTGCCGTTGGTTACGGGGCCCTTCAGTTATAAGCTGCGGCCACCTAGGTCATTATCCACTTGCCCTTGCAATCTCCTCATCCCTAGCCGCGCCGTCTTCTTCCTCGACCCGAGCCTAGTTCCCCAATCCAATCTCCCCTTCGCAATGGCGCCCAAGGCGAAGCCATCTGACGATAAGCGCAGGATCTCCTGCAACTGGGAAGGATCCTGGGTGACGGAGGAAACTCTCGCGGATCTGGCTGAAGCTGGCTTCTTGCCGCCGAAGGAGGACGGCGTCTGGCGGGCGCCTGGCGATGAAATCGAGCCGCGCCCCAAACCCAACGAGCTGGTGATGTTCGTGGAGCACGTGGAGCGTTGATTCACGCCGCTAGGTTCTCCCTTCTTCCGCAATCTGCTACAACGCCTAGGCCTCCGTCTTCACGACATCGGGCCCAACTGTGGCGCCCCGACCTGACTGCTATACAGTGATACTGTGTCCCCGGTTATCCGATACCACCAGACACACTATCAAAGCATAATAGAGAGATCAAGACTTGTGGAACAACTGGCACATCACAGACTCTACGACACAAAGCATTATAGCTCAACTCTTATAATAGAGAAAGATAGCAAATGACAACCAGAGGTCACAGACCCAACATTACAACAAGCGGAAGCAAATTAGGTTGTTCTAAACAACAAGAACTAAATTATGGCCTAAGAGGCCTGCAAATAAACATCCAGCGCCAGCTGTTCCGGGATGTCCCAAGCTGCCACCTGGGAACCCCAGACTACCCGTCGACGTCCACAAAGAACCCACCTTCGAGGTCGGTGAAGTCCTCCTCTGAAACAAAACAAACGACGTTGAGTTCGACGAACTCGCAAGATTATAAATATAGAGCATTAGCTCGATGAGACTTTCAAAGTTTTATGGCTCTTTTGCATAAAGCTGATTTTATTTAATAAAACAAGACTCCATGGCATCGTCTAATCAGAATACTTTTAAAAGAGGGGTAAGAAGTAACTCTTTTCTCTTGAATCACATTTCTCACCATTCATCACCATCATCAACATTGTACCTGTTCATCAAAGGCACCTCCCCGAATCACCCTCGAGGAAACTCACCTTGCAATCTTGAAGTGGTACCTCTAGTACCCAGTTTTTAATCATTCCGTTAAAGTTATTCTATGATCATCGTCCATTCCCAAGTCGTCCACAACCGCGGACACGGCTTTTCGAAAAGATTTATCCCAGCAGGGTGTACAAAGTGGAAGTCCCCGGAGTCCCGAGGGGCCCCAGCTCCTTCGCCACGCGTACTGTCCGGCCCATTGCCTCTACAATTAGCTCTCTTCCTTGGAAAGCCGGCTGGGTGGGAGCGGTGTCGACTTCTCCCTCGTTAAGGACTAACCCAGGATCATCAGTGAGGACGGAGCAGCGGATCATCGACACCGTGCCCCGTGGCCACTCATTTTCCTAACGCCACAATCCTCATCTCAGTTCATCTCACCATCATCACGCCCGCGCAAATGGAAGCCTGAACTAGAGGACCCTGGCTAGCCCCGCCCGAGTTATTTAGTCTATGAGGGTTCCTGCAATTGCATAGGCCTCACGCATGGTTGCACGCTCGTCTTGGTTCAAGAGGTACAGAACTCGCACCTAGGCGCGAGAACGAGACAAAACACCACAACCACAGTGGCCTCTCATCCCCACCTTTAAGCATTTTATTACCTGTTACCACAATTTTCCACCATCATCTGTACATTTCACACCTGTTTCCAACATGAAATATCCATCGGACGGATAACATTTGCCTAAGCATGGCTAAGCATCAACATTGTATAATTTAGTATCTCAGGCCAACAATACGAACCTATGGATAATAGGAGGGAAACAGGTATTGGCATCGGAAACTTAATGCAACTATAGGATACTCTAATCCAAGAAAATTGACATCTAGAACCGCATGCAATATTATAGTGGAGAAAATATTTGCGGAAACATAGGATAAGATATGCTCAGAGGGGGGATTACGCTTGCCTTGTTGAGCGGAGGAGTCAAACTGCTCGTCGGAGTAATGATGCTCAACTCCGAACTTGTGATCTACCGGAGAGCAAACAACACCAGAAAGCGAAAACAACAATCAACACATGGCAATTATGCAATGCATACAAAAATGATGATATGACATTTTAAATGCATCCTAGAAGCATTGAACGAGAGCAACAAGTTAAATAGGGTCCCCATTATATTTATGTCAATATTTGGAATAAACCCCATATTTAAACTTAGTGATTATAAGTACTACTAGAGCACATTATTGTAATTGTGATCAATTATGCATGATGATGATGATTCTGGATGATTCATATTTTTCTGAACATTTTGGTATATTATACATAATTTTCTGACGTCCCGGTAAAAGTTATTACTTTTATAATTTTCTCCTTTTAAACTTATGATTTTAATATTACTAGGAGCACCGTACTTCAACTGTGATCCAATATGCATAATATTTAACTCAAAGGTTTAACCACAATTTTCCGGGCATTCTGGTCTATTACACGCATTTTTCGGATACACCGATAAAAGTTATTATTTTTATTAACTTTTCCTTTTTGAAATGACCATTTGATGATTTTAATAGCAACAATACAATCTTTATACATTTGGAGATGAATGGGTGAAAAGGAAAATAGCAATTTCAAAACCAGTATTGAAATCCGGTTGCCAGCCCGGAATTTTATGGGTTTTTCACCGGGTGGAAATAATTCCGGTCCAAATCCGGGTATAGACCGGGCTCAGGCGTAACGGTCCAGTAGCGAAATCGCTAACCCGGAATAGCATCCGGAGAGAACCGGGTTCTCCACCGGAAACGTCAACGCGACGCGATGAGCTACGACATCGGCGGCGTTCGGCGGCGGGGAACGCGCGCTCCGGCGAGGATACGGCGAGAGAGGGAGAGGGGAAAGGGGACCAGCATGGGCCAGAAGCTCACCCAATCTTGCAGCGGTGTGGGGGTGGCCGGAGATGGGACGGCGGCGGCGGATTTGGGCCGCGGAGCTCCGGACGGCAGCGACGAAGTGGTGGTCGGCGCGGACGATTTCGAGCTGCACGGCTCGATTCCTTCGGCGTGGGGGTAGAGCGGAGCACGGCGAAGTTCCTGGTGGGCGCCGATTTGCACGGGGCGAACTCAATCCACCGCGGAGAGCTCGGCCATGGCGCGGCGACGGGGAGCTCGCGGAGAGGAGCACAGTGGGAGAGGGGCAGGCGAGCGAGTGAGGGGTGGGGTAGGAGCGGGCCTAGGTTTGCTCTTCCTCGCCTCAAGTGCACAGCAGCGAGCCAGGAGGGCGGGCAGGCGACGCGCGGGTGCGACGCGAGCTGGAGCTCGGTCGCTACAGGGGGAGGGAGAAAGGAGATGAAGATTTTACACTTAGCCCCCTGGAAGTTTTGAGAACACCACGGATTGGTCCTTTTTAGCACTGTGTAGAAACTACAGCAGGTTTATTTGAATTGTTTGGGGCATTAAAACACAACCAAAAATTATGTGAATTTTTGGGGAGGCTCTTTATATTAATATGAAGTTCCCCAAATTTTTCCAGAGTATTTGACAACCATTTGGTAGGAAAATAAAATAGGAATTGCTCACCGGAAATTTTGAGTTGCTCTCATTCTATTTTATTTTACAATTCAAAATAGTTTGTCAAAATTATCCTTGGAACCTTGGGAACTTCCTTGACAATATGAGATGTCCATGTATTTTTGTTTTGCAGGTTTCAGTGTCTTCATTGTTGTGAGATTTGAGTGAAGCAAGTTTGGCATTTTGGTTTTCAACATTGTCCAAAGCAAATATTGTGTTGTTTAGCAATTTCATATGGATGCCATGATGCATGCAATGCAAGGAAACACCAACGCGGAAATTTTACTCGGGTTTTTAGGTTTCCGAACTTTGGGCTGTTACAATTCTACCCTCCTTACAGGAATCTCGTCCCGAGATTCTAAGAGTAGGAAAGAGGGAAAAGGGTTACAACGGTACTACCCGATCTTCTCGCTTCGGGTGGCTTCTTTCTTGAGGAGGTTGGTCGAGGGCATCATGAAGATCTTCATCGGCTTCACTTCGAGGTCACTACCAACGTACACCATCGGAAGGAAAGAAACCTCTTCGGGAGGATGGGTCTTTGTAAAGATACAACGACCGAGTACCTCCTAGTAGAATTTAGGATGAGACTTCAAGCATCCCTTGATTTGACAGTTAGGAGACACAAGCGTTTGGCGGGGGATTGATAAGAGTTTCCAGTTGGTAGACAACTGTTTCCCAAAGATTCAGAATATGAACTTTGCACAAGTCCCAAAATTCCTGAGGGAGAGTGTCGAAACAAGCTTCCAACAGATGAAGAGATAACTTGTACTAGTCGGCTTGAGTAGAACTTTCCTCACGGAGGAGCATTTCAGATCACTGGAGAAGGATCGGAAGCTAGACCGAGAGCACTTTAAAAACCCCGGGAATGTTAGCATCGGGAAAAACTTCTTGATTTTCTAGACGTCGGGAACCAGCTTCTTGAGGATCACCAACTATCGTTTCTGAGGGAGATTTAGATCTGGTCAAGTGTAGAGATACTTTGGGCTCATCACCGGTAGGAATAGGAAGCTTTGCAATGCATACCAACGGATTACAATTTATAGGACCCCAAGAGTCGGACTACAAGGTCAAACTCCAAAGGAGGGACTAGATTGCGGAACTCACGGATTAGCAACTTGTCAGGAGACAGCTGCCCTGCTTGAATTTCTCACGGCAAAACACCATTGAGTCTATGTGGGGGAAACCAAAGACGACACGGAACTTCTTGGAATTCTTCTCTTTCTGGAACAATTCAATCAGTGGCTTGGATGCAGACATGGAATTCCCAAAGAATGGAGGCAACAACATGCCATTCCGAGAATATTCTACACATGCATGATCGAGTTGAGATGATTTCGAGGAACCAGACAATTCACTCAGATCCACGGCGACATCTTTCAGCAATTGCACGTGAACCAGGGAAAGTCACTTCTAACTCCAGAACCTTGCCTTGTGACGACACAAGGTTAGTTCTAACAAGTTTCCCATCAAACATGGAGGAAGAAAAATGTAGTGGAAGGGCTCAACAACCAACTTATCTAGATACTCCAAGACGGTCGACCTCACAAGGTATGTGTTCTGAAGTTATCACATGAACGGGCATAAGGATTGGTCAGACTAACGCATTTAGTAGGCTAGCCTGAGTTTGGTTTGACGATAGCCCAATTCAAATCAAACGATTTGTAGGATAGCATATCCACAGAGGAGATACCACCTAGCTTCGGCACAAACAGACTAGACATCCCTTTGAGAAGGAACTATATCGGGATAGAGCTCTTGTCTTTCGACTCTCCAAGTTGTTTAAGCTCAACCGAATAATTCTGGACATCCAGCACGATTTTCTTGGAGAAGGGAGTTGTTCAGAGAACCAGCTTACTCCTAAGCTCAACATCACGGTCAGGTGACAACCTGGCGATACTTCCGGAAAGACCTCCAGAATATCACAATCCACATATAGGATATCAAGACATACCGTTCCAAGAATCTTCTGCATTTGCATTATTGACTAGAATATCACGATCCACCGGTATGTCTTGAGTTAGAGAGAGGATCATGCCTTTCAAGGCACAACGAGGTGGTCTTGGGAGCTTCGGCACAAACCTAGCTCTTTGACCGAGAGAGTGCATCAAGCACTGTCAAACTCAACTTGTTGATCGGCTAACCAATCAGGATAGGAAGGACAACAAATGTCCTTGGATTTCAGCGCAGTAAGAACCACGGAGTATATCCGATAGTCAAATTATTACTCAAGTCTCATCATTCCGGAGTAACAAGTCACTCGGAGAACGGAGAGTAACAAGGTGTAAGACCATCACTTCATCAAGAGGATCATGACACTCAGCACGACCCCTTGATATAAAAGAGTGTGACACTCCAAGGTGGAGCAGAACGAAAGCTAAACGAGGCCCCCATTCCGAAGATTACAAGACTTTGACCTGGTCCGAGAGATGGACAAGGTACGGGAGTTTGTTTCTCCTAACAAGACGAAGGGGAAAAATCCTGACGGACCACAAGAGTAACTTGCATCAGAACATACCAACGCACGATAAAACTTTACTGTCAACAGACAGACAAAGGTCGGAAAGCAGATCAGAGTAAGAAACATGCTCAGGAGAAATCCTAAGAGGTTGAAGATGCACCGGTGATTACTCAATTGTGATAACCATGCCCAAAAGGAGAGATGCAGCAGAGTCATGGACATAGATAGGGGATTCGCTAAGAGAATTCTGGTCATAACCCAGATGGTTCCAAGACAGAATCTCCAGCTATGGCAGAGTTAAAGTTACATAGTCAGCGGAGGTGGGAAGTTAAGGTTCAACCATTTACCACACAGACCACATAAAGGACTTGGGTTAAAGGTCAGCTTCATGTACCGGGATTCACACTTAGCATGAGGATCACATGGTAACAACCCACATAATTCAACACACCAGAACCAAAGTACAATCCGGGACCTTCGGTTCAAGACCTTGGGCTAAAACCAAAGGAAAGGATCAAATGATTAGACTCGGTAGTAACGTCCGTGAGGATTTGGGACTGACAACGCAGCGGAGCAACTGGACACATAACACTAACGGTCGAACCCAACCCCGTTTCTAATCATTTTGAAGTAACAGATGAGAAGTAAAACCTTTAACTCAAATCGAGGTAAGATTGCTCCGAGATTAGGGTAACCAGATAAGGAGTAAAAAGAATCCTAAGATGGTTTTCACAACTCATTTTTAGGTTAAAATATTTTCACAAACACTAGACTCAACGTCGACCAGTAGAAGGGTTTCCTACAGGCAGTACTGCTCTGATACCAACTTGTGGCGCCCCGACCTGACTGCTATACAGTGATACTGTGTCCCCGGTTATCCGATGCCACCAGACACACTATCAATGCATAATAGAGAGATCAAGACTTGTGGAACAACTGGCACATCACAGACTCTACGACACAAAGCATTATAGCTCAACTCTTATAATAGAGAAAGATAGCAAATGACAACCAGAGGTCACAGACCCAACATTACAACAAGTGGAAGCAAATTAGGTTGTTCTAAACAACAAGAACCAAATTATGGCCTAAGAGGCCTGCAAATAAACATCCAGCGCCAGCTGTTCCGGGATGTCCTAAGCTGCCACCTGGGAACCCCAGACTACCCGTCGACGTCCACAAAGAACCCACCTTCGAGGTCAGTGAAGTCCTCCTCTGAAACAAAACAAACGACGTTGAGTTCGACGAACTCGCAAGATTATAAATATAGAGCATTAGCTCGATGAGGCTTTCAAAGTTTTATGGCTCTTTTGCATAAAGCTGATTTTATTTAATAAAACAAGACTCCATGGCATCGTCTAATCAGAATACTTTTAAAAGAGGGGTAAGAAGTAACTCTTTTCTCTTGAATCACATTTCTCACCATTCATCACCATCATCAACATTGTACCTGTTCATCAAAGGCACCTCCCCGAATCACCCTCGAGGAAACTCACCTTGCAATCTTGAAGTGGTACCTCTAGTACCCAGTTTTTAATCATTCCGTTAAAGTTATTCTATGATCATCGTCCATTCCCAAGTCGTCCATAACCGCGGACACGGCTTTTCGAAAAGATTTATCCCTACAGGGGTGTACAAAGTGGAAGTCCCCGGAGTCCCGAGAGGCCCCAGCTCCTTCGCCACGCGTACCGTCCGGCCCATTGCCTGTACAATTAGCTCTCTTCCTTGGAAAGCCGGCTGGGTGGGAGCGGTGTCGACTTCTCCCTCGTTAAGGACTAACCCAGGATCATCAGTGAGGACGGAGCAGCGGATCATCGACACCGTGCCCCGTGGCCACTCATTTTCCTAACGCCACAATCCTCATCTCAGTTCATCTCACCATCATCACGCACGTGCAAATGGAAGCCCGAACTAGAGGACCCTGGCTAGCCCCGCCCGAGTTATTTAGTCTATGAGGGTTCCTGCAATTGCATAGGCCTCACACATGGTTGCACGCTCGTCTTGGTTCAAGTGGTACAGAACTCGCACCTAGGCGGCGAGAACGAGATAAAACACCACAACCACAGTGGCCTCTCATCCCCACCTTTAAGCATTTTATTACCTGTTACCACAATTTTCCACCATCATCTGTACATTTCACACCTGTTTCCAACATGAAATATCCATCGGACGGATAACATTTGCCTAAGCATGGCTAAGCATCAACATTGTATAATTTAGTATCTCAGGCCAACAATACGAACCTATGGATAATAGGAGGGAAACAGGTATTGGCATCGGAAACTTAATGCAACTATAGGATACTCTAATCCAATAAAATTGACATCTAGAACCGCATGCAATTATAGTGGAGAAAATATTTGCGGAAACATAGGATAAGATATGCTCAGAGGGGGATTACGCTTGCCTTGTTGAGCGGAGGAGTCAAACTGCTCGTCGGAGTAATGATGCTCAACTCCGAACTTGTGATCTACCGGAGAGCAAACAACACCGGAAAGCGAAAACAACAATCAACACATGGCAATTGTGCAATGCATACAAAAATGATGATATGACATTTTAAATGCATCCTAGAAGCATTGAACGAGAGCAACAAGTTAAATAGGGTCCCCATTAGATTTATGTCAATATTTGGAATAAACCCCATATTTAAACTTAGTGATTATAAGTACTACTAGAGCACATTATTGTAATTTTGATCAATTATGCATGATGATGATGATTCTGGATGATTCATATTTTTCTGAACATTTTGGTATATTATACATAATTTTCTGACGTCCCGGTAAAATTTATTACTTTTATAATTTTCTCCTTTTAAACTTATGATTTTAATATTACTAGGAGCACCGTACTTCAATTGTGATCCAATATGCATAATATTTAACTCAAAGGTTTAACCACAATTTTCCGGGCATTCTGGTCTATTACACGCATTTTTCGGATACACCGATAAAAGTTATTATTTTTATTAACTTTTCCTTTTTGAAATGACCATTTGATGATTTTAATAGCAACAATACAATCTTTATACATTTGGAGATGAATGGGCGAAAAGGAAAATAGCAATTTCAAAACCAGTATTGAAATCCGGTTGCCAGCCCGGAATTTTATGGGTTTTTCACCGGGTGGAAATAATTCCGGAAATAATTCCGGTCCAAATCCGGGTATAGACCGGGCTGAGGCGTAACGGTCCAGTAGCGAAATCGCTAACCCGGAATAGCATCTGGAGAGAACCGGGTTCTCCACCGAAACGTCAACGCGACGCGATGAGCTACGACATCGGCGGCGTTCGGCGGCGGGGAACGCGCGCTCCGACGAGGATACGACGAGAGAGGGAGAGGGAAAGGGGACCAGCACGGGCCAGAAGCTCACCCAATCTTGCAGCGGTGCGGGGGTGGCCGGAGATGGGACGGCGGCGGCGGATTTGGGCCGCGGAGCTCCGGACGGCAGCGACGAAGTGGTGGTCGGCGCGGACGATTTCGAGCTGCACGGCTCGATTCCTTCGGCGTGGGGGTAGAGCGGAGCACGGCGAAGTTCCTGGTGGGCGCCGATTTGCATGGGGCGAACTCAATCCACCGTGGAGAGCTCGGCCATGGCGCGGCGACGGGGAGCTCGCGGAGAGGAGCACAGTGGGAGAGGGGCAGGCGAGCGAGTGAGGGGTGGGGTAGGAGCGGGCCTAGGTTTGCTCTTCTTCGCCTCAAGTGCACAGCAGCGAGCCAGGAGGGCGGGCAGGCGACGCGCGGGTGCGACGCGAGCTGGAGCTCGGTCGCTACAGGGGGTGGGAGAAAGGAGATGAAGATTTTACACTTAGCCCCCTGGAAGTTTTGAGAACACCACGGATTGGTCCTTTTTAGCACTGTGTAGAAACTACAGCAGGTTTATTTGAATTGTTTGGGGCATTAAAACACCACCAAAAATTATGTGAATTTTTGGGGAGGCTCTTTATATTAATATGAAGTTCCCCAAATTTTTCTAGAGTATTTGACAACCATTTGGTAGGAAAATAAAATAGGAATTGCTCACCGGAAATTTTGAGTTGCTCTCATTCTATTTTATTTTACAATTCAAAATAGTTTGTCAAAATTATCCTTGGAACCTTGGGAACATCCTTGACAATATGAGATGTCCATGTATTTTTGTTTTGCAGGTTTCAGTGTCTTCATTGTTGTGAGATTTGAGTGAAGCAAGTTTGGCATTTTGGTTTTCAACATTGTCCAAAGCAAATATTGTGTTGTTTAGCAATTTCATATGGATGCCATGATGCATGCAATGCAAGGAAACACCAACGCGGAAATTTTGCTCGGGTTTTTAGGTTTCCGAACTTTGGGCTGTTACACCAACTCAATGCTCCAGGTGAGCAATTTTCATGTGTTGTGCGAGGACTATCTTGGCATAGCCCCCAACATCGATCTGTGGCTGGCCTCTTTCACCTGCAACAGCCAACTTGTCTCCAAGGGTGGCGCCTATGTTCAGGTCGGCGCCATCTCTCTTCAACGCCATAGAAACTCTTGCCTTCCCAAGCTAGCCCTGGCGAATCGACCCAGGGCTTGGCAAAAATCTTTCTTCTATTGCCAAGACACTTCACCGGAGGGCGAAACTCGCCTTCCCTCCTGGTCTAACACCCTCTTCGTGCCTACCGAGGCACTGAAATCAAAGCCTCGCGACTCGGCCATGCCCTTCATCAATGAGTCGCTGATCAAGGTCCGCGCCTTAATAGGTCATGGTCTTACTGGCCTTGATCTTCTCTCTTGCTGGACCAAATGGCGCGTCCAGCCCGTGAGTCCACGACAGCGATCCTTCCTTGAGTGCACAGGCACCTCTGCTGACGTCGATCATCAAGGCTTCGGACTGGAGGCCTGAGGATTGGGTGGAATTCGTCGCCCGCGTGACTGAGGAGAAGGACATCTCCTTGACAAGGTGGGGCTTGCCCCTTTCAGTGTTAACAACAAGCCTTTTGAGGTAACTCCTCTTCTCTGTCTTTTCGCCTTCGTAGTTGAGTCGCATTCCTTTCTTAATACTGCAACTTATATCTTCCTGATCCAGGCTGATGAGAATTACTGGTCGCTGCCTGCGACCGTCGCCGGCACTGCTGCTCCCAAGCGTGCCGCACGAAAGAAGTTGCTGCCCACTCTAGAGGGCAGCGAAACTGCTGATATCCCCTCTGTCGCCTCTGCGGCCTCAGAAGGTGAAGAGACTGAACTGGACGAGGATGACAGTCCAGTGCCAGCCGCGAGTTCTGCTGCCGCGGCTGGACCAACTCCCCGTAGAGCCTCCAAGAGGCTATCTCGTGAGGAGCCAGAGCTTGATGCTCTGGAGAATCCTGAGGCCACGAAGCGTCGCAAGCCTGCTACGGGCGCGACCTCCTCCGCTGCCAGGCGTGTGTACAAACCCACCGCCTCAACTGAAGAAGACATGGGTCCCCACTCTGGTAATTTCTGTTGTCTTGTCATCTTGAATGCTTATTCTTTTTCCTCTATTGACACGCAAACTTCTGCTCGTAGATTCTGGGACCCAAGGCCTGTCCTCACCGTCAAGTGGCGAGCTTATGGCCTTCGTGAAGATGGCTCCAGAGTTAGTGATTTTCCTTGCGCTCATAATACTTTTATTCTGGCTTACGTGCTTCTTCTTACACAATGCCCTTGCTTTTTGCAGAAGTGCGGCTAAATCCGCGGCTGATCCTGGAGTTGTTTCTGAAACCGCGGTTGAGCCGCGTTTATCACCTGCGGCTCATACCGCCATGGTAGAGGGCGTGGCCACCACAGATGACTTGGCCACGGTCCCTGTTCTTGACACAGCCCAAGAGGTGGCTTGGAGGATAGAACGGATCCCCTTACGATCCAGACGTGGAGAAGGTCAACCCTCCTCCATAGATGTAATGGCCAAGGATGCTGATGCGCCAGTGATTGAGTCGCCAGCGGCGACAGCCTGCGGTCGCCAATTCTGCGTGCTGAGGTTGCTTCCTCTCCTCCATAGCCGCGCTGAGAAACTGTCAGAGGCCATCATTGCCTCAAATGACAAGCAAGCCATGGAGCTCCGCAAGGCACTGTCTGACCTGTCTGCGGCTTATAAGGTAAACTTCTCTCCACTTATCTGTCTCTAGCCCCCAAGGATCAAGTTTCTTCTTTGACTTAAAGGGAGACTTGATGCTTCTCTTTTAGCTGTTGATATGTACTTACTAACTGATGTACTCTTTGTAGGAGGAACTAAGCTCCATAACAGCTGCCAAACTCGCCTTGGAAAAGCAGTTGGGGGATACTCCTCTGAACTGGAGAGGCTGCGCGAGCTCCTTGGCCAGCGTGACGCTGAGCTGAAGAAGAGGGAAACCAGGATGGGCGAGCTATCTGATGAAAGCTTCAAGTTATCTGAACAAGCCAAAGCCACCGAGCTGCGGCTTAAAACGTTGAAGAGAAGTTCCAAGAGAGGGTCCAGCAACTGGACCTCCAAGTCAGTGCTCAGAAAGACGCCATTGCTGATGCCAACGAGGACGCAAGGCTCAAGGCTGTTTCCATTGGCGAGCTTGAGAAAAAGTTGAAAAAGTTTCTGATGCCCATAACCTTGTCCACGCCAAAGTGTGCATCATGACTCAAGAGTTAACTGGTATGTTTGCGACTCATATCTGCATCTGTTTTCTCTACTATCTTTGCCTGTATGTTGTAGAGCTGACGGAGACATGCCTCGATGTAGGTGAAGATGCCAAGGTGCAGCGCGGCAGTACTCAAGAACAGCTGGAGTATATCCGCGATTTTTCGCGAAGAACTTGTGATGCCATGAAATCACTGTCTAAGTGCCTGCTGCCGACCAAGCCAGTCCCCGGTGATTCTGAAGGGTTGCTAAAAAGACTGCTTAGGGCGCCTCAGTTCTTTTTGGACTGGAAGGAGTCCTCAGCTCGCACCGGCGCGGCTCATGTTCTTGCTTTGGCCAAGACATACTATCCTTCTTTTGATGCTGCCAAGGTTGCAAAAGGTAGGCCCTCGAAGAAGGTGGATGGCACCGAACTGACGGCCTCAGAATATGCGGCGACTTGGAAGGATATGCGCGGCCACGCGACTGAACTGGTGGAGGGGATAGATCTTGCGACCTATATGGGCAAGTATAATGCAGATGGAAGCAGATGGGAGAAGTTACCCGCTCCGTCATCCAGTGCGGTGATTCCGCAGGAAAAGAACCCCTCTCCAGGCGTATCCAGCTCTGCAGCCCGCGACTGAAGAGCCCTCCAGCGAGCCTGCGATTGCTCCTTCTGGCAAGCTTGGTAAGCCGCCTGTTCCTCCTTCCCAGGCCAAAAGCTGCGCACAAATGAAGAAAGAAACAATGGTTTTATGATCTTGGCCCTTAGCGGCCTGTAATAATTGTTAGAATTTATGTGTCATAAGACAATTTATGGTTTGCTTAAGTACTCTCAGCAGTACATGTTTCGACCAATAGGCTGGTCCTTATGATTTGTCTCGGTTTTTCCTCACTTAGGCCCTTGCGCGGCTCAGTATTTCCCAGGTAAAAAGTGCGTGTTCAGGGTCGAGAGCGGCCATGATAGGCAATCAAACTCGATTGACGCCGCACCCCCAGTACTTTGGCCGCATAGTGCAAGTCGCATCCAAGAGAGGTTGAGTATAATCACGATAAATGCCACTTGTTTGGCGATCCCAAGGAATAGGCCGCGCTAAAAAGCTGCCGCACCCCCAAGGGACCAATGATTAAAAAATAAAAGACTCACAGCTCAATTGGTAGTTTGAGATGCTTTATTTCAGAATCATTATATGATACATAGGGTCGGTCGCGCCTAGGTGGCGACCAGAAGTGATGCTTGGGTCGGTTGCGCCTAGGTGGCAACCAGAGATGTTACATGGGTCGGTCGCGCCTGAGTGGCGACCAGAATGGGTCGATCGCGCCTAGGTGGCGATCAGAAGTGTTACATTGGGTCGGTCGCGCCTGAGTGGCGACCAGAATTGGGTCGATCGCGCCTAGGTGGCGATCAGAAGTGTTACATTGGGTCGGTCGCGCCTGAGTGGCGACCAGAATGGGTCGATCGCGCCTAGGTGGCGATCAGAAGTGAAGTTTTTTAGCCCTGAGTGGCCAGCTTGATGATGTAAACTCTTAATTTTGTTGCGGCTGCTGATGGCAACTCGCAATGCCTGGGATGTGTCCTTATTGGCAATGGCTTGTAGCCTTTGACTTCCTTGCCTCCCTTGCGGCCGTAATCTGAAGTCGCAAGTCAGGCAGGTGCCTCTTAGCCTTCACGATGTCATCAAAATTCTCCTGCGACTCGCGCATGGGCGCGCTCTCTGCGATGCAAGCTGCTCTGGCCATGGCCTTGTCGCCTTCTTCGCATTCTTGAGCTATTCTTTTGTCGCCATTGATGGTGATGACTCCCCTGGGGCCTGGTATTTTAAGCTTTAGGTACACATAGCACGGCCTAGCCATAAACTTTGCGAATGCTTCTCTGCCAAACAGCGCATGATATGGGCTCTGGAAATCTACAACCTCGAACCAAATGTACTCGCTCCTGAAGTTGCTTTGTGTCCCAAAGGCGACCTCCAAGTTGATTCGCCCCAATGGCTGAGCTGATATGCCTGGCACGACACCGTGAAACGTTGTTCTTGATGGGTGTAGCTGCTTTTCTTGGAGGTTCATTCTTTTGAAGGTTTCATAGTATAATATATTGATGCTGCTGCCTCCATCCATCAGTACTTTGCTCAACTTGTACCCTGCGACTTGAGGGGCAACCACCAGCGCGAGTTTTCCCTCTTCATTTATTTCTCCTGGGTGATCCTCGCGGCTCCAAACTACTGGCTGCTCGGACCACTTTAGCCACTGTGGGACGGCTGGTACTATGGCGTTAACAGCCTGATTGCGTCGTCGCAGCTTTTGTTCCCTCCTTGAAGTATTCACCACAATGGTATGATACTGACCCAACTGTTTTGGGAACTGTGGCTGATCTGGCTGCGGATTTGGGACGGCGTTGTTGCTGTTGTTGCCTCCGCCGTGGTTACCTCCCTCATTGTTTTGATGATTGTTGTTTGTGTTGAGTGGTTGCCATCCTTCCACTTTTTGTAATGATAACACTGTGCCTTGTGTGGTTGGGTGGTTTCCCATCTTTTCCTATATGGATGTCGCAGGGGCGGTTGAAAACCTCTTCCAAATTAACTGGGTGAAAATTCCTTCCTCTGCCGCTGCTTTGTTTGTAACGAGTGTTCGTATTTGCGACTAACCCTGAGTTTCCTTCCTCGTTTTTGCGCTTGTTATAACTCGCATTGGCATTGCTAGCTTGCTGTTGTTGAGGCTTGCTACTGGCCTTCTTTCCCTTGCCAGTGTTTTCCTCTTCCTCCCCATCAGATGCGTCCCTGGTTTTATCCGAGCTAGCATACTTGTTGGCCGCCGCCATTACCTCGCTTAGGCTCTTGACTTTATCCTTCATGCGACCTAGTTTGTGGACTAGCGGCTCAAATTTGCAATTTTTCTCCATGACAAGGACTGCTGAACTGGGTGGTATGTTATCTGAGGAATGTATGATCTCTGCGACCCTTCTCATCCAGTGGCGACTCGACTCGCCTTCCTTCTGTACACAACGCTCAAGGTCCTCTATGCTGCAGAGTCGCTTGCATGTTCCTTGGAAATTCTTGATAAAAGCTTCCTTCATCTCATCCCAAGAGTTTATTGAATTTGGCGGCAAATTTTGCAGCCATATGTGAGCTGCGCCTTCTAACATCATGTTTAGGTAACGTGCGCAGATCTCTTCGGATGCGTTTAGGATGCTCATGCCCATCTCGTAATTGTTGAGCCAAGTAACAGGGTCCATGCTTGCGTTGTAGTTGGCGACCTTGCGAGGCCCTTTGAAATCTGCAGGAAACGGTTCAGACCTGATTCTTTCGCTGAAACAGACTGGGCCTTTGAGTCGCGACGATAGGTTGGACGAAGCTGGCCTTCCTATTGGATTAGCCGCCGCGCGCGGCTGCACAACTCTATGGGTTGAACTTGCTGAGGTTGATTTTGAGCCGCAGGTTGATCTTCCCTTTGTCGCCTAGCCGAACTCGAAGTCGCAACGTGTGGCGACTCCGCGTGGATGCTTCTCTCCGCCGTTGCTCTGCTATTGTAAGGGGTGGAGTGCAGCCGTCCTGCGTGTTCGGACATATTTGCCTGCTGTATTACTGCTGTGCTCAGCATCTCAATGGCACGCCGTGCCTCTCTGTCCATTGGCGTGTTTCCTGCTGGCGCTAACCTGGCCAAGATGTTTGTGGCCGCAAAGAGATTCTCCACTGGGCTAACATAATGCCCTTGCGGCGTGTGGAACCTTTGAGGCTGCTGTGGCGACTGCTGAACAAAGGTTGGCTGCGTCAATGGCGGGGGCATCATGGCCCTGTTGTTAGCCTGTACTATGGCCCTTGATCCAGGTATCTCTGCTGCTCTTGGTGCTGCGAAAGATGGAACCGCTGGTACGATTGATGGTACAGCGATTGCTTGAACCGCGGGCGCAGCTAACGGGGCCACGGACCGCATAACCATGGCAGATGGTGCCATGTGTGTGGGTACCGCGACTGAAGGTTGTGCGACCCCTGACCATGCGACCGGGTGCGCTGTGTTGGTGGCGACTGATGGAACCGCAATTGTTGGTTCAGCGGTAGGCGATTGGAACAGCTCCATAGGGTTTACTGTTCCTGGCTGCAGGCGACTCGCGTGGCGTCTGTGTGGCAAGGTGGCCTGTATTCCTTGCAGAGTATTGGTTTCCTCGATGAGTCGCAGTTGCTCCTGTTGGAGGCGCTGTTCCTCACGCGCCAGCCTGGCTCTCTCATCCGCGATTCTCTGGACTTCATCATATAGCCCGATCCTGGTAGCCTCCAATTCTGTCACCCTAGCAGCCGCGTTAACCGCAGATATTGGCGTAAGCAACACGCTTCCCTGTGGCGGCGTGACCGCTGCGTTGGGGGCTACCCTTGACCCTGATTCCGCAGGCGCGACTCCAGGTGGAGTCTCTCTGTTTGCGACTCCTGAGGCCGCGACTCCTGGCGTCATCGCGGCGGATGCCGCGACTCCTGATGCGTCTAGCGCGGCTTGTTCTGTTGCTTCCGGCGGTGTGGGGGCTAAGCTGCCTGGTGGCATGCCCAGCCCTTCGTCCGCTTCTGTGGTCCTGTAGACCCCTTCAACGTGCCGATCTTCTACAGAGGGCGAGCCACTATCCACAGGGCCTCCGCATAGCCTTTCCTCAAGGACATACTCAATGGATTGGCCTTCTTCGTCTTCAAGAGGCAGCGACTCGTAGTTGATAGATTCTTCTTCTTGGTCCACTGTTACCGCGACTCCTTCTTCTGAGTCGCCATGTTGCGATGGATCCTCTGACTCGCCGCCAATGAAGCCGACGAAGACGTTGATGGATCCAAAGGGGATGACGTGGCCGGTCTCCAAGTAATCTGCTTCCGGCCCCCAGCTTGAATCGTCGATGAGGGGTGTGCCATTGACCGTGATGATACGGCCAACAACAAGATCTTCAGCTCCCTTCATGGATCCTGCGCGGAACGTGACGCTCTTGACCGCAGGCCCCACGGTGGGCGCCAACTGTCGTGGGTTTGTCACGTCAGGTGTCATAGATGACTTCGTAGGTGTGGGATTACGCGAGTCAAGCATCTCCGAGCTTGGGATCGCAGGAACAAAGATCAACACAGATTTACCCAGGTTCGGCCCCCTCAATGTGAGGTAAAAGACCTACTTCCTGCCTACCCTAGATTGGTATTGATATGATAATCGAGGTGTTACAATGGAGGCGATCCGATCTGGTACTCGCCGTATGAGCTAGGGTTTAGGGCTTGATAGCTTGACCCGCTCTAAGTCCTGCGAGTCCTCTTTATATACACAGAGGCTCGCTAGGTTACAAAAGGAAACTTCCCCCATAAGGAATACGTCCACAGAGGCCTACTCGGAGACTACTTGGTCTTCACGTCCTCCGGGATATGTCTTCTAGATCTTTCCCCTTATGGCGGTTCAATATTGGGCTTGCTCCCAAGTGGGCCTTTGTCCGTGCGAGTAAGTTAAGTCGCACTGGGCCGCGGGTTAATCCAGAAAGTATTCCCCCGACAATAAGAGCATCTCCAGTCGGAGGCCCCAAATTCAGCCCCCATAGTGTCCGCGGACGCGTCCGGACGCGTCCGCGGACACCGACCGGACAACCCAAAATCGGTGTACAACCACAATGTTCAAATCTTGACACCCAAATACATGCAAGCCATGCACATCCATCATAGAAGTAGTTTGTAGTCTAAATAAATAGTTCACATCACGTTATTACAACAAATAATTCTATCTAAACAAATAAAAGTAGCCGGACATAAAAGTTCACATTATTCGGACATAAATCAATGCAAATTAAAATTCACTCTTTCCCATGAAGACATACATATGCTCCACCAGATCATTGAGTAGTTGGGTGTGCACTGTTTCATCTCGAAGTTGTCGATGCATCTCAAGAAATTGCATGACCTACTCCGTTTCTTGTTCAGGTAGGTGGACATGTTCTCCAGGCTTCTCAAAATCAGTGCGAGCTGCCCCTTCTCCCTCATCCTCTACAATCATGTTGTGCAAAAGTACACGACAAGTCATGACCTGTCATAGAACCTTCGGATCCCACATCATTGCGGCTCCATGGACTATGCCCCAACGAGCTTGCAACACACCAAATGCCCTCTCGACATCTTTCCTAACAGATTCCTGTGTAGCTGCAAAGCCACATTTTTTGGGACCAGTAGGATTACTGATAGTCTTCACAAATGCCGCCCACTGAGGATAGATACCATCTGCAAGATAGTATCCCATGGTGTAGTGGTGTTCGTTGACGGTGTAGTTGCATGGTGGAGCATCCCCATCACAGAGCCTCTTGAACAGGGGAGAGCGCTGAAGCACATTGATGTCGTTGTGAGAACCGGGCATGCCAAAAAAAGCATGCCAAATACACAAGTCTTGAGATGCCACAGCTTCAAGTACAATAGTGGCCTCCTTGCTGTGACCTTGGTACTGCCCACGCAACCCCGTTGGACAGTTTTTCCATTGCCAATGCATGCAATCTACTGAACCTAGCATACCAGGAAATCCTCTTGCTTCTCCTAGGGCCAATAGCCTTGCGGTGTCCTCAGCATTAGGTTCTCTCAGATATTTTCGCCCAAACACCTTCACGACGGCGTATGCAAAGTGCTCCATAGCCTCGATGCATGTACTCTCTCCCATCCGGACATACTCGTCTATGGCATCCGCGGCTTTTCCATACGCAAGCATTCTCAATGGAGCGGTGCATTTCTGTATAGGAGAGAAGGATAGTTTTCCACAGCAATCATACTTCAACTGGAAGTAGTCATCATACTTTGTTACTTTCTCTTGTATGTGCTTGCATAGTCTTGAGCTCATCCGGAACCGACGTCGGAAAAAACCCCTCATGATAGACCAGCTTCGGACGCTTGAAGTAAACGCCATAGAGATCTCGAGCGCCTTTGAGCCACGGTCCACGGTGATCCGCCCCTTAATTGATCCCTTGAAGTTGAGAACATGCTCCTCCTTCTTCTCCATTTCCTCTTGAATGCTCATCATGGACATGGCGGCCTCCTCGTCTCCGTCGTCAAACATGTCTTCATCACTAGACCCGTCGATGAACTCCTTGTAAACCAACTCATCCATGGCCGAGTAATTGTACTCCTCGTCGGACGAAGAATCCATGGCTACATGCATGAACACTTAATCAAAATCCGGTGCCGGCATTTACAAAAACACTTTGAGAGCGAGGTGGAGGTCGGGCGATGCTAAACGTACCGGGAGCGGAGCGTCCAGATGAGGTTCCTCCGGCGACGGGCTCCGGCGACCGCAGAGGACTTGGCCGCGGACGCTGTGACTTGGGGGCGGCGGCGGTTGATACGTCTCAAACGTATCTATAATTTTTGATGTTCCATGTTGATATTATACCAATAGTTACATGTTTTATATACACTTCATAGCATTTTTATGCATTTTCTGGGACTAACCAATTAACAAGATGCCACAGTGCCAGTTCCTGTTTTCTGATGTTTTTGTATTCCAGAAAAGCTAGTCTGGAAATATTCTCGGAATTGGACGAAACTTGGACAGAACCTCCTATTTTTCTAACACGTACAAGGAGTCCAAAGGAGAGACGGAGGGGAGCCACGAGGCAACCACACCATGGGGCCGCGCGGGCCCCCCTGCCGCGTCGTGGGGTGGTGTGGGGCCCACGTGCGTCTCCAGCCGCCGCCCTTTCGCCTATTTATTCCTCCCGACGCGAAACCCTAAATACCCGAGCCATTATCCACGAAAAATTCTAGATACACCGCCGCCGTCAACCCTAGCTCAGGAGGGTTCAGAAGCTCTTCCCGGCACCCTGCCGGAGAGGGGAATCATCACCGGAGGGCTCTACATCACCATGCCTGCCTCCGGAGTGATGCGTGAGTAGTTCATCCTTGGACTACGGGTCCATGGCAGTAGCTAGATGGTTGTCTCTCCACTTTATGCTATCATGTTTAGATCTTGTGAGCTGCCTATCATGATCAAGATCATCTTATTGTAATGCTTCATGTGTTTGCTGGGATCCGATGAATATTGAATACTATGTCAAGTTGATTATCAATCTATCTTATATGTTATTTATAATCTTGCATGCTTTCCGTTACTAGTAGATGCTTTTGCCAAGTAGATGCTTGTAACTACAAGAGTGAGTATTTATGCTAGATAGTGGGTTCATGCCTCCGGTAATCTGGGAGAGTGATAATAACTTCTAAGATTATGGATGTGCTGTTGCCACTAGGGATAAAATAACCGATGATTAGCTTAAGGGTGCGCCGTTAGGTCTAATGCATTTGTTTACATTACGCACATTACTTAATGCGATTATCCGTTGCTTGCAACTTAATACCAACGGGGAACTCGGATGACAACCTAGAGGTGGATTATTAGTCATAGACGCTGTTGGATAGCGGTCTATGTATTTTGTCGTAATGCCCACATGAATATCATAGTAATCATCATGTCATATATATGCATTGTCATGCGCTCAATATTTTGTCAATTGCCCAGCTGTAATTTGTTCACCCAGCATGTTAGTTATCTTTTATGGAGAGACACTACTAGTGAACTGTGGACCCCAGTCCATTCTTTTACACTGATAATTCAACCAACTGTAATCATTGTTCCTTTTCATTCTCTGCAATCTACTACTGTTTTCCACACCATACGTTTAATCCTTTGTTTTCAGCAAGCCAATGAGATTGACAACCTCACTGTTTCGTTGGGGCAAAGTAGTTTGATTGTGTTGTGTGCAGGTTCCATGTCAGCGCGCCACTGACAACCTTCAGAAGTGATTTTTTTGCTCGTACTGGTTCGATTAAACCTTGGTTTCACACTGAGGGAAACTGCTGCTACACTGCTTCATACCTTCCTCTTGGGGTCTCCCAACGAACGTGTGATCCACGCAATCAAGCTCTTTTTCTGGCGCCGTTGCCGGGGAGCAAGAGGATTTCTGCAAGGGGAGTTTCACGCTTCCAATCTCTTTACTTTGTTATTGTCTTGCTTAGTTTATTTTTATTTAGTCTTGTTTGCTTTATTTATCAAAAAACACAAAAAATTAGTTACTTTTATTTTCGAATTGTTATTTTTTTTCAGTCTTGTTATCATGTCTAGCCCTGTTCCTGTCATCATGTCGCCTGGGGAAGAGATCTTCACTTTCAAGCAAGGGAGTGAGGAGAGTTTTAAAGATGCTTGGTCTAGAATTTTTGAGTCTTATGCTAAAACTGAACCAAAAATGACTTTAAGCCTGCTTCTTAGTAGCTTTTATTTTGGTCTTGTTCTTTGCTACAAATATGCTTTAGATGCTGTGGTAGGAGGAGATTTCCTTCGTTATGATGGGGATCAAGCTTTTAATGCCATAAAAAAAATGATTACAATTTCTAGCCCTCCAATCAGTAAAATTGATTCGGCTTTGACAAGCATAAGTGATAGACTTAACACTCTTGAAACAAACATATCTGGTCTAAAAGAAGGGTATAATCAAATTCGTGAACACTATGATAATGTGCCAATAAATTTTGAACCATCGGGATGGGTTCCCACAGTAAAAGTTGTTATCAATGGTGAAACTTTCCATGCTCGCTGTGATATTATGTCTGAATTCTGTTTAATGCCCAAGGATATTTTTGATTCCTTAAATCTTTGGGAGCTTTCCAAATGCGAAGATTGTATAATTTTGGGTGAAAATACTGTTAAATTACCAAGAGGAGTAGCCGAAGGAGTATTTACAAAACTCCTAGGGATAACAATATCTATTGATTATCTTGTCATTGAATGTGCAGGAGTAGGACAAATTACGCTTGGAAGATCTCTGTTGAAACGCTTTGGAGCAATAATAGATGTGGGCCAAGGCACTATGAATTTCGCCTCTTCACCCATGTGTAACTGATAACCCCCAAGAGCAGGGGATCACTGTAGCACCTCTCAATGTGGAAGTAGGGTATCGATCCACATGAGTAGCAATATACAAGATAGATTATGAAGTGATATCAAATATTCAATGTAAGGATGTTCAATGATAATTCACAAAGTGTAACATAGAAGAAAATACTATGGACCAAATGTATGCATAATAAAAAGTAAAAACATCCTATAATGGTCATAGAGTATTCTTGTAAATCTGAATATAAAAGGTGGACACTTTGGAAAGATATATAAATAAGTAGAGGTAAAACATGAATAAGTTTCATCTAGCTTCCAAATGCTTCTACTTAAGTTAATGTTTGCAATGTGGTATCCATTGGTGTGGAGCTCTCATTACCCCTATCATAGCATCTTGAATGGTTAAAGTTTAAAGTGAAAGCAAATATGAGTAGTGTGCTTGACAAAGTATGGGTTGAATGCTTCATGCCCCGTGAATATGAGTACCTACACCACGGTGTTACTCAACTCAGGCCACAAAGCAAGTTCAAGTTAAAGTCATCGTAAGTAATATAATAGCGTCATCAAGAGCGTCAACTGGGGTACCTCTTGCCTCAGGACATGGAAACTAGCCCATGTCAAAATGACAAGACAAACAGACAATGAACAATCTCAGCACTCTTTTATTTACTATTTGTATAGCTTTTTATTATGACGTGCATCACTGAATGTTCACTTTGGTACGCTGTAAATTTCCACCATGAATGATGCATGGCTTAGGTTAGCGGCCCAGGCGTCTCTCTAGCTATTTATACAAACTCCTCAAACTTACTAAGTTTCCGCATTTATTTGGCACCATGATAAGCATCCATAAACAAAAATACATGATATCAACTAAATATAATTAAGAGCACGTTGAAAGCTTGCCATGTGACATCACATATGAGCTAACTCCCAACCAAGACTCTTGTCAAGCATACAACTTCATAATTTTAATCACAATGGTTCATGTTTATTAAGTGCAATAAAAGTAAAGTGTGCATCAAGTTCGTGAGAGCTTTTTAACCAACTTTCCCATAACAATCAATAACATAAGCATTTTAATTTGGAAACATAGATAATACAATATAACATGATAAAAATACTCGGAATAGCATTAAGCTAATAGGTAGATATGGTGGACTCACTGGAAAACTTTGGTTGAAGGTGTTGGAAAACAAGTTTTTACTTGTTGGAATTTTTGGGCTAGCAAAAGGGAGAAAGTTGACCGTCTAAATGCATGCATAAGTGTCCATAGAACTAATCAATCCATGTTAAACAAAGTAAAGTAATATTCAGCATCAAAAGATGAATAAAAGATAGCTCTTGATAAAACACTTGCAAATTAATACTCATTAAAAAGCACATGAATCATGCAACTATATGTATCTTTTTGAATCTTTTTAATAGCATCCAACTTAATTCAACCCAAATTTCCAGTAGCTCTCTCATAACATAAATGAAAAGTGGTGGTCTCACAAATAAAAACCAAACCGAAATAACAAAAATAAAAGACGCTCCAAGTTTATGCGATAAAGTGCATTGATCGAAAAACAGAAGTTAGACGTGTGCAAACCAAGAGTGTGTTGGTCCAATGGGGTTGTCTTCACATCCCCAAGCTTATGGTATTCACCATCCTTAGATAACTCTTGGTGCATCTCCTCTAATCCCTGTGAAAAAACTTCAAAACACCGTTTCTCCCATCTCTTTTCTGTGGGGTGACATTAGTAGTGATAGACAAATGAATTGCTTGCTGCATAAAATCCTTAAACAAAAATGTGAAACATGTCCAGAAAGTATATAATGTTGTATGCCTACTTATAAACTCAATTGGATAAAAAAGATTCAAGTTAAAAGTTCAAAGAATGCATCAAACAAAATGGGACAGATGAAAAGTTGCAATTACAGTTCAAATTTCAGCTCATTCGGAGTTACAGAATAGAAATGAAAAATCATACCGTGCACAGATTCGTGCTGAAATAAAATCTACGAATACAAATAGCAACTTTTTCAAACCAAAACGGGTAAAACTTGGCACTTTATTAAAAATCCAGAAACAAAATTAAAAACTAATTCTATTGTTACAGCAAGAGGACACAAAGAAAATCAAAAATAAAAACAACCGGGTTGCCTCCCGTAAAGCGCTTTCTTTATAGCCATGTAGCTAGGCTTCTTACTTGATATCAAGATGGTTGGAGTGAGGTGGCTTGGCATCCCCAAGCTTGAATTCTTGTCCTTATTTGATATATGTTGGGTGAGTCTAGGGGTAACATCCCCAAGCTTGAGTGTTTGTCTCTCTTTATCTTTGTTCATCACCCTCAACTCTTCCGCTTGAAAATTCTCTTTACACAAAACTCAACATAAAACTTGATTAGAGGGGTTAGTGTCTCCATAAATTAAATCCTCATAGGTATAGCAAAAACATATAATGAGTTGATTCTAAACATTAACTACTGTTACTAAGGTTATGTTTTGCTCTTTGATCAAAAGAACCACACAAAACATAGTAATGAGACTAATGCAAAATAAAAACAGAATCTGTCAAAAACTGGACAGCCTGAAAGGAGCAAATTTTTAGAGGCACTTATGTTGCTCAAATCAGAAAACTTTGAACTAATGAAATATGTAATAACAACTGAATATTGCTGTCGTAAAATATCAGGTCAAAATTCCTCTTCTGTGATTTTTAACATTCTTCGCAGTGAAGCTTAGGAATCTGTTTTCTGGACAGCAAATCACTATTGTTTGATCTTAGCTCTCAAATAGGACCATCATCTAAAGCATTATCATATAGAATATCTAAACCAAATTCCTCATCACTTTCAAAGCTATTATCAATAATAATATCATTTTGAATGTGTTGATCATCATCAGAATCAGAATCAAAATAGCATGGTGAGTAAGGATATGGGCAATCCTCTAATACCTTTTCCTCTTCTCTATATTCTTCTTGTTCCTGCAAGCCATTAGATCTCTCCTTGATAGCAACAAGATTGTTATAATATTCAAGGATATAGGTATTCTTACAAAAGAGTTTCAAGAGTTGTTCAAGTGTTGTAGCAAGTCTTGGTGTGAGGCTACGAGTTTTATCTATATTAAACATAACTATCTCAAGAATTCCCATTACAATAATAAATTCCTCGGCTGCCTTCATATCAGTGGTCATAATTTCATTATTATGGTAAGAGGCAATTATAGGCATACTCTCAAGCTTGCATTGAAAATTAAGATGCTTAGGATATTGATCTATGCAGCAAGATACATTATACCTATCACATAATCCATGGCCAATTACATTTAATGCTTCCATTATAAACCTTTTTTGATCAACATTAATTGATCCAACCATAGGGGGTTGCATAAGTACGTGACTCATACATTCCACGAACATAACAAATGAACTAATTTTGTTGTGTTTTTCAAATAAGGAGAGTATAAACTGATACATAACTAAAAGTAAAGCTAATGAGAAACTCACAACCAAACAAGTTTACAAGCTTAGATGATTGTAAGATATAAAACAAGATAAAATAAATCTAAAGTCTAGTGCACACAAGAATAGAAACTTAAGCGCTATGCTCCCCGGCAACGGCGCCAGAATAGTACTTCATAACCCCCAAGAGCAGGGGATCACTGTAGCACCTCTCAATGTGGAAGTAGGGTATCGATCTGCAGGAGCAAGAAGGAAAAGTTATCTATTCCCTACAACTAAAGTGACACAAGTTTTAGTTGATTATGCACTAAACAATTTTAAAGAACAAGATGGTTGATTTAATGGATGGAAGTTTAATGTAACAAAACAAGAATGTAAAAGTGTCCCAATCCTCTTCAATGCAAGAGGACAAGACAAAGGTTTTCTCTTATAGGAACAATGGACATGGGTTCATGGGTTCACTCAATCCTCTCTCCCATCTATGGTGATTATCATGTTATAGATAAAAAACACACGATTGTCATGCTTTAATGGTAAACTTCTATGACGGCTACATGTCCTAAAACACATAGTTGAAAGAAAATAATCATTTGTGTTGCTAGGTCACCCTCGTAAGGCTAGCGTGGTTTGTTGTCACTCCCACATCATACTTATTCCTTTTTACCCCCAGATAAAGAATGTTGGACTGTATTGTGTCACTCAATACATATGCCGTTGTCACATCGGCCATCCCGTACCTACATACATCATACTTCATAATGGACAATATTCTAAACACTAGTGCAATGATTCATATTTCGTGTGCATGACCACATCTCTCTCATCTATCTACACTTGGTGGTGTCAATCACCTCATGACATGGATAAACAAGGCATTATGCATAAATCGAACCATCACATGCATCATAGAATATCTCCAAAGTATGACAAGTCATAAAAGATCCAACACAATGGTAAATGCATAACAAATATCATCTCATACCACAATATCCCCATAGGAATTACATAGATAGATCCATACTTATGCAAGGCACATCATATGGACTTCAACAATGATCATACATAGAGAGATTAGATCAAGTTACCACCACAAACCCAAAGTCCAGGGGGTGGACTACTCCCCCTTCATCATGGTGATGATGGTGGAGATGTTGGAGAAGATGGAGACCACCCCGGCAGCGCCCCGCCGGAGTTTTCCCCCTCCAATCTGCAGCTCCAGGTCTTCTGTTTCGTGGTTTTGTGTTTCTGCGGCGCTCCCTTCCGAAAGCCGTCGAGGGCCTGTTTTTATAGTCGTTTTTAGGTCATGATGAAGGCACGGGGACGAAGATCGACGACATCGGAGGCTCGAGGCCCAGGATAGGGAGTCCCACGCGGCCAAGGAATCTGGCCGCGTGGGCCCACCTCTTTTGGCCCTCGGGTTTCCATTTTTTCGCTTCCTTCACTCTTACGCTTTGTTCCTTCCAAAAAAATGATCCCCGCAAAATATTAGGTCATTTGGACGTTGTTTGGGTCCCTGAAACATCAAAATATAGAAAATAGGGTTTTCTGCCAGTGCAGGGTTAATTCCAGAAAAATAGGAAAACTGTGAAATATTCCCAAAATCAATATAAAACAATGATATAACCCTTATATGATGCAAATATGATTGAAATATAAGTAATATAATGCAAAGTTCATATATGCATTTTACATGCATCAGTAACCAAGTATTTCCTAAAGATAAGGGTAAGGGTAAGAGAGCTAAGCGTAAGAATGTTGATGCTTCATCACTTGAAAACACTTGATTCTTACTTTCTGCGCCTAGCTGAAAAGCGTTAAAGAAAAGCGCTTATGGGAGACAACCCATTATTTTATTCCAAGTATTGCCTCTAATAGGAAGATGATGTTAGATTTGGATTTCTGCGCAGGAACAGATTTCTGCTGTTCACCGTTTTACTTCTGTAAAATCACAGAAAAATTATTTAAATTGCAAATTTTTGTGCGTGATCCTCAGATATGTACGTATCATTCGTTAGTTTAAAGTTTTTCGATCTGAGCAACGTAAGTGCCTCGAAAAAATTCGTCTTTGCGGACTGTTCTATTTAGACATATTCTGTCTTTTATTTTTCGCATTATCTCTTTTACTAGTGTTGAGTGGAATTCTTTTTTAGGGTGAAGAGCTTCACATAACATCAGTGGCAGTAGTTAATGTTAAAAGTAACGGTCATGTTTGTGTCCTTATAGAACATGTGAGTTTTTGATTGTGCACTAACCCTCTAATGAGAATTACTCTGAGTTTTGTATGGCGGAAGTTTTCAAGGGTCAAGAGAGAAGGATGATATAATGTGATCAAGAAGAGTGAAGAGCTTAAGCTTGGGGATGCTCCCATGGATCACCCCAGCATATTTCAAGAAGACTCAAGCGTCTAAGCTTGGGGATGCCCAAGGCATCCCCTTCTTCATCAGCAACTTATCAGGTCATCTCTAGTGAAACTATATTTTAATTCTTTCACATCATATGTGCTTTACTTGGAGCGTCTGTGTGCTTTTATTTTCAGTATTTTATTTTTCTTATGGTCAACTTGATTGGACCCCAGCATTCTTGATTGGGAGAGAGACACGCTCCGCTTTTTCATATGAATACTCCTATTCTTCACTTATACTTGTTGAGTATTCTTATCTAGCTATTGCTATGCTTTTAGCTCCTGTTTTGCATGCATCTCTTATTCAGAGCTGTTAGTTCTTTTAAAGAAAGTACTCTCTTGCTTCACTTATAATTGTTTGGAGAGTTTATGTTGAAATAAATTGATTGGTGTTTGGTTGGAACAGAAAATGTTGCATGTGGTAGATGGTATAATGGAAAAGCTTACATATTCTTGTAGATCACTGTATTGGATAATTTGATACTTGTCAATTGTTTTGAGTTATCAAGTAGTTCATGTTTAAGCTTTTGTATCATGTAGTTAAAACCTATTAATGAAGAACTACCGTAAAGCTCGTTGAAATTTGGTTTGCATGATTGGTATCTCTAAGGTCTAGATATTTTCTAGTAAAAGGGTTTGGTTAACAAGGAAGACAGTGTAGAGTCTTATAATGCTTGCAATATGTTTTCATATAAGTCTTGCTGTGTCGGTTGATATCCTGTGTTTGCTTCAAATAACCTTGCTAGCCTAAACTCTGTACTGAGAGGGAATGCTTCTCGTGCATCCAAAACCTTGAGCCAAAATCCATGCCATCTGTGTCCACCATAACTACCTATATGTGGTATTTCCTTGCCATTCCAAGTAAAATTTTCATGTGCTACCTTTAAACTATTCAAAAATTATTACTCCTATTTTGTGTCAATGTTTACCAAGCTCATGAGGACGGGGTGGATGTCTTTATGTCAACTGTCAAACAGACTTTACCACCGGACTAGCGGCATATACATCCGCTTATCCATTAATTTTGCAAAAAGAGCTGGCAAATGGGGTGCCCAGTCCCAATTAATTATAACTTTAACCACTTAATTCTCTTCACACTTTTGCCCTGATTTATCAGTCAAGCAATGACAAATAGTGAAATATCTGCATGTGTAAACAAAAGAGAAAGAGAGATGATCTGCCTTGCTGGTAGAAATAACGTCCTTCATGGGAGCCGCTCTTAAAAGTCTGGTTGGCAGGGGTCATATTGTACTTTCCATTTTCTGATTCGTTGACAATTAACAAACACCTCTCAAAACTTATTTTTACTCTCTTTATGATTTCAAAAACTTAAAAAGCTCTAGCACATGATTTAATCTCTGCTTCCCTCTGCGAAGGGCCTTTCTTTTACTTTTATGTTGAGTCAGTTTTCCTACTTCTTTCTATCTTAGAAGCAAACACTAGTGTCAACTTTGGTGCAACAATTTTTATATGCTTGTATATTGCACTTATTATATTGCTTTGTGTTGACAAATATCCATGAGATATATATGTTGAAAGTTGAAAGCAATTGCTGAAGCTTAAATCTTCCTTTGTGTTGGTTAAATACCTTTTACTTAGAATCTATTGCTTTATGAGTTAACTCTTATGCAAAACTCTTTGATGCTTGTCTCGAAAGTACTATTCATGAAAAGTTTTTGCTTATATGATTCAGTTGTTTGCTCATTATCTACTTGCTAGCAAACTATAGACCATTGACCTGGATCACTTCATTCATAACATGTGCTTTACAATACTATTTGATCAAGATTATGATTGTAGCATGTCACCTCAGAAATTATTTTGTTTTTATCGTTTTACCTACTCGAGGACGAGTAGAACTAAGCTTGAGGATGCTTGATATGTCTCAAACGTATCTATAATTTCTGATGTTCCATGTTGAAATTATACCAATTGTTACATGTTTTATATACACTTCATAACATTTTTATGCATTTTTTGGGACTAACCTATTAACAACATGCCACAGTGCCAGTTCCTGTTTTCTGCTGTTTTTGTATTCCAGAAAAGCTAGTCTGGAAATATTCTCAGAATTGGACGAAACTTGGATAGAACCTCCTATTTTTCCAACACGTACATGGAGTCCAAAGGAGAGACTGAGGGGAGCCACGAGGCAGCCACACCATGGGGCCGCGCGGCCCCCCTGCCGCGCCGTGGGGTGGTGTGGGGCCCACGTGCGTCTCCAGCCGCCACCCTTTCGCCTATTTATTCCTCCCGACGAGAAAACCCTAAATACCCGAGCCATTATCCACGAAAAGTTCCAGAGACGCCGCCTCCGTCAACCCTAGCTCGGGAGGGTTCAGAAGCTCTTCCCGGCACCCTGCCGGAGAGGGGAATCATCACCGGAGGGCTCTACATCACCATGCCTGCCTCCGGAGTGATGCGTGAGTAGTTCATCCTTGGACTACGGGTCCATAGCAGTAGCTAGATGGTTGTCTCTCCACTTTATGCTATCATGTTTAGATCTTGTGAGCTGCCTATCATGATCAAGATCATCTTATTGTAATGCTACATGTTGTGTTTGCTGGGATCCGATGAATATTTGTCAAGTTGATTATCAATCTATCTTATATGTTATTTATGATCTTGCATGCTTTCCGTTACTAGTAGATGCTTTGGCCAAGTAGATGCTTGTAACTCCAAGAGTGAGTATTTATGCTAGATAGTGGGTTCATGCCTCCGGTAATCTGGGAGAGTGACAATAACTTCTAAGATTGTGGATGTGCTGTTGCCACTAGGGATAAAATAACCGATGCTTAGCTTAAGGGTGCGCCGTTAGGTCTAATGCATTTGTTTACATTACGCACATTACTTAATGCGATTATCTGTTGCTTGCAACTTAATACCAACGGGGAACTCGGATGACAACCTGGAGGTGGATTATTAGTCATAGACGCTGTTGGATAACGGTCTATGTATTTTGTCGTAATACCCACATGAATATCATAGTAATCATCATGTCATATATATGCATTGTCATGCGCTCAATATTTTGTCAATTGCCCAGCTGTAATTTGTTCACCCAGCATGTTAGTTATCTTTTATGGAGAGACACCACTAGTGAACTGTGGACCCCGGTCCATTCTTTTACACTGATAATTCAACCAACTGCAATCATTGTTCCTTTTCATTCTCTGCAATCTACTACTGTTTTCCACACCATACGTTTAATCCTTTGTTTTCAGCAAGCCGGTTAGATTGACAACCTCACTGTTTTGTTGGGGCAGAGTAGTTTGATTGTGTTGTGTGCAGGTTCCACGTCAGCGCGCCACTGACAACCTTCAGAAGTGATTTCTTGCTCCTACTGTGTAATACCCCAGGGTTTAGAGAGTCGAAAGAGTAGAAATAAGAATTGTGCATTTGCATAGCATGCATCTGAACATGCGGGAAATTTTGGCGCGTTTAAGAAAAGAGACAAAGGGATCGATGTTTCTCTCGACTCGATGAATTAGGAGCTAGATCATCCTGTTGAGTGCTATAAACTTCGACGTGATCTTTTAAACAACTAATTAGAAACTAGGATCATCTGTCGAGGCATTCCAGAATTGGACATGACCTTCCCTAAACCCCTCGACATTTTGATCACAATTTAATAAATGACAAGTATATAATTCCAATAAAGCATAATAAGACTCAATCATCTCCCAACAACATCTATATGACCATCTCATCTCATTATGCACAATTATGATCATACAATAATTCAAATACATCAAGTTCATATTTCATACATCCATCATTTTAACACATCATCTCAAATCATCATGTTATTACATCATTTCCTACATTCATCACTCCCATCTACACACATCTCATCATCTCATCTTACACACATCTCAATTCCAAACTTGAGTGTCAAAGTACAAGAAATAATAACTGGAATAGTGACAGGTTACAACTTTGCAAGATTGAAATGCAAGAATAATAATATTACAATTTAATCGAATAAGTACATATCTCATCCAAATGAAAAGAAGATTACTGATGCATGTAAAATGCATACATGAACTTTGCACTTTAATTGCTTATATTCCAATCATATTTGCATCATATAAGGGTTATATCAATGTTTTATAATGATTTTGGGAATACTTCATAGTTTTCCCATTTATTTGGAATTAACCCTGTTTTTCCAGAAAACGTCTTTTTAGTGTTTCAGACTTTCCGGGAGCTTCGGGACTCCAAAAAGGGCAAGGTCAAAGAGCACCGTTCAGAATTTTCGAGACGAATGCAATGGGATTAAATTGAAGACCAGAAGCCCAACAGGCTGCAAATGGGAGGGTCCCACGCGGCCAAAAGTACATGGCCGCGTGGGCCTGTCTCGTTTCCACCTCGGAGCTCCGTGGCCGTCGATCTTTCGTCCACCGACTTCGTCTTGACCTAAAAATGCCTATAAAAAAGGTCTCCTGGCGTTTCGCGAAAGGAGGCGGCGGAGAAACAGAAAACCATGAAACAGAGAGTCAGAAGGCTGTCGCCGGAGAAGATCGGAGGGGGGAAACGCCGCCGGAATCTCCTCCGGAGGGCTCCACCCCCCTCCGGCGTGTTCATCATCGACATCTACAGCAAGATCATCTCCATCTCCCCACTGTAAACTCTTGGCAAACATGATGTGTGGTGCAATATACTATTCCCTTGATCTATTGTGTCTCCCATCTGTGTTTGAGAAGTGATTTGTTCATGGCACTTGTGAAATAGTTCGTTGATTGGTTGCATACAAGTGTTGTTATCTTTTATGATTGTCTTTATGTACAATATATGAGTGCACGCATATGTTGGGGAATGCATGTAAGGTGATCACCGTAGCGTAATGGATTGAGTAGGACATGTCGGAGTAGAGAGAAACCGGTGTCTGAGACTTGAAGTTACTTTATGGGGGATATATATGGAGGACCCTAGAACTTAAGGCTATGGTGGGACAATTATGTCTTAATAATTCTTGTGCTGCACATTTATTTGGCCATGAGATCCATCATAAGAGTTGTGTTATTGCTCATTTACTTGGCTACACCTATTTATGGCTCCCACCTAAAAGAAACAACTAAGACTGAAACATGTGCTTCACTAATTGTGACAACCACGCGAATGAAATAACAATTGCTAGAACATTTGCTCCCTTGAGATATTTGCTACTTGAGATATTTGATACTTGCTACCTTGAGAAACTTGCTTGAGAAAACTGTTGAGAGAAACTTGCTCTAAGAAACCTGTGTCTGAAACTTGCTTGAGAAACTTGTTACTAAATAAACCCATTCACATCACTTGCTTCCATTAGTTAGATCCTTTCATATTTATTGCTTTGCATAAAAGGCCATATAAGAGGGTTATAGGGCTTTAGAGAATAGATAGTTTACCTTCAGCTCCTCGTGGGTTCGACACTCAATACTTATCGAATTGTGCTACAGTGATTCCTTGCTCTTGGGGATTATCAATTACAAAGGAATAAAAAGAAGTTTAAACTAAATCTTGATCTTCATCTACCATTGAATCTTATCTTCTACATTCCAACCTTCTCAAATTCATTCCTACAAGGCAAAGAACACAAGGGAGAAAGGAAGAAATGCAACCAATTGGACTGGAGAAGGATGCACATATCAAGTACCTATTCTTATCAAATCCTCTAGAAATTGTGTGAAATTCAAAAGCTTGGTGTTATATAGAAAGTAGTTTGGACACAAGACTTGATCACTCTTGTTTCCAAATTCTTTTTGTATACATGAGGCAATTGAGGTTCATCTAAAAATAAACCAGAACAAAAGAAATATTTCTTAATTAAAATGTTTGCCTTCACCACAAGGGTGAGGTAATTTGTTGTTGGAACTCGACTACTGGAAATTAGGAACATGTCCTAATACCAAGTGGTGATTAGAGGGAATTTTATCTAAGGCAACAATGGATCATGGATCATCTTGGGATCATTTGGATCATCTAGAGGCAAATAGGCAGCAAGGAAAAGAAGGCAACATTGATCCATTTGAGCAAGCAACAAAGGCAACAGGGGGCAAAGGCAAA
Organism: Poa pratensis; assembly: GCA_947311845.1. Classification (NCBI taxonomy): domain Eukaryota; kingdom Viridiplantae; phylum Streptophyta; class Magnoliopsida; order Poales; family Poaceae; genus Poa; species Poa pratensis. The sequence continues at coordinate 511,759 of CAMZMU010000036.1, forward strand.
TATAATTGATCCAATTATCTTTAGTCAACACGGCAACATTTTTGTTTCCCTCTAATCTAGTCAAATTCCTATTAATGAAAAGCCACATGGAAATGGAAATGTTTCTCCAATGGAATTAATAATTACCAAGGAAGAAAATAAGCTAATTGATAAAGCCCACAAATCTGAAATTGTAAGGCCCACATGATCACCACCCATAACTTGCAAAGCCACTAATATTTCACAAGCCACTACAAGAAATATGCTATCCTATGACCTTTTGACAGTGACCCTGAAAATATTGGTCATAAATCTATGACCATTTTGTACCACTTGGTCACTTACTGATTTGTAGGGTGTAAACTCGAAGAGATAACGACCAAATCTGTCAGAAAGGTCATAATCTCCTTCTATGGATTGGTCATAAAGCAAATAACACTAATTAAATATATTATTTATAGCCTATTACGACCAATTTAAATGGTCATTCAAGTGAATTGACCGCCAACTCAGCAGTCTCGCCTACGTGTCAGTGCTTACGTGTCACTACTCAGCCATGGTGTTGATCTGAATGACAGGTGGGACTTAACAGTAGGAGAAGTTGTTGACTAGTCTGACCGGTGGACCAGCGTCATGACATGTGGGTCCCACCCACACTCCACCACGTCTGACAGGTGGGACCCATGATGACATGTGGGTCCTACCGGTCTGAAATATGGGTCCTACCCCACCCAGCCTGACACATGGGCCCACCCTTACCCCCACTCCACTCAGCCTGACATATGGGTCCCACCCGGCCGACATGTGGGTCTAGCCCACACCACAGCAATATTCCACCAATATTTGGAAAAAATAGTGCAGCGGGGGGGGCTCGAACCCACGACCCAGCGCACCCCGCATACACCCTCAACCACTAGGACAGTGTAGCATTGTTGTAAGTTTCAGGAAGTTCAGTGTATGTATAGTTTCTGCGCATCCCGCATACACCCTCAACCACTAGGTTCAGAAATTGACTTCGAGACTTGCAGATATTTCCCAGATTCAGTTAGGCTGCAACGAAAGGGTTGGTGGCGGCGTTCGCCGGCGGAGCGGGGTGCGGGCGGCGTTCTCCGGCGGAGCGCGGTGCGGGCGGCGTTCTCCGGCGGAGCGCGGTGCGGGCGGCGACGGGGCTGGGGCGGCGGCCTTGTGGACATCGGCGGGAGCGCCTCAGGCAGAGTGGACCGCGCCTCGGGCACGAGTGGACCGGCGAGTAGACCGGCAGAGGCGAGGAGCGCCGTCAGCGCCATCGAAGGTATGAAATCCCTTCCCTTCTTCTCCTACTTCCCTTCTTCTCCTACTTCCCGCCAGCGCCATCCCTGTCCTCGGTACAGCAGTCGAGCAAGAACAGCTCGTAGAGGACCTCGTAGCCTGATGTAGATGAGCTCGTAGCCTGATGTAGAAGAGTAGTCTTCCGTTTTAGATGAGCATGATCTAGATGTAGCCTGATTTAGAGAAAAATTTAGCTTATGTAGAGTTAGTTCATCATGTAGTTTACTCTCTACTGTGACATGAACACAATCAGTAGCTAAATGTGTGCACTTTATTGCAAGCTTTTTTAGGATATTTTAGGTTCATCTTTGTTGTCTTTTTCAGCAAACTACTTAATCTCTGTTGTCTTTTGCAGATGGACAGAAGATGGATTACAAATGGTTGTAGAAAGCTTTCCAGTGAGCACATTCAGGGAGTGGAAGAGTTCATGCACTGTGTTCGCAGAAATTTCGCAAATAATGAGCGCATTCTTTGCCCATGCACCCAATGCTTGAACCGTATGGCTGAAGCTGATCAAGGAAGGGTGCAAGACCATTTGCTTCTTTATGGGATGGCCAGCACCTATGATAGGTGGATCCATCATGGAGAGCCAATGCAGGCAGGAGCTCAACATGCTGAAGCTGATTCAGAGCCACAGCATGGTAGTGATGAAGTCATTGCTTTTATGGAAAGTGTTCTGGGAGGGAATGATAATTTGGACGAAGAGGATGGGAATGAGGATGATAGGATACCTGACTTGTTGAACGATCTGTACAACTCTGAGGACCATGTTGATGGACAGAGGTCAATGTTTGCCGAGTTGTTCGAGGAGGCCAAGCGCGCAGCTGTTGAAGGGGGTAAATTTTCAAGATTTACCTTCACCGTGAAGCTACTTCACATCAAGTCATTCTACCGGATTAGCAATGCTGCATTCAATGCAATAGTCAGCTTGCTGACCTTGCAGTTCCCTGGTAGCAGTGTTCCCAAGGATTACGAGGATGCATTGCGCGTTATCCGCAAGCTAGGGCTTGGATATGTCTCTATACATGTCTGCCCAAATAATTGTGTGCTGTATCGAAAGCAGTATGCTAAGTATGACAATTGCCCCAAATGCAATCTGTCTCGATGGAAAGATGCTGATGGGAAGAAGTCGATACCGGAGAAGGTGTTGAGGCATTTTCCGTTGAAAAAGAGGCTGCAGCGGATGTTCATCTCGAAGAAATCATCAGAGGAGGTACAGTGGCATAAGCTCGAGCAGCAGCCTGTGGAGGATGAGCTGAGCCATCCAGCGGATGGACAAGCAAGGAAAGAATTTGACAAGGACCACAAAGATTTTGCCGCAGATCCAAGAAATATAAGGCTCGGCCTGGCAACGGATGGCTTTAATCCGTTTGGGCAACAGAACGCGTCATATAGCATGTGGCCCGTCTTTGTGGTGCCTTACAACTTGCCACCATGGGCATGCATGGACCAGACTAACTTTATGATGTCGTTGCTTATCCCGGGTCCAGATGCTCCGAAAAAAGATTTCGACGTCTTCATGGAGCCTCCCGTGGAAGAGTTGCTCGAGCTCTGGACTGGTGTACTTACGCACGATGCCTTGACTCCCAAGAAGAAGTTCTATCTACGTGCTGCAGTCATATGGTGCATCCATGACTTCCCGGCGTTGCACACTTTGTCGGGGAGGGTTACGGCAGGGTATAAGGCTTGTGTGCGGTGTGACAAAGACCCCTTGTCGAGGAGGATAAGGGGCAAGATCTGCTTTATTGGGCACCGCCGTTTCCTTCCCGAGAACCATCGGTGGCGAAGAAGCAGAGAGTTTGATGGTGAGACTGAAACCCGCAAAGAGCCAGCGGAATTCACCAAAGAAGAGCTTCAGCAACAACTTGAAAATGTCAAAGATGTGAGACCAGGAAAGCTGGAGAGGAAGAGAAAGCTTGAGAAAGATCAATGTTGGGACCGAAGATGCTCTTTGTGGGACCTGCCATACTGGCCTGGACTAAAGCTGAGGCACAATCTGGATGTAATGCACATTGAGAAAAATATCTTGGAGAATCTCCTTGGAACATTCATGAGAATTGAAGGGAAGTCCAAGGACACGGTGAATTCAAGGCTTGACTTGGAAGATATGGGAATAAGAGAAGAATTGCACCTCAAGCCTAATGAAGACAGTGACTCCTATGATATGCCACCTGCCTGGTACACAATGAGTAAAGAAGAAAAGATTGCTTTCTGTGAGTTCATTAGGGCGGTGAGGTTTCCAGATGGTTATGCTGCTGACCTAGAGAAGTGTATCTCTCCTGATGGATGCAAGCTGCAAGGGCTGAAAACACATGATTGCCACATTCTCCTTCAAAGAATGTTACCTGCGGGGCTCCGAGGAATTATGCATAACGATATATATGAAGCGGTTGCCGAGCTGGGAAATTTCTTTCGAGAACTGTGCTGCCAGACACTCAAGTTATCGGTTCTGAAAAGACTTGAAAAAGAAATCCCAATAATCCTTTGCAAGCTAGAGAAGATCTTTCCTCCAGCTTTCTTCACCATTATGGTCCATTTGTGTGTCCATTTACCAAAGGAGGCAATGCTTAGAGGCCCTGTGCAGTATGGTTGGATGTACCCGGTCGAAAGAAGGTTGCTTACATGTAAGCGCTCCGTGCAGAACACAGCCAGGCCTGAAGGATCGATTGCCGAGGCGTATGTTGTCAATGAGTGCCTCACTTTTTGCTCGAGGTACTTTGACGATATTGACACAAGATGGAACTGGCAAGGCAGAAATTTCTCGGAGGCTGATTCGCACCGTGGTGATGTGTCAGTTTTCAAGCATGGTGTGAAGTTTCTCGGAGGGTCAACATACTTGGAAGCTGGTGATGACTATGACAAAATGGTCTGGTTTGTTCTCAGCAGCTGTCGTGAGGCTTTACCATACATAGATGTCATATCTTGTACACTTGTTATTGTTTCCACTCACTATTTTTCTTGTGCACTCGTCTTTCATATGCTGATGTTTCCACTCACTATTTTTTTGGCATGGCAGGATTTACAAAGAAGAGTTGAAGCGGCAAGAAAGCCGCATCCCTGTTGAAAAGAGGCTTGCCAAAGAATTTGCTGGCTGGTTTAAAAAAAAGGTGGGATCTTTAGTCATGTAATCTATTACCATAGCATTTTTGTTCTTGTGTGTTACTAATCCTGGTTTATATGTGCAGATTGGTAAATTGCATGAGGAGAAGAAGGTTAGTGATGATCTTTTTGCTTTGGCCTGCCAACCGGATACACGAGTGAGATTGTATTCAGTTTGTATTGTTGACGGTGTTCGGTACCACACCATTGACCGGGAGCATAATAGAAAGACACAGAACAGTGGAATTCTCACCGAGGGAGATCATGATGGTGAGGCCATTGACTTCTATGGTCAGCTGAGAAGCATCATCGAGCTGCAATACAACTCTAGCGGAGGCGTCGACCGTTCGGTTGTCCTCTTTCGTTGTGACTGGTTTGATCTTGGTGGCAAGAAGAAGACGGGATTGAGAGACGATGGACACTTCACAAGTGTCAACACTGGAAGGTGCTGGTATAAAAATCATCCATTTATTCTAACCTCACAAGCAACCAAGGTTTTCTATGTGCCAGACACTCGTTTCCATGGAAATTGGCGAGTTGTGCAAAAATTCATGCATAGGCACTTGTGGCGTGTGACCGAAGCTGATGGGGAAAATGGCCCTGGTGGTGGCGGACTAACATATCAGGATGAAAAAAATGGCACAGAAATTCTGGTGCAAGCACGTGAAGCCACGGTGCAAACGAGAGTGCGAAGGGACCACAACGACCATGTGCGTGTTGCTGCTGCTGTCGTTGAAGGCATTAAGAAGAAAAGAAAGGTGCTTGTGGATGGACATGAAAGTGAGGATGAGCAAGATGGGGCTGATGATACAACGCTGCAATATGACAGTGATGTTGGGGAAGACCACAATGATGAGTAGTGGATGGACATGAGAAGGTAACTTATATCTGAAAATGCATGTCTTTTTGTCACTGTTTAATTTCAGATATTGTCACTGCTACCACATTTTTGCTGCTTGTATCTGAAAATGCTTATACCTGCAGGTTGCTGCAGGTTGCTGCTTGTACCTAGTTACAGTAGTGGATGGTGCTGCTGGTAGTTATAGTAGTGGATGTGTGTCCAACTTGTAATGGATTTTTGTATGATTTGGAACTTCACTGCATTTGGAAATTCACTGTGGATGTGTTTATGCATGTAATGCAGTATGATTTGGAATTTGACTGAATTTAGAATTACCTGTATTAATTTACCTGATTTTGCTAGACTATGATGTTCAGAACTTTTGTATATAACATATTTGTGTGCCTTTGCAAAAAGGGTTCAAAAAAAGTTGAGACCTGGGCGTCGAACCCAGGACCTCTGGTTCGCAAATTCAGTGCATTGCCATTGGGATAGAGTAGTGATTTTGTTAGACTATGATGTTCAGACCTTTTGTATATAACAGTTTTGTGTGCCTTTGCAAAAAGGGTTCAAAAAATGTTGAGGCCTGGGACTCGAACCAAGGACATCTGGTTCGCAAGTTCAGTGTATTGCCATTGGGATAGAGGAGTAATAGTGATTGTCACTGCTGGCTAACTGTTTATATATATAACTTTCTCTGTGTCTTTTAAAAACAAAAACAAGAGAAATGTCAAACAGATAGCTTAATTTACATAAGTTCATTTGTCCAGGTAGCTTAATTTGTCCAGGTAGCTTGAGTTCAACCAGATAGCTTAATACAAAATCATTTCCCCAAAATAAACAAGATAGCTTAATACCAACAAAGCAAAAGCAACCACATAGCTTAATACTTCATTTCTCCAGGTAGCTTAATTTACATAAGTTCAACCAAAAGCAACCACATAGCAACAGGTAGCTTAGTTCACATAAGTTAAACCAAAAGCAAACCACATAGCAACAGGTAGCTTAATTTACATAACTGAACCAAAAGGAACTACATAATTTGGTCCACTACATGATACTTCATGTCCTTCTTCTCTAGTGCTTCATGTCCTGCTTCAACATCTAGCTTCAGGGGTTGGCTGCACATACTGGGCACGGGTAGATTTCTTGAACATATAGCTTCAGACGGCCATTTGAGCGCTTGCGAAAGCGAAATATAAAAAAATCGCCCTGCCCTAGTGCTAGATGTGCTGCTACGGATGGCCACTTGGTTGTTAGCAAGGCCTGGTTGGCCACTCCCATCTTGATTTTCACTCTCTCTGACCACCCCTCACTACAATAAACACGTATGTTTTTGGGCTCTGTTGAGATGTAATTCTTGAGGTAGGTGTCTGTGAAGTGCTTGCTAAAGTACTGCGATAAGAAGCAGCAGATAAATGACATAAGAAGCAGCAGTGTACTAGTTATTTATAAATGACATATAGCTTCTATGGTTCCATATAAATGACTGCCAGAAACTCAAAGAAGCTAGGGATTTACCATCTTTCCTTTCTGCTGAAGGACCTGTGATGTTTGCATGGTGCAAACATACAGTGGGCGTCGATACATTTGAGCAATATCCCTCAGAAATTCGACTTGCACATGATCCATTTCGACCCGGTTGGCAAAATGGCAGTACTTATCAAAGCTGGCAAATCCCACCATTCCGGGGCCTACAATTAGAAAAACATGTATATTGGAAACAACCAAGGTGAGCTGAAGCATGTGACATGTATTATTTTGGAGGACATGTATTTTGGAGGACATGTATATTGGAAACAGCTAGCCAAGGTGACTGTCAGTAGTTATCAAAGCTGCATTATTTTGCAAGAATCACAGTACCTCTAATTGTCAGCCTCCTAGGATGGGCAACGTCACTCTCTTCACTGTCGTTAGCAGTATCAGTTCCTTCATTGTCCGAGCTAAGCAAGATGACCTCCTCTTCCTGCTTTGCAGCTTCAGTCACCTACAACACAAAATCAGGAGCAGGTTCAGTCACCTGCAGCTTCAGTCACCTACAGCAAGAGCAGGTTCACAAGTATCATTACAGCAAGAGCAGGTTCACTGTCTTTGTTCTTCAGCATCTGGATAGTTTGCTGAAAATTCTTCTTGCGCTCATCTTCATCATCGTCGCTATCATGAACGAGAATGAGATGCTCCTTGTTACCCATCCTACATCAAAGGAAATGCTTCAGATGTCAGAAACAAAATGCATCTTGAGGAGAACCGATGCACACGTACGGATCTACAAGCAACTAGATGAGGCCCGACGACTAGTAAAGATTTTTCCCCGTATAAAGAGTAGGACATCGTGAGCAGATTCGAGTCATAGCATAACTAGCAGCAATCTGCCGGAATCAACCAGCTAAACCTAGATAGATGAACATAATCGACAGCAATCGCATCTTGAGGAGAAAACGGCGGCGGGGGCGGCGCCGAATCGACGACGACAACGGAACAAGAGGAAAAGGAGGATAGGAGATTGGCGTACCTTGAGGAGAAAACGGCGGCGGGGGCGGCGCCGGCGTGGTCGTCGGACTTCGAGGCGGCGTGAATCAGTGGGGGAGAGGGAGTGAAGGAAATGGGGGGATGGACAGGGTAAATGGGGGAGACGGACAGGGTAAACGGGGCTCTTCGTGTCCAAAGGAACCAGGTTCCATCGCTTACATGTGGGACCAGGTTCTAGAAACACACATGTTGGACCAGAGTAAAAATTATAATTTGTGTTTTGAACTGCTAGAAAACAGAGTTTTTTTGGCCACGACATAGTTTGTCGAAATGTGCTCAAATTTGGCACATGTGTTCATTTTGGGATGACAAACAATGTTGCCGAACAAAGTTTTCGACATGTTTCACAAAAAAAATCACTTTTCATTTTTCAACTGCATAAAACAGTGTTTTTTGTGAAGCGGCTACCGAGAGCGTCGTCCAAAATGGCACCGACACATGTTTGTCAAATAGTAGACATCATTCCATGTATATTCACCAAAAAGAATCCATTTCCGAGCTCTCTGCCTATTTTCAAGCATTTAAACGGCTTCCCGCCGATTCAGCTGGAAACCGCCAGATTTTGAACTGCAGCTGCCGCATAGATTGCCTGTTATTTTTCCGGAATTTCATTTCTAGGTTCACAACTATCAATTTCATCAGAGATACATCAAAATATCAACATGATTCAAACACTAGACACGAACGGTCACGGCCACGAATTCGACTAGATTTTCAAACGACCACACGAAATTAAAAAAAAATCAAAAAAATGGAAAACCTTCGCGTAGCGTCATCATATGTGACATAGTTACCAGAAAAAATATATACTTGCAATAAGAAAGTTTTATAGAAAAAGTGTTCTCAGAAACTTGCTATCATGAACGAACATTCATAGCTTTCAAGTTCAAGGAGTAATGTTTTGGCCACATTCACAACATAGTTTGTCGAAATGTGCTCAAATTTGGCACATGTGTTCATTTTGGGATGGCAACCAATGTTGCCGAACAAAGTTTTCGACATGTTTCACAAAAAATCACTTTTCATTTTTCAACTGCTTAAAACAGTGTTTTTTGTGAAGCGGCTACCGAGAGCGTCGTCCAAAATGGCACCGACACATGTTTGTCAAATAGTAGACATCATTCCATGTACATTCACCAAAAAGAATCCATTTCCGAGCTCTCTGCCTATTTTCAGGCATTTAAACGGCTTCCCGCCGATTCAGCTGGAAACCGCCAGATTTTGAACTGCAGCTGCCGCATAGATTGCCTGTTATTTTTCCGGAATTTCATTTCTTGGTTCACAACTATCAATTTAATCAGAGATACATCAAAATATCAACATGATTCAAACACTAGACACGAACGGTCACGGCCACGAATTCGACTAGATTTTCAAACGACCACACGAAATTCAAAAAAAATCAAAAAAATGGAAAACCTTCACGTAGCGTCATCATATGTGACATAGTTACCAGAAAAAAATATATACTTGCAATAAGAAAGTTTAATAGAAAAAGTGTTCTCAGAAACTTGCTATCATGAACGAACATTCATAGCTTTCAAGTTGAAGGAGTAATGTTTTGGCCACATTCACAACATAGTTTGTCGAAATGTGCTCAAATTTGGCACATGTGTTCATTTTGGGATGGCAACCAATGTTGCCGAACAAAGTTTTCGACATGTTTCACAAAAAAAATCACTTTTCATTTTTCAACTGCTTAAAACAGTGTTTTTTGTGAAGCGGCTACCGAGAGCGTCATCCAAAATGGCACCGACCTATGTTTGTCAAATAGTAGACATCATTCCATGTACATTCACCAAAAAGAATCCATTTCCGAGCTCTCTGCCTATTTTCAGGCATTTAAACGGCTTCCCGCCGATTCAGCTGGAAATCGCCAGATTTTGAACTGCAGCTGCCGCATAGATTGCCTGTTATTTTTCCGGAATTTCATTTCTAGGTTCACAACTATCAATTTCATCAGAGATACATCAAAATATCAACATGATTCAAACACTAGACACGAACGGTCACGGCCACGAATTCGACTAGATTTTCAAACGACCACACGAAATTAAAAAAAAATCAAAAAAATGGAAAACCTTCACGTAACGTCATCATATGTGACATAGTTACCAGAAAAAAATATATACTTGCAATAAGAAAGTTTTATAGAAAAACTGTTCTCAGAAACTTGCTATCATGAACGAACATTCATAGCTTTCAAGTTGAAGGAGTAATGTTTTGGCCACATTCACAACATAGTTTGTCGAAATGTGCTCAAATTTGGCACATGTGTTCATTTTGGGATGGCAACCAATGTTGCCGAACAAAGTTTTCGACATGTTTCAAAAAAAATCACTTTTCATTTTTCAACTGCTTAAAACAGTGTTTTTTGTGAAGCGGCTACCGAGAGCGTCGTCCAAAATGGCACCGACACATGTTTGTCAAATAGTAGACATCATTCCATGTACATTCACCAAAAAGAATCCATTTCCGAGCTCTCTGCCTATTTTCAGGCATTTAAACGGCTTCCCGCCGATTCAGCTGGAAACCGCCAGATTTTGAACTGCAGCTGCCGCATAGATTGCCTGTTATTTTTCCGGAATTTCATTTCTAGGTTCACAACTATCAATTTAATCAGAGATACATCAAAATATCAACATGATTCAAACACTAGACACGAACGGTCACGGCCACGAATTCGACTAGATTTTCAAACGACCACACGAAATTCAAAAAAAATCAAAAAAATGGAAAACCTTCACGTAGCGTCATCATATGTGACATAGTTACCAGAAAAAAATATATACTTGCAATAAGAAAGTTTAATAGAAAAAGTGTTCTCAGAAACTTGCTATCATGAACGAACATTCATAGCTTTCAAGTTGAAGGAGTAATGTTTTGGCCACATTCACAACATAGTTTGTCGAAATGTGCTCAAATTTGGCACATGTGTTCATTTTGGGATGGCAACCAATGTTGCCGAACAAAGTTTTCGACATGTTTCACAAAAAAAATCACTTTTCATTTTTCAACTGCTTAAAACAGTGTTTTTTGTGAAGCGGCTACCGAGAGCGTCATCCAAAATGGCACCGACCTATGTTTGTCAAATAGTAGACATCATTCCATGTACATTCACCAAAAAGAATCCATTTCCGAGCTCTCTGCCTATTTTCAGGCATTTAAACGGCTTCCCGCCGATTCAGCTGGAAACCGCCAGATTTTGAACTGCAGCTGCCGCATAGATTGCCTGTTATTTTTCCGGAATTTCATTTCTAGGTTCACAACTATCAATTTCATCAGAGATACATCAAAATATCAACATGATTCAAACACTAGACACGAACGGTCACGGCCACGAATTCGACTAGATTTTCAAACGACCACACGAAATTCAAAAAAAATCAAAAAAATGGAAAACCTTCACGTAACGTCATCATATGTGACATAGTTACCAGAAAAAATATATACTTGCAATAAGAAAGTTTTATAGAAAAAGTGTTCTCAGAAACTTGCTATCATGAACGAACATTCATAGCTTTCAAGTTGAAGGAGTAATGTTTTGGCCACATTCACAACATAGTTTGTCGAAATGTGCTCAAATTTGGCACATGTGTTCATTTTGGGATGGCAACCAATGTTGCCGAACAAAGTTTTCGACATGTTTCACAAAAAAAATCACTTTTCATTTTTCAACTGCTTAAAACAGTGTTTTTTGTGAAGCGGCTACCGAGAGCGTCGTCCAAAATGGCACCGACACATGTTTGTCAAATAGTAGACATCATTCCATGTACATTCACCAAAAAGAATCCATTTCCGAGCTCTCTGCCTATTTTCAGGCATTTAAACGGCTTCCCGCCGATTCAGCTGGAAACCGCCAGATTTTGAACTGCAGCTGCCGCATAGATTGCCTGTTATTTTTGCGGAATTTCATTTCTAGGTTCACAACTATCAATTTCATCAGAGATACATCAAAATATCAACATGATTCAAACACTAGACACGAACGGTCACGGCCACGAATTCGACTAGATTTTCAAACAACCACACGAAATTCAAAAAAAATAAAAAAAATGGAAAACCTTCGCGTAGCGTCATCATATGTGACATAGTTACCAGAAAAAAATATATACTTGCATTGCAGTTGTTTTTTTGGTAAAGTGTTCTATACATGTATAGTGCTGTTTGTTTAATTATATTTGTTGTAGACAATAGAATCCCAAAATTTCCCTCAAAAATGTTCCCTCCAAAATTTCACCCCCACCCAAAACCATCCCGCCTGGGCCGCTCCTTTGGACACGAAATGTCCGAAACACCCACCAAAAGAATTAAAGCCAGGGGCTTTTCTGTCCTCACCGCCTACAAAAAATTAAAGCCAGGGGCTTCGAAATATCCACCCACCTCCACATCCGCTCCGCTCAGATCCAATCCCCACCTCCACATCCGCTCCGCTCTCCTCCCCTCCGCTCTCCACCGGCGACGACGGCCGCACGCCGGAGGCGCCCGCAAGGACGGTCGCACGCGGGAGGCGCTCGCGACGACGGACGCCCACACGCGGGAGGCACTCGCTCGGCGAACGACGACCACGTGCTCGGCGACGGACATCACTAGAACTAGGTCTCGGTCGATCTCCCATCTCCGAATCTTGCTTGCTTGCTTGTTCATTCCTATGCTCGCGTGTCACTGCTTGCTTGCTTCATCCAGGGCTTGCATACCTAGGGTTTGCATTCAGTGCTTGCTTAGTTGCTTCACGTGTCTAGGGTTTGCGTGCCATGACTTGCTTCACGTGTCTAGGGCTTGCATAGCTAGGGTTTGCGTCCACTGCTTGCTTCACGTGTCTAGGGTTTGCATAGCTATGGTTTGCATAGCTAGGACTTGTTAAAATTCAGCTTGGATTTGCATAGCTAGGCTTCATGGATTTGCATAGAAATTGGCTATGAAATTCATCCACATACATGTTCTAGTAATGCCTCAACGTGAACGAATTTCTCATCAACATCATGTGTGATGTTCTGCAGTGCTCCTTCTTAAACTCATCATGTGATTAATTGTCTAGTACTTGCTGCAGGGTTGTTGTTGACATGGTTGTTGTGGAGTAATACATGGTTGCTCTTTAATTCTAGGATATAGCAACTGGTGTATTTGGATGTTATGATTCAATACTTGTTACTGTTTATACATGACTTTATACATGATGCTTGTTTGCCCATGTGTATACATGATGCAGAGGTGGGTTCAAGCCTTTGCCCATGTGTATACATGATGCTTGTTTACGGCAGAAGCTTCTTCCTGTTTATCTAATTAATTTTTGTTCTATCCTGCAAGGTATTACATCAACCAGACATCACCATCAGTCCAACCACGACAAGGATGGCAAAGAAGAGCCAATTTGTTGGTAAGTAAAATATATTGATGCCTTTGCCTGTGTGTAGACATGTTGCTTTTCTGTCAGTTTGAGTTGTTGATCTATGGGCTTACATAAATAACTATGGTACCATACCTTGCCTCTATTTTGTGTTGATGATCTATGTTGATCTATGGGCTTACATAAATAACTATGGTACCATACCTTGCCTCTATTTTCTGTTGTTGATCTATGTTGATCTATGGGGCAGTTTGAGTTGTTGATCTATGTTGCCTCTATTCTGATAGTTGTTGATCTACTCAGTTTTGTGTCTGCTATTAGTCCACCTTGCATAAATAACTAATAGGCTTGAATGAAAATAAAACATGGTACCATACCTTGCCTCTTTTTTGCTTTGCTATCTGGTAGTTGAAATGTAATGGCTTAATTCAACTAGATTGTTGTGATATTAAACTTGATGACTCATGTGCAGTACGGTTGTTTATGTGGTTTGAATAAGCTTAATAACTTGATTTAGTTTTTGTGTCTGCTGTTAGTCCACCTTACATAAATAACTAGGTTTAAATGAAAATAAAACATGGTAGCATATCTTGGCTGTTAGTCCACCTTAGTTGCTATTGTTGTCTTGCTTTTCCATGCATTTCAACATACATCTAATGGTAATTATTTTATTATCTAAAGAGGCACCTCTCACCGAGTACGAGAAGCTTAGGGCTAGAAACATGATGAGAAACAACCACAGGTTACAGTCTATGGGCCTCACAGCATTAGGGTCATTTCTTAGAATGAGAAGTGAAGGTGATGAAGTTAGTGGAGTGACCAACAATGACACTGCAAGCTCAGACTATAACCCTAAAGAAGATGAAGATAATGATGGGGAGGACAGTGTAGTGGACAAGCCTGTTGTTAAGGTGTGCAAATTCTTTCTTGTTTGGAATGTGTGGGAGTACTTTGTATGCTTGTTTCCTTGTTGTTTAACTTCATGTTGTGCTCACACAATTTTCTTACTTTTGTTCTAATGCTGCTATCCTTGCTGTTTATATGTTGTGCTCACACAGACTTCTAGGAGGAAGAGGGCTGCTGTTAAGAAGACCAGCAAGAGGAGGAAGAGCTCAGACTCATCTACCACAATGCCTCCTGGAAGGGTGATGGCTGATCCTCCAGCCAGTTCAAAGAGACCATTGGAAGTCATGGAACCTGCCCTTGCAAGAGTCACAAGACAAAAATCGAAGATGCCTGAAGTGACCAACCAGCAAGAGAGCTTGCTGCACAAGGAGTTGCAAGTGGATGTTGAGTTGCAATCCATGGATGAAGGGACTCCAGTCCACATGGCTGAAGGAAGCACTGTCAGCATGAACATCTGCCGTGTGGACAGGAATGATGTCTTTTCTGAACAACCAGAGCTGCATTTGCGTGATGAAGGCAAGTTCATCTAGTAATGCTCTTTTCTACTACTGCATTTTATAAATGTTGGCAATTCATCTATGCAGAGGTTTTAGTTCTTACTTATGATGGCAATTTCATTTTCAGAGATAGGTCCCTTGGTCAAGCATAAAGATAGAAGGGGAGCCGGTCTTGAAAGGATGACCAAGGGGCAGGGTAAGGTGTCTGTCCAAATTGCTAAAGGGATGAAGCGCCCAGAGCTGCCTGTCGTGGCTGCCAAACTTGCTACTGAGTGTGGACTCAATGCCAGGAAATTTACACCAGTGCTGCCACACTTCAAGGAATACAAAAAGGACACTGCTCTTGTGAAGGATTATCTTGGGAAAGTTGCTGTAAGTACCTGTTAGCACATCACCATATCTTAATTACATTTGTCATTGTTGCTTTGCTGATGATGAATTTATCTGCATCTCATTGTAGGCTAATTTTAACATGGACATGGATAAGAAGGTCAATCAGGATTCATGCCTTGACATGCTGCAGAAAGTATCCAAGAACAGACGGCACTACATCAAGAAGAAATATTTTGACAATGTACCAGCTAATCAAGTCAGTATCAAGTCCCCTGTGCCAAATATGGAGGATACTGAATGGCAAGAACTGGTGAAGCTATGGTCTACCCCAAAACACAAGGTGTGCATTCTTCTTTGATGCATATTTGTGGCATCAAGTTCCTGGTTTATCTTATGCACATGATATGCTAGTGCTAGAAAATGCTGAAAATCTGTCTTTATTGTAGAAAACCTGTCTGTCCAATGTGGAGAATCGAAAAAAGGTCAAGTTCCAACAGAAAACTGGTTCGAGGTCATACTTGGCACACATTTATGCTAAAGTAAGTTACTTCTGCCTGGAGAGCTTCTGGTTTAATTGTAGTTGAGTTACATTTTTTATTGGCCTGAATACCATTTTTATTCTCCTTGAAAAACATTCCAGAAGGAAGAACGGAATGGTGAGGAGCTCACCGCGATTGACAAGTTCAAGGTCACTCAGCTCAGCAGGAAAGATGGGTTTTCGGAGCCAGCTCGCATTGCCATAGTAAGTCACTCCTGCTGGGGCCTAATGTCTCATATGTTACTTGCTTTGCTGCTGCTGTATGAAAATTCAGTGATGTGCTCCTTTGGGTGATATATTGGCTTGTGCTGAAATACATATATTTGCAAGCCTTGATGGTATCTGCTTGATGGTATCTGCTTGCATGCTTGACAGCATATGGTTTTTGTTACTTGATGACATTGCTTAACTAGAACTGACTGAACTACATAGGTTTTTGTTACTTTATGGTACCTGCTTGCATTCTTGACAGCAACTAGAACTAGAACTGACTGAACTGACTGACTGAACTGACTATTTTTTGTTGCTTTTCTAGTGCTTTTTGCTTGATTCAGATTAATGAACATTCATAATTGTTCCATCTTGTATGTCTGTAAGTTGTGAAATTGATCATTGCTGCTACTAATGTGCAATGATATGCCAGGCTGAAATGGAAAGAAGGAAGGACTTGCCAGTAGCAGATGGTGAAGAGCCAAAATCTGACGTTGAGATTGTGCATGAAGTCCTCAGTGAGCAAGTGAAGCAAAGTACCTTCTTGATGAACATTGGACTGCAGTCATCTAAGAAGACCAGCAAACCCAGCGCTGTCGTTGCTGCTCATGTGCGTGATCTTGAGGAGAAGCTGGAAAGATCTCGACTACAAGCTGAAGCAATGCAAGAAGAGATGGCGGCGATGAAGCAGAAATCTGAAGCTGAGCAAGCTACCAGGGACAAAGAGTATGAGATGCTGCGCAAGAAGACAGAAGAACAAGATGCTAAGTATGCTCAGCTGTTTGCTCTTCTTGGAGCTACTGCTAAGTAGCTGAGCTAGCTGAGCTGTGAACCTTTTGGTCCATTTTCATGCATTTTGGCTCTGCATTTTGGCATGTCATTGAACCTGCTGGTTCTAAGTTACAGAACCTGGGCATTTCACTAGATGAACCTGTGGTGTTATTCTACTAAGTTTAGTTTCTCTAAGTTATGTGAACATGTGCTTCTGTGAACTTGATGAGCTGAAATGAATATGAATCTCTACTGTTGCAAAGATAAATTCTATTCTGAATATGAATTTGTATTCCAGTTTGAATTTGAATTTGAGTTTGAATTTGCGCTGGGATGTATATAGAATACTCATAAAGGCCTTGGCCCAAACACTAATGGATCTTAAATGGGCCATGGGCCAAACTTAGCTGGACCCAGTTTAATAAAATAGAAATTTATTATATTGTCGAATATTAGAAAATGGACCGCAAAAAGGCCAAACTGTGGACCGCTAAATGGCCGAGGCCCAACTAAGAAATGGGCTGCAAAAGGCCAAATTGCTGGGCTCGACCCATATAAATGCCAAAATTCCAACAAAAAAATATGTTAAATGGGCCGAACTATTGGGCCAGGCCCATTTAGGGGGCTGAACTATTGGGCCAGGCCCATTTAGAGGGCTGAACTGGACTGGGCTGATTGTGCTTTACGACCATTTCATTTGGTCACAATTTTGCCACGTCAGCTCTGCCACGTTGGACCTGACTGGGACTTGCCAAGTCAGCACCGCCACGTCAGCTCTGCCACGTTGGATCTGACGTGGACTGGCCAGACTGGTAGTGACCAAACTAATTGGTCATAAAATTTGTGACCTTTGTTTTTGGTCACAATCGTCTATGACCAATCCCCAAAAAAGGTCGCAAACGGCCATTAGTGACGCTCATCTTTTGACCAATCGTTTTTGGTCACAAAAAGGTCATAAATGACAGTTCATGACCATTTTTGTGACCAATATTGAGAGTCACAAATTAGCATATTTCTTGTAGTGAGCCCACATAGGAGAATCATCCCACAAGTCCATCTAGTGACAAAATCCACTTGTCTTGCTCAAGAATAAATCCCACAAGGAGATAAGACCAAGCTTGGGATGGATAAGCTTGCCACATAGGAGAGTTATCCACAAGCAAAATATCTCACATTACTCGAACCCTAAGTAATGCCTATACATAAACACATGACAACAAGTAGCTTACTCACCATATGCATGGCATGTGTTGTCACCACACAACAACAGCCCAAACCATCCTACACCTCTATTTTAACAGGACAGCAGCAGTCCAGCCACTGCTACAACACACAAACACATCTCAGCCGCATCAAATCTTCCCTACATCAAGGAATTTATCTACCAACAGTACTGTATTATTTCTACAACACCAAATCAACAAGAACACATCACCCTTTGCTCACAGCAAATCATCCATAGCCCAAGAACATCTCTAGAACACAAGAACAACCACCGAAATAATTTGTAGCTAGATAAATACACTCTAGGAAATAAGAAGCAGCGAGGAGGAGCAGGCTAGCCACAAGACGCAGGTTATCATCATTTTCCAGAAGACCAAGCTGCTCAACAACAGCAGGTTAATTCTTTGTGTGTGTTAGGCAGAGGAGAGGTGCTAGCAAGTCCTGTAAATGACAGGACAGTGCTAGAAGGAGAGGAGAGCAGGGCAGTACATCAAAATCTATTCCGAGAATACATCTGCAAATCATTCCAACTACCCTTCAACTTGATTTCAACTAGGAGGATAGAAAGAAGTGTATCTCTCAATTATGCATAGAAGTGCTATGCATAGCTCATCACAGATAATAAAAGCCATCAATTCGTATATATTCTTATCAAAAAGAAGTGCCTCAGCCTTTGCATCATTGGCAGGGCCAAGAAATCAAGCACAAGAACTGTTCTTATTAGTTTAAATAGCAAAATCTGTCAAAACATATCTTTAAATCACACCAGCAGCACTCAGTCGTGCTGAGCATATATTTACACTTGTGTACACTCAACAGAGGCATCACATGAGTAAATGCTGCTCAACAGACAGGCACATGGGCACTAGATCATCTGGTAATGCATCTGAAGTAAATAAGCAGCGCATAGGATTTAATCTTGCATATTTAGGGCATCCATTTATCTAAAATTGTGGCAAGTATCCACAACACAGCTAGATGAGTAAATCATCTGGGTTCCTCTCTGAATTCAACTGACTGAAGCAATTCTTCACTTAGTAAACATATAGAAAAGCCACAAGATTTATCAGCTCTATTCCACACAAGTGTTCCCTGGTAAAACTGAATATTTCTTCAGTTAGCCATTTGGTCAGAGACTAAAGCCTTAGCCAACAGCACAAGCACTTGCACTAGACATCTAACCGTATTTTACCCTAGGGCCACTGATGCTTGGAGGTGCAAAACATACAAATAGGAGCATCCCACGCAGCACAGCACAATTAGATAGATAAGTTCATCACTAGGATGAACTGGCGTAGTACCACGGACACCAGAGTTCATTAGCTCACTAGCTGGTCACATGAGAAGTGCTTACCTCGTGGAGTTGTAGACGAGGCAGAGCATGGAGGAGTTGGCGTAGGCATAGTAGAGGAAGTAGACGTAGGAGCACACGTCGCCGTGGTTGCGGTGGCGGCACCACTGCCGTCCCGTCGGCGACCGTAGCTCGAACAACAACACCGCACCACCACCATCACACCAGGACCGGAGCCAATGCAGAGGAGACGCAGAGGAGAGTGGCCATGGCGAGCTACTCGGGGGCTGCGGTCCAAGTGGAGGCCGTGGCGGCACACTCGAGCTGGGGCTCGAGGAGACCCCCTCGTTGATGAGGCAGCGTAGGGGCGAGGCGACGGTGATACACGTGAGATGGAGGAGTAGACCGACGCCGGGCAGAATCCGGACGGCGCCGAGCCGACCTGGTGGCAAGCTAGGGCTCACGGGCATGTGCGATTGGAGCAGGAGGGAGCGATTTGAGAGGGGGAATAGATGAAGTAGGAGGCGGCGGAGAAGCTCCGACAAGCGGCGGCGCCGTTGATGGCCGGATCGGCCGGGGCCGAGCATGGCGACGGCGGTGGCGCCCGCACGAGAGCGAGAGGAGAAGGGGATCGAGTGAGGTCGAGAGAGGGAGAGTGGAACGGGTTTGACCCGACCGAGCCAGACCTTGACCGGGTTGGGTCCAACCCATTAAACCCAGGGATATTTTGGTAATTCATCAAATAAATTTATCCAAACTTAAATGAATTTTAACTCCCAAACAAAAGGAACCAAAAATCAGCTAAAAATAGTAAACACACTCTATAAATTATGAGGAATTTTTCTGTAAGTTTTATTAATGAATTTAACAAGTTTTGAGTGGTGGAAAAATTCAAAGATCCTTAAGTGGAAATGACTTGAAATTCTTTTTTCAAAACTATTTTCTTAAAAGAAAATAATATGGGAAAATAAAGTTTTGAAGTTCAATTACATTGAACTATTAAACACTTTAAATTTATTCCTCGTGAAAATTGTTGTCAAACTCTTTAAATAACTAAAAACTCCAAAACACTCAAAAAGTATTAAAATCCATAACTTGGGAATTTTGGGGTGACGAAGCATATCATGATTATGCATAATAGCATGCTGCTAGATTTTTCGGTAGTCCTTATCATGATTACTTTGCTATTTTCAGAACTCGGGGTTTTACCGCAAACCCTAGAACCCCAAAGGATTAAACGGCCATTTCTACCACAGGCAAGTTCATTCTTGCATGTCCTTACTGAACTATTTTAATAAAAACTATTTTCAAATCTATATTATTATCATTGCATTGAAAAAGAAAAACTATTTTCGAATGATGTGAATTGCTATATATATTGTTTGGCTGGCAATGGAACCACTGTATGATGTTGTGGTGGAGGTTCCATTGTACGGGAAAGTATATACCTAGGATTAATTACCAATGTCACAGTGATCCTAGCGCCGTATTGAAGCGTTTCCCATGAGATCTGGCATGGGACTGTAAAGTCAGCTGCTATCTTCTCTCGTTCACATATCCTCGGCTGGCTATTACCTGGTTGTGTCCGTTGCGGCGGCCAACAGCGTGGAAGCGCGTGACCTTCCCACCTGACGGGGTGATTGGAATAGAAGCTCGGGAGGGGTGGCGGGATAGCGGTCTTTGTTACCGGCCGCGCCACAAATGGGCGGATATGTGTTGTGCGGAGAGGGGCAGTGATTGGCTTTGGACTCACACCTGGCCCCATACCATGGAAGTATGGACGGGAAAGATCGCCCGGAAAGGCAACAAGGCTGGGTTTCTCTCATAGGTAAAGTTACGCAGCTCTGCAGAGTCAACAACAAGAAATTGTGACTGTCACATCCGTGTTCCCGGAAGGAACTACAGACCGCAGCGGGAAAGGCATCCCAAGTGATGACTATGAACCCGTGGAGACTGTGAGCATAGTTTTCTGAAATAAAACTTGACCTTTGAAGAAAAGTTTTCCAAAAACTTGCATTATGCCTATGACCGTTGGTCATGGCAGTAGCTAGTGCATTCAAAATAAAAACTCTTTCCTATATTATTTGAACTTGCTGAGTAACGCTCGAGTTGCTCACCCTTTCCTCGTTGACCCCCTGCTAAGATTTTTGGAGCCAGCAAAGGAGTTGCCAGTTATCCATCATGACGCGAGGAGTTCTTCGACCAAGAGTCAAGTCTACATGGTGGATCTTGGAAGAGTCAACCGCTACATCGACAATGAAGGAATATGGACCAAAGTGCAATGGCAAACATGACGACCACATTGCCAATGGAGGAGACAACGTCATTTTTGGAAAGAGGAGTACAACCTGGATAAAGATATTCCAAATGGAATAGATTAGAGCTGTGACAACAGCAGTAGTGGATCAAGAAATAGAATTAGAGCTGATATTCAGCTTAGTACTACGATTTGGATCTTTCTGTGTTTCAATTGCAGGAGACTTGCTTCAATATAAAAGAATGGTCTCGAGATTTTGTATTAAATAGTGTTGTAATCCTATAGTGTTACCTTGGACCGGCTATGTTTCTGTTGTACTACTCTGAGGGATGTAATATTTGCGGAGAGGTCCTTCCGTGTGTGTTACATCAACGACTTGTACACTACAACATGTAGTGTTGTGCTGGGTCACCACAGATGGTATCAGAGCAAAACGACCTTAGGATTAAAACCCTTTTAGGAGACTTGTAGGTTGGTAAGACTATAGGAAGTTATCATATTTATCTTAATTCTATATTCCTACAACTATGATGGTTATTCACTTGAGAATAATACAGTCATACTTGTATACACGTTTTCTTACCCCACAAGAGTAAATATTCTTATCTATTCTTTTATAGGTTAATACTTACTTATCTTATATCTTTTCAACTTGGTATGACAAGTCTGAAATTATCTTCTACAAGCAAGTATTCCCAATAGAATACATCGAAGTCGGTGTTACCTATGTGGTACCATTGATAGCACCATCCTTTGAAGCCATATGATGAAGTAGAACCCTGTCGTAAGGTTGTGAAGGCAGGAAGGCGGGAGAAGTCTGATGATGGTGAAGAATCAGAGATAATCAAGTATGGTAACTACGGAGAGGATGCCAATACCCTAAAGTTTCATTTCAAAGGAGATTCACTTTAGTATAGTGTAGAGTCTTAAATAAAATAGGAGATGGCATAAACAAGGAAGGAAGCTACAATACTACCTCCGATGTACAATCAACAACTACCTGAAGGATCCGAAGATGCCGGAGATATTTGTTCTAGCCAGATGGAGGACTTCAATTTACATGGAGTTTAGTTCTGGACGTAACCAAACCAGACCACAACTACTCTTTGAGTACTTTGTCTTAGTATTATTCCATTGCAAATGGGCAATTGGGGTAACTACTGAGTCAAAAAGTTATTAGAATAGGATCATAAGGTGATATAAACCTATTTTGTAGTGTATAGCATCTAAGCCTGGGTACTTTTGAGATGTTTTTACTCAAAGTACTATTTACTTTACGGGCTTAGGTTGCATGTTTGCTATATAACTGCATTCGGATTTATTGGATCTTATTGGATTTTTGATTGACTAGGTTGGTACATGAAGTTAGGATTTGATGTACAATGGCATGATTGTCACATTAAGTTCTTTTCTTAATGTTACTGATCTAGAGGTAGATAGTATTCGTGTGAGGAAGAGACGAGTTACTAACAAGATGAGGCGTCAAAGAAAGTTCATGAAGAGAAGGAAGTCGAGAAGACAGAAGTCAATGAAGCCACTGATGGGGATGGACCACATTCTATACCATATTTAGTTCTTGGAGATATATTTCACAAATCCATGGAAGGGAGGAGGAACGAAGTAAGTTCAGTAAAGATTATCACCACCAGTTGGACAAAGATCTATCAAGAAGGATGCCAGAAAAATCACTTGAGGAGATATGTCTAAGAAGGAAAGTTATGAAGTTTTTGCATATTAAGACATGAAGTTTATCCATGGAAGTCCAAGATCAAGAAGGAAGAAGGAAAATATGGAGGATACATATGGAGTTGTCATAACTTGGTGGAAGAGATTAATGTTGGAGTAATACAGAGATATTGATAATACTTGGATTGAGTTCCAGAAGAAGTTTAGCAACACTTATGTGTCTAAGAGTATTATAAGGTTGACGATAAAGGAGTATGAAGACTGGAAGAACATGGATATTTCCAGTTTTAATGGAATAAAGGAGAAGTTGATCGTCTATTGAGAGGCATTACTAGAGATGGAAGCGGTAAAATTAACCGCCAAACAAGAGTTCATGATTAGAACTTGGATATATATACAAGGAGAATTTGTGTTGGATACACAAACATATTACAAGAAAGAGTGGATGAGAAAGTCATCCGACAAATGATGATAAGTTAGAAAGGGATAACGGAAGTGAAGTAGTTGGATGGAAGCACGTTGATATTTAGAGATGACATATAAACCATGTCAAGAAGTGCAACTATATATGGAGTCCAATGTTCAAGAGAACATCAGAACCATGGTTGAAGGGTTTAGTTTTGTCATGGAGTGACGACAGCCCCAAGAGGGTGGATCATCTTAGATGAAGGCAATGAAGACATATGTCAAAGTAAGAGAGTCACAGTCTGCCATGGGAACAACTGTCAAGAGGGCTGGATTATCAAGAGGACTGACACCCTATAATCAACCACTCAGATGGAGGGCACATCAAGACGAGATTGATAAGTTACATGGTTAAACAAGTCAAGACGGTATAGAATCAGTCTGCAGTATCAGACCTGAAGGAAATGATACATCAGCTAAACTTTACCTTGATGACCAACATCCTATTCAAGTTTGAAGTTAAGATAGCATCCAATGCATAAATTTAGGTGTGCAATTCTTTTCTTGAGACCATCGGATAAGCCAACTGGAATTCTAGCTATAGTAGGAATCCAATTTATCGGAGGATTACTTTGGTTGTTCACAATATGGTGGATATACCACGTATTCTTCGGGAAACTGTTGGATATATAGGAATAGTTAATATCTATTTATCGGAGAACGATACTTGGTATTCACAACATGGTGGATATACCACGTGTTCTTTGCGAGACCATGAGGCACATATACTGGAAGTTTAAGCACCAAGAAGGATCACGAAGCTTGACTGAATGGAGCCAACGGAATTAAGCTCAACTGACAGAGGGTCAGAACGGAGGAAGACTTATAGAATTCCAAGGGGGAGAGTGAACAAGTGTATTGGAAAGTACTTGGCAGAAGATGACATGAAATTCAAAAGGAAGACTTTGACTGAGACATGACTGAATTGGTTATTAGTGCTCTAAAAGTTCTTCGGTGCAGGAAATCTTTACCAGATTTTGAAGCCAAATAGAAAGTGGAGATTTGAAGGTTGAAAATTACAAGGAATTTAGTGGTCATAGAAGCTATGACTAAATGATCTAAAGGAGAGTAAACAAATGAGACCTGAATTCATGGATGGGGAAATCTAGATACCTATTCGTTGAATCTGATTGAGACCAAGATCCGAGGGGATTGATGCCAGAAGGTTTGTACCCCTGATTACAATTGATTGAAGAGAAGAAAGAGTAATCAAAGTTGGATAGACGAAGGTGTCTACTACATTTGGAGGAAGCAAATTACAAAGAGCAAACTATGTTCTATAAGACATTTTAAGAATAGTTACCTCATATTCTCGAGCAAAAGGAGATGAGCTTTACCATCAGAAGTGAGGTCTTCTTAAGCTCATGATTATAAGGAAGGGTACCACCTGAAGATCATATAAGGATGTAGAAAGGATCTTCGACAGAGGGGTATAAAGCCAGAGTAATGGAAGGATGTCTGAAATGGATAATCCAAGAGACATGAAAAGGTAGTAAAATCATTGGAATCCAGTGGAGAAGCGACGAACGTCAACAAATGGATAGTATAGATCCATGGAGGATGGACATAAGGATTTTGGACAAGGGATTACCTAAATTCGCGTCACGTTAGAAAGGAATTTGAGAGAATCATTACTTGCAGAAGTTCTTTCTACCTTACTCTACGTGAGAGAATCGAAACTTCGGGACGAAGTTTAGTTTAAGGGGGAGAGGATGTAATACCCTAGGGTTTAGAGAGTCGAAAGAG
This sequence comes from Poa pratensis, assembly GCA_947311845.1. NCBI lineage: Eukaryota > Viridiplantae > Streptophyta > Magnoliopsida > Poales > Poaceae > Poa > Poa pratensis. Next base: position 536,786 of record CAMZMU010000036.1, read on the forward strand.
TAGAAATAAGAATTGTGCATTTGCATAGCATGCATCTGAAAATGCGGGAAATTTTGGCGCGTTTAAGAAAAGAGACAAAGGGATCGATGTTTCTCTCGACTTGATGAATTAGGAGCTAGATCATCCTGTTGAGTGCTATAAACTTCGACGTGATCTTTGAAACAACTAATTAGAAACTAGGATCATCTGTCGAGGCATTCCAGAATTGGACATGACCTTTCCTAAACACCTCGACATTTTGATCACAATTTAATAAATGACAAGTATATAATTCCAATAAAGCATAATAAGACTCAATCATCTCCCAACAACATCTATATGACCATCTCATCTCATTATTGATACGTGCATTTTATATCATCATTTATACAACTTATATTATCATATTAGAATGTTATTGGCATTGTTATATCATTGTTTTTACATGTTTTAGATGATTTATGGGACTTTCATACAAAGTCCCTATTTTTGGTATTTAATTTCTGGGAGGCAGAAAACCTCCTTTTTCTTGTTTTTAATGTTTCAGGAGCTACAGGACCCAAATAAGAAAAGGAAAATTGCACAGCTGGTTTTTCATCGGAGAACAGCAGTGGGAAGAAGATCGAAGGGAGGAGAGCCACGAGGCCCAAAAGAGGGGGGCCCACGCGGCCAGATTCTTTGGCCGCGTGGGGCCCACATCGGAGCCTCGGGCACTTCCTCGCTCGGGGCTTTTTAACGCCTTCGTCTCGCCCGAAAAGTTACGCCCTAATTTTCCCAAGTCCATCCGAGGCCGCGGCGGCGGCGAAACTCCTGATTCCCTCCGAGGGGGTCAGATCCTGCTGCTCCGGAGCTCCGGAGAAGGGGGAAATCATCGTCATCGTCATCACCTCTCCTCCTTGGCGTGGGAGGAGGCCTCTACATCATCACCATCACCAAGACCAGCACCATCTCCATCATCATCTCCGTGATCCACTCCGTTCCCCTCGTAGTTTGAGAGTTGCTATACCCTAGATACTTGTCTTGTGCTACTATTCATGTTTGTGATTGAGTACTTGTCATTATTTGGTGGTGAAGTTATATTTTCAGATTGTGTTGTACCACTTATGCCACTGAATATCATTATGTTTGCACGTTGTGAGTAGTTCCCGTATGTTCCTGAGGGCATAGGATGAATTGGCAATGATTTATATATGACATGTGTTGGTATTTTGTCTAGTGTTTATCTTTTATGTGATTCTATGATGGTGTTGTGCGAACGTCGACTGCACAACACTTCACCTATATGGGCTCATAGGAGAACACCGTAGTGTAATGAATTGAGGGAGACTTGGGGGACATGTAAACCTGAGACCGAGTCATGAAGTTACATTATGAGGGTATTAGTATCGGGGACCTTAGAGTGTAATGCTATGGTGGGACTTTATGTCTTAATAATTCTTGTGCAGTCATTTACTTGGCCACATGATCCATCATAAGGGGTTTAGTTTATTTATTTAGCTATACCTAAAATGGCTCCGTCCAAAGAAGATTAAAACTTGACAAGATATTCAACGTGTTGTTTAATAAATCTCTATGCCTAGCATATCCATGCCGCCCTCGGGAACGTTTTCCACATATAAGTTACACATCACTTGAGCTTGTCCTCTTGCCACATAGAGGATTGGGCTTTCTCTCTTTGAGAGCTTTACTTGCTACATTTATATTCAGCATTTTACTTCTTGCAACTATACAACCAAAAATACCAAAAACACTTGCATCTTTTATTGTTTTATTTATCATTCTTGCTAACCAATACCTTCAGCTCCTCGTGGGTTCGACAACCTTTTCTAATCGAAAGGTACTACAATTGATCTCCTGCACTTGGGAGTCATCAAGACTTTTCTGGCGCCGTTGCCGGGGAGCGTAGCGCTATTGGTAAGAAGTTTGGTAAGGAAACTTGAAAGCTGAATTTTATTTACTGTTTTATCTCATTGTTACTATGGCATTTATGAATCGTGCCTCGCTGCATCTTGCTTATATGAAAGTGCTTATGCCACTACTCCTAAAGTGGTTGAAACTACTGTGTCTGAGGTACCTAAAGTGGGATTTAAAATTCCCATTGGTCATGTTAAAAGAGTTATGAAAAATCCATTTACAGGGATGGAACTAAGTCTGCACGTGAACATGGAGACAATTGAAGACATATGTGGCTTATTTAGACTTCCTGGTATTTCTGAGGATCAGGTAAAAAGGAAGCTATTATATTTGTCTTTATCTGGTAATGCTCGTATTGGTTCAGGTCTTTGGATGAAGAAGTCATATTGAATGGAGTATTTTGAGGAAGGTTTTCTTTCTTAAATATTTTACTCCTAAAGAAGCTTATGAGAACCGCTGCTATATATTTAATTTCTGGCCACATCTGGGAGAGAGTATTACTCAAGCTTGGGGGAGGTTAAAGGAACTCCTTCGCAAGAATCCTTGTCATGATCTTACAAGGAAAATTATATTGATAAACTTTTATGTGAGGCTACCATGAAACAAAAGGAATTCTGGATAATTCATCTGGTGGAAGTTTTACAAATAATACTGAAGAAGAAGCATGGAATTTATTGGAGACTATTTCTGAAATACTGTCATTGGGATCTTGATAAAGGTAATGAGCCCTATTTGACTATGGATATTCATGTGTAGAGAACTTCTCTACTTCTATTTGTTTAAAAATCTGAGTGATAATTTTGGTCTTGATCCTTATGTTATAATTGAGATAGCTAAACTTTTGCTGATCATATTGTGTTCCTAAAAGTGGTTTGAAGTTTATGTTGAACCTGTTAAACAATCTATTGTTGTTCCTAAAGTTATTAAACAGGTAGAACCAGTGTCATCTGTGACAATTGAGGAGTATGTTGAACCACCTCCATATCCAAACCAAGTTAAGGAGAATTTACTTATTGCTGTTACTAACAAGAGTAAAAGAAGATGTTCTCAGCCTTATGAACAGGTGGAAGTCAACAGTCAAATTTCATTATCAAACAATTAAATGAAGAAGACCCTGTTGATGTTTATTTATGTGAAGATGCTACTAAAGTCATTAAAGGTAATTCGGCCAAGGTTGGTAACCTGTTATATCATGCTCTATTGGGACTTCAAGTTATCATGGTTATGTGATATTGGAGCAAGTATTAGTGTCATTCCATATTCTCTTTATCTTGAAATCAAGCCTGATATTGATCCTATCATTATGGAAGAGACAGGTATGACAATTCAACTTGCTAATAAAGATTATATTAATCCATTTGGAATTGTTAGAGATGTTGAAGTATTGGTTGGCAAAATAAAATATCCTGCTGATTTTATTGTGCTTGGTTGTCCTCAAGATTCATTTTGTCCTATCATTTTTGGTAGACCTTTCTTACACACTGTTGGTGCTGAAATTAATTTGCTAAAGAGAAAGTGTTTATTAAATGTGCTGGAGAAAAACTTGAATTCAACTTTTCTAAATTTGCTGATAAACATTGAGAAAGAGCCAATTTCTGAAGATAATTGAAACTCTTGCTCATATAGCTGTAGCTTCATCAGACGTGGTAGAACGTTATATGCTTAATCAAGATGAACCATTTAATGATGAGAAAAAGATGTTTAGAACAAATATTATGGCAACAACCACCACAATTACAATTGCATATCCCACCTGATAATTTAGGAGTGCTACCACCACCTAAAGGGGATCCTAGTTTTGAATTAAAACCTTTGCCTAAAATCTAAATATGCATATTTGGATGAGAAGAGCATATATCCTGTCATTATTAGTGCTAACCTTTCAGCTGAAGAAGAAGAAAATTACTTGATGTGCTTAAAGCTCACCGACCAGCCATTGGATACTCTCTTGATGATCTTAAAGGTATAAGCCCAGCTCTATGTATGCATAAAATTAATTTGGAGGAGGATGCAAAACCTGTTGTTGATTATCAACGCCGTCTCCATCCAAAAATGAAAGAAGTGGTAAGAAAGAGGTAATAAGACTTATTGAAGCTGGTATCATTTATCCCATAGCTGATAGTAAGTGGGTTAGTCCTGTTCATTGTGTTCCTAAAAAGGGTGGAATGACTGTTGTTCCAAATGATGAGGATGAACTTGTGGCTCAACGTACTGTTGTTGGTTATAGGATGTGTATTGATTTCAGGAAGTTAAATAAAGCAACTCGTAAAGATCATTACCCATTGCCATTTATTGATCAAATGTTAGAAAGGTTATCTAAACACTCTCACTTTTGCTATTTAGATGGTTATTCAGGTTTCTCACAAATTCCTGTCCATAAGGATGATCAAGAAAAGACCACTTTTACTTGCCCATATGGTACATTTGCTTATAGGAGAATGCCATTCGGTTTGTGCAATGCTCCTGCTACTTTTCAAAGATGCATGAATGCTATATTTGCTGATTATATTGAAAAGATAATGGAAGTTTTATGGATGATTTTTCTGTGTATGGTACTTCCTTCGATAATTGCTTGTTCAACCTTAACAAAGTTTTGCAGCGTTGTGAAGACCAACACTTAGTTCTTAATTGGGAGAAGTGTCACTTCATGGTTACTGAAGGTATTGTTCTTGGGCATAAGATTTCTGGAAGAGGAATAGAAGTTGACCCAGCAAAGATAGAAGCTATTGAAAAGCTGCCATACCCAAGGGACATCAAAGGTATAAGAAGTTTTCTTGGGCATGCAGGTTTTTACCGTAGGTTTATTAAAGATTTCTCCAAAATATCAAAACCTCTAACCAATCTTTTGCAAAAGGATGTTCCTTTCTCTTTTAATGATGATTGCATTGAGTCCTTTAATATTTTGAAGAATGCTTTAATAAGTGCTCCTATTATTCAACCTCCTGATTGGAAATTGCCTTTTGAAATTATGTGTGATGCTAGTGATTATGCAGTTGGGGCTGTTTTGGGCCAACGTGTTGATAAGAAACTGAATGTTATTTATTATGCTAGTAGAACACTTGATGCTGCTCAAAGAATTATGCTACAACTGAAAAAGAATTTTTAGCAGTGCTATTTGCTTGTGACAAGTTTAGACCTTATATTACTGATTCAAAGTCACAATACATACTGATCATTCTGCTATTAAATACTTAATGAATAAGAAAGATGCTAAGCCTAGACTAATAAGATGGGTACTTTATTGCAAGAATTTGATTTACACATTGTTGATAGGAAAGGGGAAGATAATCAAGTAGCTGATCATCTTTCTAGAATGGAAAATATACCTGATGATCCTATTCCTATTAATGATAGTTTTGTTAATGAACAAAAATATTAATGTTTCTAGTGCTAAAGTTGCATCTCCATGGTTTGCCAACTATGCAAATTTTATTGTTGGTAAAGTTTTACCTCCACACTTCACTTTTCAACAAAGAAAGAAATTCTTTTATGATCTTAGACATTATTTTTGGGATGATCCTTTCCTTTATAAGAAAAGTGTGGATGGTATTATTAGACGTTGTGTACCTGAGCATGAACAACAGGCTATTATAAGAGATTGTCATGACAGTCCCTATGGAGGGCATCATGCAGGAGATCGTACAGGTGCAAAGGTATTACAATCTGGTTTTATTGGCCTACTTTATTTAAGGATTGTGCTGAATATGTTAAATCTTGTGATAAATGTCAAAGAGTAGGAAATATTGGTAGGAGAAATGAAATGCCTATGAATTATTCTTTACCACTTGAGCCATTTGATGTGTGGGGTTTTGACTTTATGGGACCTTTCCCAGAATCAAAGACAAAGCATACTCATATTTTGGTTGCAGTGGATTATGTTACAAAGTGGGTGGAAGCAATTCCAACCAAAAGTGCAGATCATGCCACAGCAATGAAGATGCTCAAGGACATCATTTTCCCCAGGTTTGGTGTTCCTAGGTTTTTAATTACTGATGGTGGTTCTCATTTCTTACATGGTATTCTTAGAAAACATTGGCAAAATATGATGTTAACCATAGAATTGCATCTCCTTATCATCCCAAACAAGTGGACAAGTTGAATTAAGTAATAGGGAAATTAAACTCATTTTGGAAAAGACAGTGAATAAGTCTAGGTCTGATTGGCCACTTAAAATTAATGATGCATTGTGGGCTTATAGAACTGCTTTTAAAAATCCTATGGGAATGTCTCCTTATAAAATGGTTTATGGAAAAGCTTGTCATTTACCTGTTGAATTAGAACATAAAGCTAGATGGGCTATTAAACAATTGAACTTTGATTTTAAAACTGCGGGAGAGAAGAGAATTCTTGATTTAAACCTACTAGATGAATGGAGAAATGAAGCTTATGAAAGTGCCAGAATGTTTAAAGAGAAAGTTAAGATTTGGCATGACAAGAAAATTAAGAGAAAAGAATTCAAAGTAGGTGATCAAGTTTTATTATACAACTCTCGTTTCAAGTTTTCTGCAGGGAAGTTAGCTTCAAAGTGGCAGGGACCATTAGTGATACAGGAGGTGTACCGTTCAGGAGCTATCCGTCTTCACGGTGATATGAAAGGTAAACCTCATGTAGTCAATGGACAACGCCTTAAACATTATATTGCAGGAAGGAGCTTCATCGGAAAGGTGGAGGAGTTGAATTTAAAGACACCGGAGGAGGTAATTGCGAAGAATTTTGCAGTTTCAGAAACCCAAAATCAATAATAGGTAACTTTTGTGTTGGAAAGTTTCTCGGAATTGCGTAAATTTTTACGGAGTCATTTTTTATGGAAATTAACGTGTGGGACAAGAAACTGGAAGGAACGGAGCCCGAGGAAGGAAAGAGGGGGTCCCACGCGGCCAGATTCTTTGGCCGCGTGGGCCCACTCCTTTCCCCTCGGAGTCCCGTTTTCGTCTCCGACGCTTCGTCTTGACCTAAAAACCGTCAATATATACCCCTTCGCCGATCTAATCTCGCACCGAGCGTTCTCGAGCGATCTTTGCTTTTGCTGTTTCTGTCTGTCAGGTTTTAGCCATGTCTAGCTCCGAATCCAACCATGAAGGGGAGAGCCTCCCCAAGGGAGGTGTTGTGAACCACTACCTCAACTCCGTGATGGCACCGCCGAAGATGATTTCCTTCAAGGAGGGTGTGATGCTCGTGGAGGAGGTGAAGGCTCCCAAGACCACCGGCACGGTGGAGGAAAGGCTGGATGATCTGGAGGAGAAGACCTTCAGGTATGGCACTGTTGTTGAACGCAGCCTTGATGCTCATCACTTCATGAACCTGGAGCTGGAGAAGAAGGTTGAAGAGTACAAGGAGAGGCTCGAAGATCTGGAAGAAAGATACAAGGACGTCATCGAGAAGTTGGACAGATCCAATGCTTTATGTGGGATGTAGAGAACCAGAACTGCGAGTATGAAGAACGCTTCAAGAAGATTGCAGAAGCTGCTACCCTCAGGTATAATAATCCACCTACATCTTTCCGTGATGGAAGGCCTTTCCCATGGAAGATGGCGGAATGGGAGGAGGAATATGAGAAAGAAGAGGCTGCAGCAGAGGAGGCTCTAGCAAAACGTCAAGCTTGGGGGAGTTCAACCTAGTCTTTATCTTTACTAGTTTATCATATCTATCTAGTCATGGTGTGTTTTGCTTTTATCGTTTAGTTATCAATCTCTCTTAGGCGTGTGTGAGCTCATGGAGCATTATCATGTATCCCTATCTTGTGGTTTATCAATGAATATTAAAGTATGGTGTCATCCATGATTCTCTTGTTTGGAGATTTATGGGTAACACTCATGCAAATGAGCGTGGCATATTTAGAGGTTTCAGTCACATCTTGCCTTGAATTTAATTAACTTGAGTGTGTTGGACAATTGTAGAATTACCTCATTATAAAATAAGTAAAGAGAATGAGTCATATGACTTGAAAATTAATAGTTTAAGGTTGAGATATAGTCTTGTAGGATAAAAAGTTAGGAAGGGTTAATGAAAAGGATATGAAACACTCTTGTTAGAATCTAGTATCTTTTGAGCAAATTAATGAATCATGGATATTTCAATACTTATGCTCTTGGAAAGTGAATGAAAAGGAAGGCACCTGAAAATTCAGTTAGCCATGGAAAGTGTAAGATAAAGGTTGTATAGAGCATAGGAACTTGATTGAAATATCCATGACTAAAGTTTGCACTAGTTACTAGTGAAGCAAGATTGTAAACAATCTTATATCTATCTTTTCATTTGTCTTCTTTAAACTTGTTATCCAATGAGAGTTTATCTTGTCTTTAAATTTCAGCAAAGTATAAAATATTATAATGCTTGCCATAAGGAGCAAAAGCATGTGAAAAAGAGTATGATTCAATTGTCCAACATACAATCACTAGTACAGAACGACACATCGGAAACGGGCCAAAAAGCCCATCGGAAACGGAAAAAGGGTCCGTGTCCCCGACCCTATCACTAATGTGAAGGCTCTCATCGGCAACGGACAAGAAAAACCGTCACCGATGAGGCTTGATTTTGGCTACGGTTGCCATCCAGTCTCCGTTGCCGATGTATCTGGACATCAGAAACGGAGATTCTGTTTCTGCTCGTTTGCATTGAGGTTTCTTCATAAGCCTAGAGCAGGAATAGATTTGGCACTGGACATTTAAAATTTCACAGCAGAAGCACAAAAATGCTAACAAATTCATTCATAAGGTATAACAAATGTCACCGATACATTGCATCACAAGACAACCAATTACTTATCTTCATTGTCATGCCTCTCTAAATCTATCATTGACATGTCTAGCTAAATCTATCTATGTCATGCCTCTCTAAACTTATCCTTGTCATTTCCAACTTAATTTATCTTCATGACTTGCTGTTAGAGTTCATGAATTGAATCTTCTTCTTGGACGGTGTCGCCAAAATATAATCAACTCGCCGCTTTGTCCCCGACCTTGTAGTTAGCTCATTTAAATGAGCTAAACGGATCAACACCATGCTCTGCACATAGTGCAATAAGCGAGTGCTGATGTACTGAAGGTGCCTCTTTTGTAAAGTGGTCACTGAAATGCAAAGAGAGAATATATGACTCCATGTTAGCTCACTATACATCTAGCATAAAGGACATACAACACAAAAGGATGCATAAGACAGAATAACAAACTTACAAATCCATTGCATAGTTGTTGTGTACCAACAATTATGCCGGACGATAAGCGCACCTTGGCTAAGGACCCGGCTTTTTATACAGTGTCACCGAAATGTACATCTGTTTTGCAAAGGAGATAAGTCAGCCATGAGTTTCATACACTACCGATTTGTGCTAGTTATGTTCTTTTCGAGCGACACTACGTAGTCGTCCTCGGATGTATTACAACCCTAGTTCTAGTTCTAGTTCTGTTCAAGAGTGTCCTATGGAAGAAAACCTAAGCAGAACAATGACAACAACCCTAGTTCGTCGGCACGACGGCCGGTCACAAATAGATGTATTACCTTTGGATCTGGCGGCGGGAGTACGTAGTCGTCCTCGTCGTCCTCGGATCGACACGCCATGCGCCCTCCAGCTACAGATCAGGCGACGAGATCTGCCCGGGTGGAGCAAAGAACGGGTACGCGCTGCCACGGTCGGAGGAGAGGAAGATGCGCGCCGACACGGTCGGAGGAGAAGAAGATGCGCGCCGCCACGGTCGGAGGGAGGGAGATGCGCGCCGCCACGGTCGGAGGAGAGGAAGATGCGCGCCGCCACGGTCGGAGGGAGGGAGATGCGTGCCACCACGGTCGGAGGGAGGGAGATGCGCGCCGCCACGGTCGGAGGGAGGGAGATGCGCGCCGCCACGGTGGAGCTAAGATCTGGTGCTGCGTGGAGGCGCTGCCACACTTTGAGAGTGAGGCTGAGAGTGAGCGATAGAGTTTAGAGCTGTGTGAAGGGCGCATTTATAGCAAAGTAGAACATCGGAAACGGAGGGTATAAACAACCGTTTCCTTTGATTTTTTCACTGACACACTGGGCTTATACTGATCTCTACTAGTATTAAAGTTGAAGAACATAAAAATAAATAACTATAACTACTCCTCGGCCTCCGCCTTCTCCTGCTCGTATGCGAGGAGAGCCGCGTAGTCGTCCGTGTCGTCGTGCGGCTCCTCGCCGACGATGTCATCGCCGCCCGTGCGCCCCTCCCACATCTCGTCGTCGTCGTAGGCAGGATCATCGCGTAGCTCCGGCGGGAGGAGGAGCCGGTGGCTCTGAAGCAGCTCAACTCTTTCCGGCGGCATAGGCACCGACGCGCGGTTGAGATGCCAGCCACCGGGTAGCCGAACCTTTGACCATGGCACTGGCCTCCTATATTGCCAGTGCCGCTCCGCGACGGCCTGCCCGACGATGACGCGGTTCCATCCAGGCGACCGCGGACGAGCGTCTCTCCGCCGCGGCGAGCGGCTGTGGTCGCGGGCGCCCGAGGATCCCGCATCCTCTTCCGGCGGCATAGGCACCCTCCTGTCGTTGACGCGCCAGCCAGCGGGGAGGCTAACATTTGACCAGGGCACTGGCCTCCTATATTGCCAGTGCCTCTGCGCGACGGCCTCCGGCACGACGACGCGGTTCCAATTCAGCGAAAGCGGGAAACTGCTACGGCGAACGCACGAGTAGTTGCTAGGAGTATCCATGGTTGCGGCGAAGTGGCGTACTGAGATGGACGGTGCCGCGGCGCCACTACGCCATAGCAGTTACTCCGCCTCGCTTCGAATTCCAAGAAGATGGAACGTGTCCACATTGGAAACGGACACCCAAAAGTCTCCGTTGCTATAGAGGCACATATCGGAAACGGAGCCAGAATTAAGACCGTTGCCAATACTATGGGTAACGGAGTTAATACTTTCTCCGTTACCTATGTTGACGGGCCAGCCACGGCCCAGGTCAGGTTGTACGCACTGGCCGCGCGGAAAGCGCGATTCTCCGTCGCTTAAACGCCTGCCGTTTCCATAGAGGGGTATCCGATGTGTCATTATGTAGTAGTGAATGGTTATTTGCCTTCAAAAGTAAGGGGTGATTGCTAGAGCTTCTACTTATGTTGCCCTCATGTGTATGAGTTTTAGTTCATTAATCTTTCATTGCAATTGAATATGATGATGATACAATGCTCGTATTTATTTATCAACCATAAGTCCATTGATGCATGTAATGATCTATGTCCTTACTTACTCGAGGACGAGTAAAGGTTTAAGCTTGGGGGAGTTGATACGTGCATTTTATATCATCATTTATACAACTTATATTATCATATTAGAATGTTATTGGCATTGTTATATCATTGTTTTTACATGTTTTAGATGATTTATGGGACTTTCATACAAAGTCCCTATTTTTGGTATTTAATTTCTGGGAGGCAGAAAACCTCCTTTTTCTTGTTTTTAATGTTTCAGGAGCTACAGGGACCCAAATAAGAAAAGGAAAATTGCACAGCTGGTTTTTCATCGGGAGAACATCAGTGGGAAGAAGATCGAAGGGAGGAGAGCCACGAGGCCCAAAAGAGGTGGGGGCCACGCGGCCAGATTCTTTGGCCGTGTGGGCCCATCATCCGGAGCCTCGGGCACTTCCTCGCTCGGGGCTTTTTAACACGCCTTCGTCTCGCCCGAAAAGTTACGCCCTAATTTTCCCAAGTCCCACTAGTAGAGAAAAGCCTTTTAGTGGCGCACCGTTTTGACATTCTATGCGCACCCGCAACTTTGCTGGGTGCGCCACAGAAGTCTCGTCACTAAATTTTTATTTTGTGGCGCACCCCCACCGTGTGCCACAGAAATAGTCAGATTTGTGTGGCGCACTAGTTGACCGTGCGCCACAGAATGTTGTTTTCAGTTAAAAAAAAATATGGCAGGCCACCACGCCGCCCGTTCCCGGCCGTTCGCTCCTCTGCAGCCACCGCGGTCGTCGACGAGTCCCCTGCAGCCACCGCGGTCGTCGACGTCAGGCTCGTGCTGCGGTAGTTGCCGGCGACGCGCACGGCGATGGGCAGCCAGTCGTCGTACTCGAGTCAGATACATGAACTGCATAGGAGGGGCGGCCTATGGGGATGAGCAGAGGAGGGACGGCGTGGGGCGCAGCGGGCAGGAGGACGGGGAGGCGTGGGGAGCAGCAGGCAAGCAAGCAGCTCCGGCGCCCGCGGCCTCTCGACCGCCGGGACCACGGCCGTCTTGGTGGCGGATCTCTTGGTGGGGGACGGGGAGGCGGGTTCTTGGCCACGAAGTCCTTGAGCCCGACCTCGCCGCCGGGGAAGCCGCCCGTGAGCCCCATCATCTCCTTCTCGAAAGCGTCCGGGTCAACCGCCGGCGGCTCGTCTTCGCTGCCTGGAGAGGGGGATTCGCCGGCGGGCGCCTCCGCTCGGCCTCCTCCGGGCGTGGGCGCGGCGTGGACGAGGACGGGGACGACGGCGGTGTGCTCTCCGGAGGCAGCAGCTGAGAGAGGAGAGAGGATCGAGCGAGGTAGAGAGAGGAGAAGAAAGGGGAAAGAGAGAACATCGGGGCAGAGAGAGAGATGCGTGCGCGTGTGCGTGGTGGGGCCGTGCGAATGTGTGGCTGTGAGTTCGCGTCAGAGAATAGGAAGAGAGAGAAGGTGGATCTGAGAATACGAAAGTGGATCTGGGGAACGAATTTTGTGGCGCACGCAGCACCGTGCACCACAGAAAGTGGACTTTCTGTGGCGCACAGTGCTGGTGCGCCACAGAAATATGACTTTCTGTGGCGCACTTGGTTTTGCTGCGCCACATAATTGCAAAATTCTGTGGCGCACTCAAAAACGTGCGCCACGGAAAATATTTCTGTGGCGCACGGAAATCGGTGTGCCACAGAAAGTCATATTTCTATAAGATTTTCTCTACTAGTGTCCATCCGAGGCCGCGGCGGCGGCGGCGAAACTCCTGATTCCCTCCGAGGGGGGGTCAGATCCTGCTGCTCCGGAGCTCCGAAGAAGGGGGAAATCATCGTCATCGTCATCACCTCTCCTCCTTGGCGTGGGAGGAGGCCTCTACATCATCACCATCACCAAGACCAGCACCATCTCCATCATCATCTCCGTGATCTACTCCGTTCCCCTCGTAGTTTGAGAGTTGCTATACCCTAGATACTTGTCTTGTGCTACTATTCATGTTTGTGATTGAGTACTTGTCATTATTTGGAGGTGAAGTTATATTTTCAGATTGTGGTGTACCACTTATGCCACTGAATATCATTATGTTTGCACGTTGTGAGTAGTTCCCGTATGTTCCTGAGGGCATAGGATGACTTGGCAATGATTTATATATGACATGTGTTGGTATTTTGTCTAGTGTTTATCTTTTTATGTGATTCTATGATGGTGTTGTGCGAACGTCGACTCCACAACACTTCACCTATATGGGCTCATAGGATAACACCGTAGTGTAATGAATTGAGGGAGACTTGGGGGGACATGTAAACCTGAGACCGAGTCATGAAGTTGCATTATGAGGGTATTAGTATCGGGGACCTTAGAGTGTAATGCTATGGTAGGACTTTATGTCTTAATAATTCTTATGCAGTCATTTACTTGGCCACATGATCCATCATAAGGGGTTTAGTTTATTTATTTAGCTTTACCTAACAATGGCTCCGTCCAAAGAAGATTAAAACTTGACAAGATATTCAACGTGTTGTTTAATAAATCTCTATGCCTAGCAGTATCCATGCCGCCCTCGGGAACGTTTTCCACATATAAGTTACACATCACTTGAGCTTGTCCTCTTGCCACATAGAGGATTGGGCTTTCTCTCTTTGAGAGCTTTTTACTTGCTATCATTTATATTCAGCATTTTTACTTTCTTGCAACTATACAACCAAAAATCCCAAAAACACTTGCATCTTTCATTGTTTTATTTATCATTCTTGCTAACCAATACCTTCAGCTCCTCGTGGGTTCGACAACCTTTTCTAATCGAAAGGTACTACAATTGATCTCCTGCACTTGGGAGTCATCAATTATGCACAATTATGATCATACAATAATTCAAATACATCAAGTTCATATTTCATACATCCATCATTTTAACACATCATCTCAAATCATCATCTTATTACATCATTTCTTACATTCATCACTCCCATCTACACACATCTCATCATCTCATCTTACACACATCTCAATTCCAAACTTGAGTGTCAAAGTACAAGAAATAATAACTGGAATAGTGACAGGTTACAACTTTGCAAGATTGAAATGCAAGAATAATAATATTACAATTTAATCGAATAAGTACATATCTCATCCAAATGAAAAGAAGATTACAAAGGAATAAAAAGAAGTTTAAACTAAATCTTGATCTTCATCTACCATTGAATCTTATCTTCTACATTCCAACCTTCTCAAATTCATTCCTACAAGGCAAAGAACACAAGGGAGAAAGGAAGAAATGCAACCAATTGGACTGGAGAAGGATGCACATATCAAGTACCTATTCTTATCAAATCCTCTAGAAATTGTGTGAAATTCAAAAGCTTGGTGTTATATAGAAAGTAGTTTGGACACAAGACTTGATCACTCTTGTTTCCAAATTCTTTTTGTATACATGAGGCAATTGAGGTTCATCTAAAAATAAACCAGAACAAAAGAAATATTTCTTAATTAAAATGTTTGCCTTCACCACAAGGGTGAGGCAATTTGCTGTTGGAACTCGACTACTGGATATTAGGAACATGTCCTAATACCAAGTGGTGATTAGAGGGAATTTTATCTAAGGCAACAATGGATCATGGATCATCTTGGGATCATTTGGATCATCTAGAGGCAAATAGGCAGCAAGGAAAAGAAGGCAACATTGATCCATTTGAGCAAGCAACAAAGGCAACAGGGGGCAAAGGCAAATATAATTGATCCAATTATCTTTAGTCAACAAGGCAACATTTTTGTTTCCCTCTAATCTAGTCAAATTCCTATTAAAGAAAAGCCACATGGAAATGGAAATGTTTCTCCAATGGAATTAATAATTACCAAGGAAGAAAATAAGCTAATTGATAAAGCCCACAAATCTGAAATTGTAAGGCCCACATGATCACCACCCATAACTTGCAAAGCCACTAATATTTCACAAGCCCACATAGGAGAATCAGCCCACAAGTCCATCAAGTGACAAAATCCACTTGTCTTGCTCAAGAATAAATCCCACAAGGAGATAAGACCAAGCTTGGGATGGATAAGCTTGCCACATAGGAGAGTTATCCACAAGCAAAATATCTCACATTACTTGAACCCTAAGTAATGTCTATACATAAACACATGACAACAAGTAGCTTACTCACCATATGCATGGCATGTGTTGTCACCACCAAAACAACAGCCCAAACCATCCTACACCTCTATTTTAACAGGACAGCAGCAGTCCATCCACTGCTACACCACACAAACACATCTCAGCCGCATCAAATCTTCCCTACATCAAGGAATTTATCTACCAACAGTACTGTACTATTTCTACAGCACCAAATCAACAAGAACACATCACCCTTTGCTCACAGCAAATCATCCATAGCCCAAGAACATCTCTAGAACACAAGAACAACCACTGAAATAATTTGCAGCTAGATAAATACACTCTAGGAAATAAGAAGCAGCGAGGAGGAGCAGGCTAGCCACAAGACGCAGGTTATCATCATTTTCCAGAAGACCAAGCTGCTCAACAACAGCAGGTTAATTCTTTGTGTGTGTTAGGCAGAGGAGAGGTGCTAGCAAGTCCTGTAAATGACAGGACAGTGCTAGAAGGAGAGGAGAGCAGGGCAGTACATCAAAATCTATTCCGAGAATACATCTGCAAATCATTCCAACTACCCTTCAACTAGATTTCAACTAGGAGGACAGAAAGAAGTATATCTCTCAGTTATGCATAGAAGTGCTATGCATAGCTCATCACAGAGAATAAAAGCCATCAATTCGTATCTATTCTTATCAAAAAGAAGTGCCTCAGCCTTTGCATCATTGGCAGGGCCAAGAAATCAAGCACAAGAACTGTTCTTATTAGTTTAAATAGCAAAATATGTCAAAAACATATCTTTAAATCACACCAGCGGCACTCAGTCGCGCTGAGCATATATTTACACTTGTGTACACTCAATAGAGGCATCAGATGAGTAAATTCTGCTCAACATACAGGCACATGGGCACTAGATCATCTGGTAATGCATCTGAAGTAAATAAGCAGCGCATAGGATTTAATCTTGCATATTTAGGGCATCCATTTATCTAAAATCGTGGCAAGCATCCACAGCACAGCTAGATGAGTAAATCATCTGGGTTCCTCTCTGAATTCAACTGACTGAAGCAATTCTTCAGTTAGTAAACATATAGAAAAGCCACAAGATTTATCATCTCTATTCCACACAAGTGTTCCCTGGTAAAACTGAATATTTCTTCAGTTAGCCATTTGGTCAGAGACTAAAGCCTTAGCCAACAGCACAAGCACTTGCACTAGACATCTAACCGTATTTTACCCTAGGGCCACTGATGCTTGGAGGTGCAAAACATCCAAATAGGAGCATCCCACGCAGCACAACACAATTAGATTGATAAGTTCATCACTAGGATGAACTGGCGTAGTACCACGGACACCAGAGTTCATCAGCTCACTAGCTGGTCACAGGAGAAGTGCTTACCTCGTGGAGTTGTAGCCGAGGCAGAGCATGGAGGAGTTGGCGTAGGCATAGTAGAGGAAGTAGACGTAGGAGCACACGTCGCCGTGGTTGCGGTGGCGGCACCACTGCCGTCCCGTCGGCGACCGTAGCTCGAACAACAACACCGCACCACCACCATCACACCAGGACCGGAGCCAATGCAGAGGAGACGCAGAGGAGAGTGGCCAAGGCGAGCTACTCGGGCGCTGCGGTCCAAGTGGAGGCCGTGGCGGCACACTCGAGCTGGGGCTCGAGGAGACCCCCCCTTGTTGACGAGGCAGCGTAGGGGCGAGGCGGCGGTGATACACGTGAGATGGAGGAGCAGACCGACGCCGGGCAGAAGTCAGACGGCGCCGAGCCGACCTGGCGGCAAGCTAGGGTTAGGGCTCGCGGGCATGTGCGATTGGAGCAGGAGGGAGCGATTTGAGAGGGGGAATAGATGAAGTAGGAGGCGGCGGAGAAGCTCCGACGAGCGGCGGCGCCGGTGATGGCCGGAGCGGCCGGAGCCGAGCATGGCGACGGCGGTGGCGCCCGCACGAGAGCGAGAGGAGAAGGGGATCGAGTGAGGTCGGGAGAGGGAGAGTGGAACGGGTTTGACCCGACCGAGCCAGACCTTGACCGGGTTGGGTTCAACCCATTAAACCCAGGGATATTTTGGTAATTCATCAAATAAATTTATCCAAACTTAAATGAATTTTAACTCCCAAACAAAAGGAACCAAAAATCAGCTAAAAATAGTAAACACACTCTATAAATTATGAGGAATTTTTCTGTAAGTTTTATTAATGAATTTAACAAGTTTTGAGTGGAGGAAAAATTCAAAGATCCTTAAGTGGAAATGACTTGAAATTCTTTTTTCAATAACTATTTTATTAAAAGAAAATAATATGGGAAAATAAAGTTTTGAAGTTCAATTACATTGAACTATTTAAATTTAAACACTTTAAATTTATTCCTCATGAAAATTGTTGTCAAACTCTTTAAATAACTAAAAACTCCAAAACACTCAAAAAGTATTAAAATCCATAACTTGAGAATTTTGGGGTGACGAAGCATATCATGATTATGCATAATAGCATGCTGCCAGATTTTTCAGTAGTCCTTATCAGGATTACTTTGCTATTTTCAGAACTCGGGGTTTTACCGCAAACCCTAGAACCCCGAAGGATTGAACGGCCATTTCTACCACAGGCAAGTTCATTCTTGCATGTCCTTACTGAACTATTTTAATAAAAACTATTTTCAAAACTATATTATTATCATTGCATTGAAAAAAAACTATTTTCGAATGATGTGAATTGCTATATATATTGTTTGGCTGGCAATGGAACCACGGTATGATGTTGTGGTGGAGGTTCCATTGTACGGGAAAGTATATACCTAGGATTAATTACCAATGTCACAGTGATCCTAGCGCCGTATTGAAACGTTTACCATGAGATCTGGCATGGGACGATAAAGTCAGCTGCTATCTTCTCTCGTTCAAATATCCTCGGCAGGCTATTACCTGGTTGTGTCCGTTGCGGCGGCCAACAGCGTGGAAGCGCGTGACCTTCCCACCTGACGGGGTGATTGGAATAGAAGCTCGGGAGGGGTGGCGGGATAGCGGTCTTTGTTACCGGCCGCGCCACAAATGGGCGGATATGTGTTGTGCGGAGAGGGGCAGTGATTGTCTTTGGACTTACACCTGGCCCCATACCATGGAAGTATGGACGGGAAAGATCGCCCGGAAAGGCAACAAGGCTGGGTTTCGCTCAAGGGTAAAGTTACGCAGCTCTGCAGAGTCAACAACAAGAAATTGTGACCGTCACATCCGTGTTCCGGAAGGAACTACAAACTGCAGCGGGAAAGGCATCCCAAGTGATGACTATGAACCCGTGGAGACTGTGAGCATAGTTTTCTGAAATAAAACTTGACCTTTGAAGAAAAGTTTTCCAAAAACTTGCATTATGCCTATGACCGTTGGTCATGGCAGTAGCTAGTGCATTCAAAACAAAAACTCTTTCCTATATTATTTGAACTTGCTGAGTAACGCTCGAGTTGCTCACCCTTTCCTCGTTGACCCCCTGCTTAGATTTTTGGAGCCAGCAAAGGAGTTGCCAGTTATCCATCATGGCGCGAGGAGTTCTTCAACCAGGAGTCAAGTCTACATGGTGGATCTTGGAAGAGTCAACCGCTACATCGACAATGAAGGAATATGGACCAAAGTGCAATGGCAAACATGACGACCACATTGCCAATGGAGGAGACAACGTCATTTTTGGAAGGAGGAGTACAACCTGGATAAAGATATTCCAAATGGAATAGATTAGAGCTGTGACAACAGCAGTAGTGGATCAGGAAATAGAATTAGAGCTGATATTCAGCTTAGTACTACGATTTGGATCTTTCTGTGTTTCAATTGCAGGAGACTTTCTTCAATATAAAAGAAGGGTCTCAAGATTTTGTATTAAATAGTGTTGTAATCCTATAGTGTTACCTTGGACCGGCTATGTTTCTGTTGTACTACTCTGAGACATGTAATATTTGCGGAGAGGTCCTTCCGTGCGTGTTACATCAACGACTTGTACACTACAACATGCAGTGGTGTGCTGGGTCACCGCATACTGGTTCGATTAAACCTTGGTTTCATACTAAGGGAAACTGCTGCTACACTGCTTCATACCTTCCTCTTGGGGTCTCCTAACGAACGTGTGATCCACGCAATCAGCGGTCAGTCGAAGGGGGCCGGCGGCGGAGCAGAGTGGTGCGGCCAAACTGGACAGAGCGGAGGAGGAAGAGGAAGAAGCAAGGGTTTCCGTCTGATTTAGGGGAAAAATTGGGTAGGCCCGCATTGCCAGGTCCGACGTGGCGGACGCGTCCGGGCGGCCCCAAACCCGCCCTACATATGGGCTGGCTTTGTGGTGTGCCGGACCGCCCGGACGTTTGGGCTGACCATAGGGGGTGGGGTTGGGTGACGGTTTTTGGCCCAAAAACTGTCCGGGCTGTCCGCTCGGGCGTTTGGGCTGGCTTTGGGGGCTCCGGTTGGAGATCCTCTAAGTACTTTTCCTCCCGGTAATGAATGGATCGCCGGATCTAACAAACCATTCTTGGATCGATGGAGTATTGTAGGCGAGTGCAATGCCAAGTGCTTAGAAAAATTTACTAACCACGAGTGCTTATTTATTACTATATTATATTACAAAAATGCTTAACTAGCCGCCTCTCTTACAAAAAATAGCCATGGATGCTTCTTTTTTAGGAACTACAGTACTATTGTACTGCATATTTTATTGATTTTCTATTTTAAATGTACAAGCACATGTGATTTGTACTACTAGAAAACAAAGAAAAGGCTAAGAGAAAACTATACACGATTTCAAATAAAGTTGTCCACCGAAGCTGCGAAATTGACATAAGCTTTCCTTGTTGCCCTCCACTTCAACAGCTGAATCTCCTCCTAAAAAAACGCTCTGCACTGGTATAAATTTGGGGGGTTTGCTTAAAAATAAAAGCATTTCGAGTTTTCTAAATAGCCCAAAGCCCCATCATTATGATTTCCACAAAGAAAGGCTTGCCAATTCTCTGCTTCAGATGCTGAATGCAACTATCCCCTTGTTTATCCAGTAACACAATAGATGGTGTCAACAATCTCCAACAAACTCGAGCAAATGGATAGTGGAAGAACAAATGATCTCTAGTCTCAACAACATCTATGTTACACATGACACAGTTGTGTAATCCTCTAAGAAGAAAGTTTTCCTCCGTAACAAATCCCTTGTATTCAATCTATCCACAAGCACTAAACACCCAAAGACCTTGTGTTTTTTTTGAAGAATTCAAAAAACTAATTTTGAAATTCCAAAAAAATAGGAATAAAAGTGTGGATTTTTTCCTTGATACTCGTGCAAAATTTCAATGCAATTTTGTTTCTTGGTATTATTATAGGCTACACAAAATTTGATGTTTTTTTCTTTCATTTTTGCCATATTTGCGCGGACTGAACATACGAAGTATTTCAAATTAAGACTTTGCACGCTGATAGTATATACCAATGTCTACATACATACAGACAGACCTTTTTTTTAACCTTTTTAAATGAATTGTCAAAATAAAGAGACCGATACACGCAGCTCGGTCTCATTTTGAGTTTGTGATGACCTCTTCTCCTACACTGCCGTATCCCGTACGGACGGTCCCATCCGTTGTTGCCCTGGGGACCCGGACCCACGCGTCAGGTAGGTGGATGTAGGTGGCCCTCCCGTGCGGTTACTGTCTCGCTCCGATCCCGTTCCGTTTGGTGCCCAGTCAGTCCCCACCCACAAACCCTCGACGGACGACGGATGCTGCTGCCTCTTCCGCCGCCGGAGAAGCGCTCTGCTCCGACCACCACCACCAGATCTGACTCAAAATGGCGATGCGCGGCGTCGACTTCAAGTGGTCCGTCCCCTTCTTTCCCCTCCCTCCCCGCTCCCTCGATATCGAATTCCTTCTTCCTTTACTGACCGGGTGGGTCGAACGAATCTCGCATGCCTGCAGGTACGACGGCTTCTTCCTCTCCATGCTCGCCACCAGCGTGTACCCTCCCTCGACTCACCCTACCACTGATTTGATTTCGTTCTCTCTCAAGAATTTGTGCTGGCTGCTTTCCTTTCCTTGACTGACCGCCCGTGCTGATGGAATGGAACAGAATCATCGTGTCCATCAACTGGCGGAGGTACCGCTTCTGCGCGCACCCGCTCCACATATGGATCGTCGTCGACTACACCGCCGTATTCCTCTTCCGCATCCTCATGTTCCTCGACAACGGGTTAGCCGCCGGGATGGGACTGTGAGTCTCTTTCTTTCTTTGCTACCTCCCCCCATCTTACTCTTACCACCGTTTCCAGTTTACCTAGTCCGATTGCACAGTTGTGAGAGACTCCCTAGTTGTATTGTAGTAGTAAACAAGACCGCACTTACAACTAGGATAATCTAAACAACCCAACTGAATAATGGAAATCTTTTATGCATTACACACACTGAAGCCTTTATCATTCACTGGAGTCAACGCTCACGTTTTGGGCACTGTAATGTTTTGATTAGGCATAAAATATTGAAACAGAGTCTGCTCATAAAATATTTTCAGAGATGACAAGAGGTTGCTGTGGGAGTGCATGATTCTTTGATTATAGTTACATCATGTCATAGAGTTCTTTGATACTGGACCAATAGTCACAATGTGCGAAAAAACATGACATGATCATTTCTTCCAACACATAATAGTCTTTTAGACTAACATTTTTCTACAACAATAGATGCTACTCTGCCTATGTTTATGAGTCTTATATCAGTGTTCTAAGATCTAGCACTCTTATCACTTTCCTGAAAGAACCGGGTTAACTTCTAGACTTTTCTGTACATCAATTTTTTTTATTTTTTTTTGCATATTGCAGGGATCTTGGATGGCAACAGAGATATACTCGTTTCTGCGGGAGGATAGTTGTTCTGTCAGTTCTTGTACTTCTTCTCTACCCGTTTCTGTGGGTTTGGACCGTGATAGGAACACTGTGGTTTAGCAGTGCCAGGAGCTGTGTAAGTTCTTCATCGTGGATGGAAATCTTGCTATCCCGATATATGGGGAGCTACTCACTGCACATTGACTCACTCCCTGTACAGTTGCCAGAGGAAGGACAGAAATGGGGCTTCCTCATATGGCTGCTCTTCAGTTACTGTGGGCTCGCCTGTATTGCATGCGTGGCTGTTGGAAAGGTACTGCTGTGATATTCTGTGTTGCAAACTGAAAGCTTGCATGGGATCCAAATGTTATTGAATTCTTTCTTTTCAGTGTTTATTATGCAAAAGAAAGGGCATACTGTCATTATTTAGATTTAAGAAGGCTCATGTCATTCAAAATCTAGTGATGCAGCATCTGCTCTTCCCACACAATCAATAGTAGTTAATTCAAGCTGATTGTAATTGACAGCCGGTGCATTGGCGTTTAGTTGCGTTTTGCACTGAATGTATAAATTATTTAACATCTCTTACAATGTGTGCAGTGAGTTGTGAATTCTGTCAATATTTAGCTTTAGGAAGGTTCATGTCTGTCAAAATCTAGTGATGTAGCATAATGCTCTTCATACACAATATTAGTCGGATTAGCCTGCTTGTGTTATTACTTGACCGCAGTTGCATTGGTGTGTAGCTTCTGTTGTCAATTCGACATTGGCTTGTTCATGTCTGCTTCTTTGCATCAGCTAGGATCATTACGAGTTAACGAAAACATGATGAATCTATTTAGTTATTTGCGCAAGGCTAAACTTCCTGTTATGAGTATGTGTAAGCTCACAGATAATTTCTATGCCTTTTATTTTCTGTGGCAGTGGCTGAACCGAAGGCACGCACTCCAGCTGAGGGCGCAGCAGGGGATTCCAATATCTGAATACGGGGTAATGTTTCTGTCTGTTTCCTTGCTGTACTGCAGCAATGTCTGGTTGCACCTATAGGAAGTGATCTGTCGGCAGTACTAGCTTGAAAAGTATTTACATTGGCGTACATATCTTTCCCGCGGTCTTGTGCTCAATTCATATGGACAATGCAGCCGTCCAGGATTTTACATATTTTGTTTGAGCGCACAGGTTCCCTATGTTAGAGCTGCACCAAAGATAGCTATGCTTATTTCTAGGAATAAGAAGGTATATGGCGCCCTAATGTTAATGTGATGTCCATCTGTGTGCAGGTATTGGTTGACATGATCCGTGTTCCTGACTGGGCGTTTGAGGCCGTCGGGCTGGAGCTGAGAGGAATGGGCCAGGACACTGCGTACCATCCCGGCCTCTACCTAACAACAGCCCAGGTAAAGAGTTACTCCTCCTATCAATCAGTCAGCATAGTAAATAGTAGCAATCCATCCACATATATACTTTTGTAGTATCAGAAGAACTGCATCCAAGCCTGTTCCTTGCAGAGGGAAGCTGTGGAGGCGCTGATCCAGGAGCTCCCCAAGTTCATGCTGAAGGCGGTGCCGACGGACTGCAGCGAGTGCCCGATCTGCCTGGAGGAGTTCCGAGTGGGCAGCGAGGTTCGTGGCCTCCCCTGCGCGCACAACTTCCACGTGGCGTGCATCGACCAGTGGCTGCGGCTGAACGTGAAGTGCCCACGTTGCCGCTGCTCCGTGTTCCCCAACCTGGACCTCAGCGCGCTCAACGGCATCCAGGCCAGCAGCGAGGCCGACCGCCCCTCGGGGAGCAGCGAGGTGACGGTGGCGGCGAGCCGGTACGCGAGGGGGCCGCAGCCGGCGGTGGGGCGGACGTGCCTGGTGCGGCTGCAGGGGCGGATGGTCCGTCCCGTGGTGGTCGACGAGGAGGACGGGAGCAGGCGTGCGGGTTCATCAGCAGTTGATGTTCAGAGCGAGGCGGGGAGTCGCGTTGTGGTGGTGGTCGACGACGGCGGGCATGAGTTGCCGGACCGTTGAGAGAGACTTAGAGACCGGAACCGGAAATGTGAGAATGTGTGTTTTGGTGTGTAGATTATGTGAATGTATGTTACGAAGATAGTCCTTGAAAGAAGAGAAGATTGTTGCAATAGTAAGGAGGCCCGGTGCCTGTGTAGGATGGATATAGGCAGGCAGTGACCTCTTCTCATTTACCCTGTGACAGTGATGTGTTCCGGTCTACTAGGATGCAAGATATGTGTTGCAGCTGGAGATCAAAGCAATGGGTAGTATCTCACATACCGTGCACCTGGGGGTTATTGAAAGTCGTCCAAGACGGCAAAACAGTGTGCAATAATCCACAAAAAATGGCCAAAAAATCTCAAAACATCGAGTTTTGACGCCACCTCACATACCATCCGAAGACGGCAAAACAATGTGAAGTAAACCACCAAAACAGTCAGAAAATTAGAAAACGAGGAGATTTGACAATGCTTTACATACCATGTACCAGGGGTTACAAGCTGTGAGAGTTGTTCCAAGACGCAAAAGAGTGCAATAACCGACCAATACCCCAGAAAATCAGAAAACGACGAGTTTTGACGATGACTCATACAGTGTGAACCCGTTACAAGCCCTGAAAGTCGTCCCAAAACCGCAAAACAATGTGCAATAACCCACCAAAATGGCAAAATTAAATCACAAAACTTGGAGTTTTGATGACACCTTTCAAAATTATCCTCTTCTTTATTGTATATTATGCTCATGTGCATTGTTGTAAATTGCCGCAGCAACACGCGGGGAATCATCTAGTTGTGATTCATTTTCCGGTATACTAGAATGGATCATGGATGGGCTGCTTTGCGACGGAGAAAATAAATTCATCCATTGAGAGGTGTTGTTTTATTGAAAAAAGATAAAATAAAAAATGTATTCATCGTGTGGAAGGTAGAGGAGAGCAGAGGATAGGAGGAGGAGGTCTGAAGGAAGCCAGACTCACACTGACGCTGACGCGTACACACACGATCGAGACGATGAGTATGTTGCTCTCCTGACTGACTGACTCTTCCCAACAAAATTAAACACCAACGAACGACGGCTCTATCCTGAATCCATCGGGGAGATCCGGAGATGGACTCCAACACCACCAATCAGCCATCACCGCCGCCGCCAGGTCCGCCCTCATCCTTGCTCAATCCCCAATTCGATAATTCGATCGATTCACCCCCCTCGATCGCTAATTACTCAGTCAATTCTTGTCCTCAGCACCAGATGCCGCCGGAGGCGGCGAGGAGAATAAGCCGCCGCCGCACCCGCTGGACTTCGACTCCGCGCCCAAGCAGGCGCAGCCGGTGAGGGAGGACTACGTGCAGAACGCCGTCAAGTTCCTCTCCCACCCCAAGGTCAGGGGTTCCGCCGTCGTCTACCGCCGATCCTTCCTACAGAACAAGGGGCTCACCAACGACGAGATCGACGAGGCCTTCCGACGAGTACCCGTACGCAATACGCTCTCATCCCCTTGCTTCTTTCTCGTCTCTCCGCTTGAGCTAGCTAACCTGAACCTCTCCTCCGCTCCTCTCTGCCGCAGGATCCGCCGTCGACCCAGACCCAGCCCACTCCCGCAGCCGCCGCGCCAACGCAACAGTATGCGCAGCAACCTCTGCAGCACACATCAGCAGGGCAGATCGTCGTCGCGCAACAGCAGCACCCCAGGCTCACCTGGTACCGCGCCTTCGTCGCCGCCGGGCTGCTGCTCGGCTTCGGAGCCAGCGCCGCAGTATTCATCAAGGTAGTAGCTGTTTGCACATCTCTCCTCTCCTCTACACACACATGCTCCAAGCTTACCAACCCAGCTCAAACACATAACAAAACAACCATGCTCGACTGCTTGCTTGTGCAGAAACTGTTCCTCCCCAGGCTCAAGTCCTGGATCCGCAGGGTCGTCGCCGAATCCGACGAGGCCGCCAGCCTCAAGTCCAAGATCGACGAAGAGACCAAGGAGGCCGTCAGGGCATCGTCCGAGGCCATCTCCGCCATCGCCAAGACCAACCAGGAGCTGCTCGCATCAAAGGACGAAGGTTCAACATCCATCCATCCATGCTTCTTCACAGCTAATCACTTGCCCTGTCAAAAAATTCATTCTGTCTTGTTTCAAGTCGATTCCACGGGTTCCAGTTGTCTCATGTATAAATTTTACATTTTTGTTTGACAGAGAAGAAGATACTGGTGACGCTGACGCAGGCGCTGGATTCCCAGGCCAAGGTGCTCAAATCCTTGAGTGAGTCGCTGAGCCATAGCAGGGACTCCGTGAATGTGACTACCAGGGAGGATAGGTTCTCGCACTACCGCCCGTTGGAAGAGAATGCCACGAGGAATGGTCAGTACCGAAATTTATCTACTGTTTCATACTTCTGTGCCTGTCGCTCCACATCAAGTTTATTAGGATGCAAGACTAGTCTAGTTACTGACGGAACCTTGCTAAAAGCCATAGTGTGTCCTAGATTATAAAGATCTTAATGCATATGATGTTGACGCTGATAAATATGAGGATCTCACCATACTATTGTTTGTTTGACAACGATGTTCAGGGCCTGTTAACACTCCCTGGAGACCTTCTCAGGTCTGCACATATCTTGTTGATCCTGTTACACACTTCCAGTGATATATATGCTGTGAATTCCTTTTTCTCAACTGCGTTCTCCCTTTTGTAGCAACCTAATATGTACGGTGTGCCAAACGGTGAATTTGGTTCAGGTCAGTATATATATCCTGTTAAGCTCCTAGTCGCTCCCCTCTTTCTTGCTACTTAACTGATGGTGTGTGTTTCTTGAGCAGGAAGGCCGTCATTTGCGCCAGCACCTACTGAACCGACATCTGGGTCATTTTCAAGGTCTTACGTTGAGGTAAGCGACAAATCAGGTTATAATTGACACACTTGTTGCTTTGACTGAGATTAGCTGGATTGAGTATTTATGAATTATGAGAAAACTTTATTTGACAAATTATATCATTGGCTGTAGCAGACCCTTCTGTCCAGCTTCGGGAAAGTTCACATTTAAGTTTATCGTCTTCAGAAGATGTTTATGGAATTTATGCACATTAACCAGATATGCTTTGATGTCCTGTATATATGTTCTTTCTTTTATGCAAAATCTAGCTCCAGCAAAGCAAGTATCATATGCCCTTTTTTACTGTACAAAATCTGACTACTCTCATCTAAGATAGTGTGCACATTCCTCATTTACATGTAGTGTGCATATGGTGACACCTTGTTTCTTGAATATTGTCTGACTTATAATAAGATATACTATCATCACACCCAAACTTTTAAGCATTATCATACATCTCTGTTTAACTTGTCTTGGAGATAATGATCCCTAGGAGAGCTCAAGCTGCCATCCTAATAATTATTAAATATATTTATGCTTTCAGCAGACAGTGCAGCGAGGGGATAGGTCTTCCGGGAGTAAGGTGTGGCTCTGAACCTTTTCTTTTCTGCAAACAAGACTGTTTCTCTTAACTTGCAACTGACATAACCTTTTATTGCTACAAAACAGCAGCCATGGGAGATGCAGCAGCAATACGCCCAGCCAAAGCTTGGTTACGGATCCAACACCCACTTGAGCGAGGATGGATCATACTCGAAGCCCAGGAGAACTACGCCCCTGCTCCTTCATACCACCAGAACGGAAAGGCCCCAGATTACCACGCGGAAGAGCCCAGGCCGCTGGCGTACAGCACCGGGGCCGAGGAAAGGCCCCCACCTCAGCGCCGCTGGGTCCCCCCTCAGCCCCCGGGCGTCGCCATGCCAGAAGCGGCGGCCGCCATACGCCAACCTAAGTCCCTCGCAAAGCAACCGTCGAGTGACACGTCCGAGGCAGCTGGTGAGACGCAGTTGAATGGTACGGCCCAGAGTTCGTCTTCGGTTGCACCTGCCGAGGCGCCGGTCAACAATGGTGCCACGAGCGACGCTGGGCGCGGTGACATCGAAGATCAGGTGGAGGCCATCTAAGTAGCAGTTGGGATAACCAACGACACACGAAGGCATCAAATTACATCTAGCTGTTTGTTGTCATAAGTTTGCGAACAAGTCAGAGCTGGAATAAAACAAGTAAATCTTGCTATGTGGATTTGGACTATGCTACTCTCTATACTGAAAAGAATAACAAAAAAGATTGTTATGGTTTTTGCCTTTTGCAGAAATCTGTTTGTGTTTTTGCCTTTTTGCAGAAATCTGTTTGTTGTTTGTTTGATCTTGAGATATGGATCTGGATTTGGACTTCAGCTGGTTTGTTTGTGGTTTTGCCTGACATGCCAGCCATACATTCTTGTCATGGGCAGTTAAACATGCATCATTCTTGCCGTACATTCTGTTGTGCATGCCAATTCAACTGGATCTTGAAATGATGTGATGCTTACCGATGGACTGATTTTTCAGCAAATAACATGTATATGTGTGTTTAATCATCATCAGACTGCAACTGTGCATATATTTTTCTGTTCTATGTTGTTGCTGTCTCAGGTTGAAGATGGCACCCAAATCAGCTCCAGGATTGGTGTCCCAGGCTTATCAACCACAGATACACGACACAGTGTAACAAGTGGATACGATCATCATGCCAAGAGGGATCAGCACACCATAGGTAGATATTATTACACATTACATTACATTGGAAACTGGGTCGTAGATCGTAGCTGCAGGACATAGAATCTGCACTGAAACCCTGAAAATTAGCAGCTACGTACCTAGCATCCCTACAAACAGCTAATATATACAAGACCAGCTGGCTCACTGCCTAACTTTGATCATCAGTAAGTGCCATAGCTAGATACTACAGACTAAATTAGGAACTCTACCTTAGATAGTTGCTGCAGACCGTCGAATCCACTTTGTAAGGCACTGAAAATTAGCAGCTACGATGATTGTTCGAGCAGTACCAGTACCTAGCATCCCTACAGCTACAGATAATAATGTACAAGATCAGCTGGATCACTCACTTACTGAGCTTATTTCCACCCAGCAGATAGCACACCAGAGCAGAGCTCAATGGCGATGATGAGCAGCTGTTGCAGTGGAAGGCCCCGGCGCCCCGGCGGCGCCCAGGGTCTTATCAACTTTGGCCATGAGGCACAGCATTTGCCCGGCGAGGTCGAGCACGCCCTCCCCGCCGAGCAACGAAGGGCCGGTCAGCGACGCGATCATCTTCTCGAGGTTCTTCCTCACGTCCATCAGCGGGATCTTCGGAGCCTGCGGTGGCGGACGGAGGTACTGCAGCCGTCGGTTGCAGAAGGTGCCGACCGTGTGGGCGCAGCTGTATGCGGCCTCAGCGGCGGCGCTGCTCCCGAACATGAGGCGCGCACGGCGGGTGCTGATGTCGGTGTCGGACTCGATCAGGGAGCCGAAGCCGCGGAACATGGAGAGGAGCTCCTCCCTGGAAGGCTGGTGGACGGTGGCGGTGCCCTGGGCGAACTCCAGGATGAGGGCTACCGGCTTCCCGGGATGCTGTCCTTGCCCGGAGCCGTTCCTGGCCTTCTTATTCTTCTTCTTTTTGGGCGCCGAATTAAAGCCATTGGCCATGCCGGCAGTGGGCTGAGCAGAGGAACCGGTGGCTGCAGCGGCATTGTGCGCATCGAGTGCCAATGCCACCTTCTTCGGCCTCCCCCTCTTGCGTCCGGCTTTTGCTGCCGCCGGTGCTGCATCTACTGGTCCTGCAACGTGGTGAGCATATGCGTGTCCCATGGCCCTGGCAGTAGCGGGCTGAGCAGAGCAATCGGCGGCGGCAGCGGCATTGCACACATCTGATGCAAATGTCACCTTATTCTTGTTCCTCTTTCTGGGTCCATCTTCAGGTGCTGCCGGCGCTGCTGCATTTGCTGGTCCAATGGCAACAGCGTCGTCTTGATTCTTGCCCACGGATCCGGCGGCGGCGAGGGCGACCACGGCGCCGCATGTGTTGGGCAGCCCGTGGCCATGGCGAGCAGGAGCAGGAACAGCGGCACTCTTGGACCCGGCGAGGACAGAGGCCCTGTGGAGGGCGAAGAAGCGAAGGAGCACGCCGTCGTCGACGACGACGCCTGGGCCCGGCGAGGTGTCTTCGCCTGGGGAGGCGGCGGACCTGAGAAGCGCGGCGAGCAGGTCGGCCTCGGCGACGTTGGCCTGCTGTAGCCGGAGGAGCAGCGCCGCCGCATCCTCCTCCTCCTTTTCGCAGTCCCCCTTTCTTGGGGAATCAGCAGCAATGTCGTCGTGGTCGATGAGGATGGCGGTGTCGTAGTCGCTGCTGAGGTACCTGCTCCTCTTGCGCGCGCGCTTCGCCTTGGCTTTGGCCGCGAGGGTTTCGGCCCCAGCGCCGTACGCCGCGGGCGGGGTCTCCATCAGGGCACGGGGTGGGGGTGGAGGTGGAGGGGAAGGGCAATGGCGGCGGCGATCTGCTCTGCTCCGGTGGGAGGGAGGAGTGGGGATGCGGCCGGCGCACATGAAGCTACAGTAGGTGGCGACCAGAGAAGAAAGGGGAAGTGGAGTGAGCTGAGCTGAGCTGACAGTGGCTCGCTCCACGTGTGAGCTCCTGCTTACTCACTCCTACTCCACCCGTGTCTGCTGCCACGTCCCACGTGCAACTTTCTCCTTCCTCCCTTTCCCTTCGGTTCTACGGTCATGGGAAAATCTTTGCAAAACTAATGTGTAGATAGATTGTATTCCTCTCATATCAGAAATGATCGACATGAGGGCATGTACAATGCGGTGATGTCAGCCTTCCCTTAAAGATGCCACGTCGGATTTTTGTTTAGTTGAAGGAAAGAGAATGAAAAGAGAGAGAGTTGTCTTCCCTTAGCTAAGGAATGATCTCTTAAAATTAAGAGAAGGCTATTTTGTCCATTGTATCATATGTTCTCCCTTATAAACATAAGTTCTTACTAAATTTAATTAGTTCTCATTAATTGCTAGAGATGACAATAAGAGATAACACATTGTACGACTAGTATTTATTGCCTTCTCCAAGTGACGTGGAGGGCTAAGAGAAGACCAGCCTTCTCTAGCATTGTACATGCCCTGATGTTGTCTGGATCTATGTAGACAATTTTAATGCGTAGATACACCCCTATTTAATGAATCTGCGCCGACCAAATTTCAGATCTGAGAGAGTAACGTTAGATCATCTTCACTGACACCCAAAGCACACCTGAAGGCTATCGGAGTAAGCGTGGGCCATGTACCGGTACGGCCTCCTCGTCCCGTCGGATTCCTGCATGCCCAAGGGGTGGTGCACCTCTAACGATGGGCTCCCAGGGCCGAAGACGCAAGAGCAGATTCGGCACGCCATCTAACCAACGTCGGTGGTTGCCACGACAAGAGCGAGCCCTACTGGAGTACGACGACAACAACTGTGCCCGTTGGCTCCAACGCGAGCGCGGTGAGACCTCGCCTTCTACGATGGCCCAGTCCCGCCGAAGCACTACAACACGGAGGCGTGGCCGCTGGTGGGAAGGGACCGGCCACACGGTCATGTTCATGTCAATCTAACAATATTTTACTCAAGACCTTTTTAGATTAAAAGAATGTGAATTTATTGCCTTATATATACACTTTAATTTTGTGGCCGCTTCTAACGAAAAGCTAGATATTAGTATCTCGGATTACTTTTTCCGGTTATATTTGCCTTCACTCTGCGTATTTCTGCAAAAATCTTTTTTGAGAGTTCAAAAAAGTAATGTGGTGCAAATTACATTGTTCAAATTTATGTAAGGATGAAAATTTTATAGATATTAATAAAAACTTGCTTTCACCATTTTCATTGAATAGCATTTTTTGGGGTCAGTTTGCTATTGCCTCTTAATATATTGCGAACAAATAGCCATGTATACTAAGAAATTGGTCACCATATAATATGGAACATTTTCCCAACCATAGTTGGATATCTTGTTTCAGCATTTTCATGCGTGGCCAAAGTACAAATTTCCAATGGTGGCCTAGCATCCAGAGATTTCTTTTAAAGGTAAGCATTCTCCATCCACGCTACATACCAATTTTGATGATCATGCCATATAAAAAAAGAGCATATCTAGGAGTTCACCGTTAACTAAGATTTAAAGTGCTGTCCCTGGAAAAGAATTGCCACGAAACTTAATTTCCTTGCCGGCCTAATGATATAGTTTTTAGATGAACCGACTGGACCAATCTGCAAAAAGGAAATTATTTGGTTTAGCCATTAGAATAATTTTAGGTATACAGTCATGAAAATCGAGATGCGTGATAACTGATTAAGGTAGGAATACACAAGTGCATGGACATAGGGTACAATAGGGAATCGATGATTATGATCAAACAAAAAATTATTTTCTACTGATAATGTCCGTTGAGCTAGGTATATAGTTTATTTATCACCATAGAGACCGACCAAACCTCGATATCTATCATCAAATGATGTCATATTTGATCCCACAAAAGAACGTAATATTCGATAATAACTTTGCTTTACTACCCATATATGTCATAAGGTATCCCCTGACTTTTTGGACTCAGATTTTTGGCTCCACTCCATATGGGAAAACAAATTTAGAAAATAAAAAATGGTAAGAACATCGAATATTTTTTTGCACCCAAAGATGATCAAGTATTCCACTCGTATCAATTTTTTGGTCAGGAAATGATTCTCATTTGCTTCTGGGCAAAAAAGAGAAATCTATGACGAATATAGCATGTCTATAGTGCTACTTTAGCAAACAAAATGACACATAGTGCAAAGAAAATAAATCTTTGGCGAAGATTTTTGTATGGATACAATATTTGATAATATTTGCCCAAATGCCAGCTTCGATTTTTTGACCAATTTGTGAATTTTTATTTTTTTTACATATCAGGTGCAATGGTATCAGGTTCTCAAATGTATATTCGCTAACTTATTTCTCTAGTTGAATAGGCAAACGACTAAGCTGAAAGAACTGAGCAAAACTTACCTCTCCATTAATTCCTGCTCCCACTCTGTATGTCATCCCTACTTGTATTTTTAGCTGATATAGGGGCATCGTTGTGTTTTAAAATCTTGTTGTTCTGGAATGCAATAGCAAGTGATATAAATGTCTGATTTTTAGCCACAACCAAACAATAGCAAAGGTAGCAAGAAGATACCCTCGGTTGTAAGTAGTCAGCAACATCTGGAGGGCATGGAAGATCCAGTACATCATTTTCATACATCAGTTCATCTACTGCTTTCAGAAGCATCCCGTCAAACTCGCTGCAAGATATATACCCCATTGATTAGATAGAGACGACGGCCAAATAAATACAATATTGAGTGTTTAGGCTATATCGTATTGTGTTTTATATATAAACCTGAAGAATCCTTGATGTACTTTCGATATAGTATTTCTCAGAATCTGAAGTACACCACGGCCATGCACCACCTGATCAGTTAAAATACACGCAACATGTAAGACTAGTCCAGATCTGTTCTCTAGAGAGATTAAGATAGGGATATGAATTCAGATGCAAATCAATTACCTTGTCTTCAGGTGCAACTGATGGATTGTAAGCCGACAAATTATGAACTCGTCGCTGATCTTTCTCATGCCATACATCCATACGGTCATCAATCACCATGGTCATATTTGGATGGCATAAACTCTTCTCAAACACACGCTGAAGCGACTTTTTGGAATCTGGCAGTCAATACAAAATAAATAAAAAGAAGATGCATGTGGAACAAACATAAAACATAATCAATGTTATTCAGTCTTCCATCCATCAAGGCATCAACACATGTCTCTTTTACTTGCACATGAGGATGTTCTAGTAGCTGTGTCTGCAAGCAACATACATGTTGATACAAATATTGCAAATTATTATTTTTGTCAGAATACTTATCCCTATCCAATCTAGCTATTAGTATTTAGTATGCATTCAGAGAGGGTCTCATGAATCCAGAAAGTGTCACGCTAAATTTTACCTTGCCTCACACATATTAAACGCTGTGAAATCTCCTTTGGGCTGATCAAACTGCCTTCTGGATCAAGCAGCCTCCATACCTCAAGAGCATAATATTTTCCAGCCATTGTACATACGTAGACCTTATATCTTCTGCATCCACTTATAGTAATCAGATCACTCTTCAAATCATCCCAACCAGGACGTATGTTCACAAAATAACTACTTGTTGGATCCTAAATGACATATATTGTTGCAGCAGGTAAGAAGAGATGAAATGGATATATTAACAAATAGAAGAAGGTTTTTAAGCATGCACTGCAAAAATATCGGGTGCTTCTAATAAATTAATAAAATAAAAATGACACTTTGATTTATGAATAAAGAGGAGCTAATAATACATTGATAATGTTGAACAAAGAACTCTATTTTTATAGCATAACATAAGGTGCTAGTAGTCTATGTGTTGTTCTACTGGAATTAGTGAAATTAACGTATGGTGTTTGGAATTAGACTTACATAATACACAAGATATAAAATACCAAAAGTTATGGCCCTAAAGTGGGTATAATCTCTAGATCAATATCAACACCATATGTAAAATAGAACAACCTTGATCGTAACATTGCAGAATAGTGGACGGCGAGGTGATGTTTGTTAACAGCGTTGGTTGTAAATGCCTACATCTCTCGGGCATGACAATGGACACTCATTCCATGTATACGGCGAAATAATACATCCAATGAAAAAAAATTGTCAAGGCCTTCCAAATATTTCTCCAAACACCCGCCACGACTGGTCCGACCATCCCTGCCACGGATGCCTGAATTGAACCGTCCTCTCTTCATCTCCTGTCTAACCTATGTATATATACCTTCTTCTAGTTCTTTATATATATAATTTGGTCTCGGTTACAAGGTGTCCAACAGTAACCCACCTCCAATACCAAACCGAGTTGTATCCCTATATGCATATTCGATAGCAATTCCAACAAAACACTTGTATTTTGCATTGGCTTATAAAAAATGTAAGTGGAACCATACACCCTCCATCTATCAGATTAATATTGATATTTAGTACTCGTAACATAAATATATTTAGCAATTCCAACAAACACTTGTATTTTGCAATGGCTTATAAAATATGTAAGTCGAACCATACACCCTCCATCTATCAGATTAGTATTGCTATTTAGTAACGTAAATATATTTGATTTTAGAAACTAAAACACATACACCAGCCAAAAATATCAAACACATATATAGGAGCTCTCTATAACAGATTTTTTGTACACAATATAAACACTAGCTAGTTAACTATAAAAGCAATATCTATATTGTATTACCATGAGAATGCATGAAATGAAGTAATTTATCAACATCAATTTACGTAGAACTTAATATTAATAAAGGATATTTTGGTGTACGTACCATTGGGACGACGCGAGTCAAAACCGCGTTCCTTCTCGGTACCCTGATCACAGGCCGGGAAAGGGATTGTTGTCGTCCGCCGGGTTTACACAACGTGTTCTTCTCGAGTTGGCTCCTCACAATCTCACGATCGACGGTGATAGCACATTTTCGTACGAAATCCTTGAGGAATCTGTCGTCCGTAGAGACTTGACGGAGTTGATCCTGAAGTGTGCCTCGATCTTTTTTATGTAATTTGGAATTCTCCAAGCGTGACTCGATCTTTTTCATGTGAGCTTTGAACGTGTCCTCGTCGTTAGAGAGCACGAGGGTCTCGTCGAGATCAAACACGATGGCAAGGCATCGCTTGTCAATCATCGCGAGGCATGCGGCGTAGAGCCCTGCTCGTGCGGACCAACACCAGAAACAAGCAACAGGCACACCCTCCTCTACCTGGCTTTGCATAGCCACAAGATGCAGTTCTTCCGCTCCGGCGTCCACCACAGCGGTCTGAAATCCACAGTCAATGAGAAAAATAATTCGTACTCCATCCGCTTCTAAATGTAAGATTTTTTAACATTTTCTGACCCACACGTATCTAGACATGTTTTACAGCAAGATTCACACTAAAAAAAAGGTCTACAGGCTTATATACTCCGTATTTAGGAACGGAGAGAGTGTGCACGTAATCTAATTATGGACTGACTAAAAGCCGTATAGAAAGAAGATGTGTATAACGTACCGTGCGTTGGTTCCAGCAGGTGGAGTGCAGGCTGCGAAGGAGGGGCGATGTGGTGTTTTCCCGGAGCTTGCAGCGCATGGAGTAGGCGCTGATCACCTGCAGCACGGCCACCGGCGGGCACCTGCCGCTGGCCGGCGACCGGCGGATGATCCGAATCTCGTTGTTTGGGAACAGTACTGCATGCTTCCTTCCGCCGCCGGCAGATGATGGTGGTGGAAGGAACACGTCGACGTGGCCGAGGAGCACGTCGCCCTCGAACACCGGCATGGCGGCCATGGCGGTCGTGCGTGTTTGGTGTTTAACCGCCGGTGCGTGCGTCCTAGCTGGTCTTTGTTAGCTGGTCTTGGTGTATCCTGTTTTGGGGCTTGGCGGTGTATATATATACGTTGGTATGAGTCCGAGTCCAAGTAGTACTAGCACGTGAGTTTGCTATGTCCAAGTCGGTCAGCTTCCTTGGTAACGCTCCGGTTGGTATCCGATTAGGATTGGTAATAGTTTTTTCTTTTGCGGGAGGATTGGTAATAGGCTGGTGACGGAGGAGAGGGATCACGGCCCGGGGAGGCTGGGCCTAAACCCCCTCGATCGATCCCCTTGCCTTCTACGACAGCCCAGTCCAGCCGACACGCTACAATGTGGAGGCGGGGCACCGCTGGTGGGAGGGGACGGACACACGGTCGCCTCCGCCATTGAGGCGGCCCGTCAGCATGTCGCAGCAGGGAACCCAACCCCATTGAGGCTGTTGCCACCAATCCCGCCACGCCACAACAACCAGGCCGCCCACGCCTACCGTCTCGTGAAGGAGGAGCAGTGCCCACCGCCGCGTCAGGGAGGCGGAGACGGCAACATCGTCATCCGTGATTGCAGCGAGCCACCACGAGGTGGTCCGGTGATCCGCGACTTGACCCCGGCCCGGCGATCGCTACCGCACAACCGCCTTTTCCTGCGCCACTCAAACCCGGAGTTGAAACGGAGCCACCACCGGTGGTGGTGGTGCTGCCCGGGCTATCACGTGCCCTAGCCGCTACGGGACCCTCATGACCTCGGTAAACGAGATGGAGAAGGAATCGCCCAGCTGGTTGGAGACCATCGACGCCATGGCACGGATGGCCTCGCGCCCTCCTCCGACAGCGCGTCGACCTCGCACGACGGTGCCTCGACCTCCCGCGCGCCTCCTGGCGGCACTTCCACCTCCCGTGTTGCCTCCTCCTCCATCGTCATCTACCTCGCCGACGATGATCTCGACAACATCGGGACAACCCTCGGTGAGGAGTAGTTAGAGTTCGGTTTAGGGATGCCGGCGAGGCCAGTTTTGTTTAAATTTCATTCAATTCCTTGTAAAATATAACAAAATTTGAATGAAAATTTAAACCTTTTTATTCACAATTTATTTTGTTTGGGGATGCCGGTGTGGGCGGCACCACACGATTGGTCGAACAAGTATCCGGCACCCCCCAAAGCGAAAATAATTTGGAGGGGGGGGGGGGGGGGGGGGGTGTAGGACAAATTTCCGTGGGTTCCGGTGAAGATGCTCTTATCTAACAATGAGTTTAAATATTGTGTATTGCCGTGCAACTAAACAATTCAGAAATTTTATGAATGTTTGATATTAATAAAATAATGGTAATAGGATTGGTAATAGGCTGGTGATGGAGGAGGCCGGGGATCACGGCTCGGGGAGGCTGGGCCTAAACTCTCTCATGACCTCGGCAAACGAGATGGAGAAGGAATCGCTCAGCTGGTTGGAGACCATCGAGGCCACGGCACGGATGGCCTCGCGTCCTCCTCCGACGGCGCGTCGATCTCGCGCGACGCCTCGACCTCCCATGCGACGACAACACGACGACGATCTCGACAACATCGATTGGGACAACGGCGAGGAGTAGTTAAGAGTTAAGTTTAGGGATCCGGCGAGGCCAGTTTTGTTTAAATTTTATTCAAATCCATGTAAAATATAACAAAATTTGAAAATGTAAACCTTTTTGTTTACAATATTTTGTTTACGGATGCCGGTGTGGGCGGCACCTCACGATTGGCCGGACAAGTATCCGGCACCCCCCAAATCGGAATAATTGGGGTGGTGGCCTGGGGGAGGGGGTAGGAAAAATTTCCCCGGTGAAATGCTCGTATCTAACAATGAGTTAAAATAATGTGTATTGCCGTGCAACTAAACAATTCAGAAATTTTATGAATGTTTGATAGTACTAAAATAATGGCCATGTTCATGGACGCGGATTTGTTGCACTCGAGCTCGCGCGCTCCCTGTAACGTGGCTGGACGGCAGTGGTTGAGAGGATGATAGCGCGTACGCTGGACCTGTAGGGGTGTTCGTCTAAATGGATGTGCACCGTGCTGTGGAGATGTGTACATACGAGGAAGAGAACGAATTAAAGGCCCGGTATTAAATGGCTATGGCGAGGGAAATCAAGTCCCGTGCGAAGACAGGGACAACATGTAGCTGCACAGTAATTGAAAAATACTCCTGCGTGCAGTTTGTGGGGAGGAACATCAAATCCAAATTCACGTGTTCAAAAAATTGTTCACTGGGTGTAAATATATTACTAGTTTAAATACATATTTGCGGTGTTCCAAAACTATGTTCATGTCGGTTAAAAATGTTCATCGTTCACAAAGATATTTGCAAATAGGATTCAGAAAATGTTCAAAGGTTCAAAAAGTTCACGTGATTTCTAAAAAATATTCTAGTGTTTCAAATATACTTCAGGAGTGCAAAACACTTCCATGCGGTTCAAAAATAATTCCACGGGATTCAGAAAAATATTCGCGGGTTGGAAAATATTTATGGTTCCAATACAATGTTAACGTGGTTCCAAAAATGTTAGGATTTAAATAAATATTTGTGGGTACGAAAAATGTTGATATTTTTAAAAACTATTTGTTCATGTTCCACAAAAATAGTTGAACGGGATTCAGAAAATGTTTACATGTTCAAAACGGAAATTGTTAGATTTCTGAAATATTCTAGGGGGTAGAAATATTAGATAAGTTTAAAAACATTTGTGGGCTTAAAAAAGATACTTTCAACGACATTCAAAAAATGTTCACGTATAAAATATATTTTCACTGGCTCCAGTATAAGGTTCACTCGTTCCAAACTATCATCGCTTCAAAAAATATTCAGTAGTTCTATTTTTTCACATGGTTCTATATTTTTTATGGGTTGAATTCAATAAAAATTCATGACTTAAAAAATCGCGGTTCGAAAAAATGTTCATCTTTTTTGTAAACTTGTCATGGTAAAAGCATTTACGGGGTAGGAAAATATTTTCACTGGATTGAAAAAAAAATTCACTAGTTCAAAATACTTGACATGGTTTTATATTTGTTATGGTTGAGTTACAAAAATATTCATTAGGTTAAAAAATATATTCACGGTTAGACAAAATGTTCATGTTTTTTTACTTGTCATGGTAAAAAGCATTCATGGGGTAAGAAAATACTTCCAGGTGATTCAGAAGAATATTCACGGGAAAATATTTTCACGATACCAATAGAATGTTCACACAATTCCTAAAAGTGTTAAGGGTTTAAATAAATATTTGCGGGGTTTAAAAAAGGTTCATGGTTATTTCTTCATGGTTAAAAAAAATAGTTGCACAAGATTCAATAGATGTTCACATGTTCAAACGGAAATCATGAGCTTTGTAAAATATTTAGGGGTAGAAGAATTTGATAGATTAAAAAAACATTGTGGGCGTAAAACAGAAATTGTTCACCTGTTAAAAAATAGTTCCATCTTTCCAATAAAAGGTTCAATTCTAAAAGGTTCAGTGGTTCCAAAATATCACCCGTTCTTAAATATTCTTTGGTTCTAAATAAATAGTTCACATGATCTAACTTTTTATGGGTTTACTTAAAATAAATATTCACGGGGTAAAATACTATATTCACGATGGTTCAAAAAAAAAATCATGGTTTGTTAAAAGCACTTAAAACTTATCTTGGTAAAAAAGCATTCTGGGGGGGGGGGTTAGGAAATTGTTCCACGTGATTCTGACAAATATTCACGGGTTAGAAAATATTTCTCAGTTCCAACAAATTGTTCACGTGGTTCCAAAAAAGTTAAAGGTGAGCTCTTTTACTGTCATTGGCACGGTACCCGTGGTACCGTCGGTACCATGGGTTGTGATTTTTTTTAGCCATTGATTAAGACATGATTTATGTGCCGTTGATTAAAATTGATATAGCTCCTTAGAAAAAACATGTAATTTATCCCCGAAAGGCCCGTAACGCTCACCCTGTTCCATCGTGACCCATCTCAAAAAAAAGTCCATCGTGAATTTGTGAGCAACCTGAGCCACGAGGCCCGCGACCAGGTGACTAGGTCAGCCGCCGCCGCATCCCTTCTTCAGTCGCGGCAAGGACGACCTCCCCCATTCACCAAGCCTGCGGCGAGGTGGCGGCGCGCGGCGACAAGGTCGGCGACGACGGCGACGCGGAGGGAGCGAGGGCAGGCCACATATTGCAATTGATTTTGGCGTCTAGTGGACCGCCGACCAGCGTGGTCGGCGGCGGCGTGTTCACGGATTGCAATTGATTTCTTGGAGCCCTTGTTCTTGCAGGCATGTGTCGTGGGTTAGTCACGGCAGATGCCATACGGGGTGGCTTAACTCGGGTGTGAGCCAGGCGACATAGTATTCATAGAGAGGTAACACACGTAGAGTTTACCCAGGTTCGGCCCCTCTGTACGAGGTAAAGAACTACTCCTGCTTATATGTATTTGGATCTTAATGGGGTGTACAATGGTATGCGCACCAGAGATTGAGTTTGCTCCGGAGGCTATGGAATGAGATGAGTCTGCCTCTAGGGTTGCGCCTAGCCGGCTTTATATAGGGAACCGGCTAGGGTTTACCGGGAAATGATGGGCGACCTAGGTGGCGCTAGCTAATCTGCTACAAGTGCGGCTTCGTGGAGCGCACTCTTCGGGATACACAGATCGTAAACCAATTCGGAGATATCCGCTGCCGCCTTTCCGAGCCGGCGTACCGGGATCCTCGGGGACCCGGTATCCTGGAAGATGTCCTCCGGGTGGGCTCTGGGCCACCCGGCCTCGTGGGCCGACTCGGGGTCTTGGGCCTACCCGGTTGGACATCCCCATCATTAGCCCCCGAGTTCGTCAGGGACTCGTCTCTGGCTTGGCCTTCGTCTTGCAAACTACCGGGTCATGTCGTTGAGCGAACTCCTGAAACAGAGAAAAGAAAACAAAGACTCGGAGTGGTGGATTGAGGCGTCAGCGTCCGGTCTAACTCAAGTTTTGTTTGACGCCGGCTCGTGCCTGTGGGGACGCTTTGCCATGCCGACTCGCCTCCTTGCGGGCAGTCTCCTTGTATTCTCCGACTGACGTCACGACATCTTTGACCACTTGTCCCGTAGTGTTTGTCCGTCTGACACCGAGTCAATTGATGGGACTTGACAGCGCCTCGACTGCTTCCACCTCGGGATGGAGCAGAGGTAATGATGGCGCCACGAGCCGCACGCGCCTGATCCAACAGTCAGGAAGAACGTGACAGGGCGACATGGCCTGATCAAGGCTGAACTTTTCGGCACACCTGCTCGAGACCCGAGGCATCGTGTGACATGGAGCTAGTGGGTGACATGGGCGACGCCATTTACTGCAGTAACAGCCGCACTCGTCGTGGCTATTTAAAGGGAAGGGGAGCAGCCAAGTGGTTCGCACTCCACTCTCCTTCCTCGCGCCCGTTTCTCTCCTTCTCCTCGAAGCCATTCTCGCTCAAGTTCTTCGCCGTATCGCTGCTATCCTCATCAGGCATTCGTGCACTTTGTTTCCCCCTCTAGCGACAATGGTGGCGCCAAAATCCCAGTGGGAGCGGTCATCCGTGATGGCCCGCGCACTGGACCAAGCCGCCGCCGAGAGATTGCTGCCGCTAGCGACAGAGGGTCGGTGGCGCATTGCCACCGCGGATCTGCACCCGCGTCCGGCGCCAGGCGAGTTCGTCGCCTTTCTCGCCTTCCTCGAGCGTGGGCTAATATTTCCCACGTCGGAGTTCTTCCGACACTTCCTCGACTTCTACGGGCTGCAGGTTCACGATCTGACACCCAACTCCATTCTCCACCTCGCCTGCTTCGTGATGCTATGCGAGGGCTACTTTGGCTGCGCCGCCTTCTTCCCACTGTGGCTGCGGATCTTACACGGCAAGCTGGGGAAGAGTGGCGACATGCTACCTTGCGGTGGCCTCAATTTCTAGGTTCGTGGCGACGTCGACTACCTGGACCTCGGCTTTCCCTCCAAGGTGTATTGGAGGAAAACATGCTTCTACATGCGGAAGCCGACACCCGATGGCAAGATCGGGATTCTTCCCTTCTCCGCGTCACCGAGCCAGCCCCACAATCTTCAGGAGTTGCCGCAGGCTGCCAACTTGCCTATGGTGAACCGGCTGATGAAGCGGCTCCAGGAGCTGAAGGCCCAAGGACTGACAGGTCTGAATCTCATCACCACCTGGGTGAACAGGAAGATTGCGCTGCTCCAGGCTCGGCCTTCGCTGATATGCGAGTACTCGGGTCTTGAGGACCCGCAACACCATGACCTGGAGCTGTTCGAGTCGATGGAGCAGTTCACGCACCGGATGAAGCGGATCACCATCCACCTGGCTCCCGAGTGGAACGTGGGGGGGCCTAAAGGCCCACTCTGCCAGGCGTCCGGCTTCTCAGGTGAGTCCTTGTTCTTGACGAGTCATGTTGCTTTCCTCTTCTTGGTCTTTTTATGCCGATCTCTCCCGTTTTCTAGGCACAGGAGTTTCGCATGCTCGTCGGGATGCCTCCGATTCATGGAGACGCTCCTGCAGTGCCCACCGGCCCGAACGATGTCATCGAGCGCGACTCTGATGACGAGGCCGACGCCACCGCCGAGATCCGTGAGACCGACTCCTCCTCCTGCCAACCAATCCCCATCCTGTCTGGGGACAAAGACACGGAGGAAGGATAAGAAGGAAGAGAAGAACGCGCCGGGTCCAAGAACCCGGCTCTCGACGAGAATGAAGATGATGAACCCCTCCGTTTCCGGAGGAAGCACAAATCTAGGGCCAAGGGCACGAAGCCTCGGTTCAAGCGTCCGAAGTCGGCGGCTGCGTAGTCATCGTCCACGGAGCGCTCGATAGGCACCTCCGTGCAGCGCACCGTCGCCACCGAGCGGAGGCAGAAGGCTTTGTGGGACACACCCGCAAGAGCTCGGGCTCCTTCGCCTCCCGCTCTTCGCTTGAGGGGAGTCTGGATTTCGACCCTCCCGCCTGCGGGTGATAGGTCAGTTGCTGCTCCTCGCCCGATGTTTCGTTGGTGTCGCTATCTCAAATTTGACCCGTGCGATTGCCGTAGGGCGGAGGACGCTTCCCTCAGCGACATGGAGGAGGCGCTGGGTGATGACACCCTACTGATTGAGCCCGCCACGCGGGTTGCCGAACGATGTCGAATGCATCTTGGTGGGCGGAGAGGCAGAAGAAACCATGCCTGAATG
This sequence comes from Poa pratensis, assembly GCA_947311845.1. Taxonomy (NCBI): domain Eukaryota; kingdom Viridiplantae; phylum Streptophyta; class Magnoliopsida; order Poales; family Poaceae; genus Poa; species Poa pratensis. The sequence goes on from CAMZMU010000036.1 coordinate 580,295, forward strand.
CCTTGACGACCAAGTTGCGGGCGCTAGCGTGATGACTGCAATCACCCAAGTGGATCTCGTGGAGGATGCGCCTTCCTTCCTCCGGCTCGACGCAGCGGAGGAAAACTCCCGACGTGATGCGTTTATAGAGCTCGCTGTTGATGATGGCATAAGCCGAGACCGGCGCACGATTTGTCGCGCCTGGACTTCATCAGCAGGCAGCTTCTTGGTGGTCAAGAACTCGATGTAGGGTTCCCTCCAGTTGTTAGCCTCATGTGTTACCGCCACCAGAGTCGTATCTGATGACGGCGGGTTGGCGATGACGACTTCTGCCGGCGCCCTGACCGACGGGTTGTGAAGGTGGCCGAGGAAGACACCGGGTGGGACTTGGTCCCGCTTGGAACCGAAGCGAGAGAGCGCGTCGGCTGCTGCGTTCTTCCTTCGGTCCACATGTTCCAGCTCCATGTCGGCGAAGTGGCCACCGACTTGGTGGACGAGCCGACAGTAAGCCGCCATGTTTGGATCGTTTGCATCCCATATTCCCATCGTTTGCTGAACGACGAGGTCGGAGTCTCCGTAGCACTTGATGCGGCTGACTCCCATCTCCTTGGCCACACGTAGGCCATGTAGGAGGGCTTCGTATTCGGTGACATTGTTGGTGCATGTCGGGGGAATACTTAACCCACGACTCATCAAGAGAAGTGCGACTCATTATGGGATCGCGGCCGCACCGTTAAAAGGGCTTACACGAAGATGGGCCGAGTCAAGGTTGCGGCAAGAAGGATCTAGAATACCAGAGATAACTTGACTTGGACGACACAGAGATATGTAGTCTTCTAGATGGACTCCGGTCGACACTTTCCTAAGGGAATAGACTTTCCTTGTAACCTAGCGAGCCTCCGTGCATATAAGGAGGGCTCGCAGGACGTAGAAGGGACCAAGCCCTAAACCCTAGAACATACGGCGACTCGCTACCTCGATCGCCAACCCTTGTAACACCATATTCATATCAATTCCAATCTAGGATAGGCAGGAAGTAGGTTTTTACCTCACATTGAGGGACCGAACCTGGGTAAACATTGTCTTCGTCGTGCCCTGTGATCTTAAGCTCGGAGACGCTCGATTCGTACAAACCCCACATCCACGAAGTCATCGCAATGACATCTGCCGAGATTACCCCACGACAGTTGGCGCCCACCGTGGGGCCTGTGGTCAAAAGCGTCACGTTCCGCGCCAGATCAATCAAGGGATTCGAAGATCTCGTCACCGGCCAGATCAAGATGGTCGATGGCGTGCCTCTGATCGATGATTCAGATTGGGGGCCCGAAGCTGATTACTTGGAAATAGGCCACGTCATCCCGTTCGGATCCATCCACGTTTTCGTCGGCTTCATCAGCGACGGATCTACGAGTCCGCAACACGAAGGCGACTCAGAAGAAGGGGTCGCAATGACCATAAAAGAAGAAGACTCAATAAACAACGAGCAACCGCATCTTGAAGAAGAGGAAGCCCAGTCGATCGAGTACGTACTTGAGGAGAGATTGGGCAGAAATCATGAAGCGAACAGCTCGCCGTCCTGCGGTGATCAGCGCACGGAAGGCATCTATGCAACGGTGGAAGCTGGAGAAAGGCTAGGCATGCCGCCAGGCAGCTCGACCCCTCCACCACCTCAAGCCACGGAACCAGCCGCGTTAGGAGTCGCGGCGTCAGGATCAGCTGCACCAGGAGTCGCGGCGTCAGGACCAGCCGCACCAGGAGTCGCGGTGCCCGAATTAGCCACACCAGGAGTTGCGGCGCCAGGATTGCTCACTCTGGGAGCTATGGCTTCAGAAGGAATAGCAGGTGGCACAGCTCGAGTAATCGGTACCCCTGTGGGGCCTGCTACCGCGCCAATCGCAGAACAAACACCATATGGCCCACTCTACACACCCATAACAGCGGTAAACGCCGCGGCAAGGGTATCGGAGATTGAAGCCACAAGGATCGGGCTCTACGACGAAGTCCAAAGTATAGTAGATGAGCGCAGCAGGCTTATGCGGGAAGATCAGCGGCTTCGCCAAGAGCAACAGCGACTCACGACCGATGCGGCCCTTATGCAAACACAGCAAAGTGAAATCAATACTCAGCCTGATAGGCGCTATGAGAGCCGTTTGCAGCCGGGAGTAGTCACAGTAGATCCAACATCTTTGTTCCAATCACCACGGGAAAGACCAGCGGAGGCGGCACCTACAAATATAGCTGCGATCCCATCAGTCGCAGTCAACGCACCACGGGTAGGGGCGACTCCATCAACAGTTGCCCGTGCACCCGTGGCATCAGAAGTCGCGGGTCCCTCAGCCGCGGCCCCCGTGCTAACTTTCACCACGCATAATCTACCTCGAGCCGCAGAGATGCCAGGCTCGAGGGCAGTAGTCGAAGCGAACGATAGAATGATGATGCCACCGCCACCAATGTCTGCTGTGTTTTCACAGCCACAACCAGTGCAGCCGCCCAGATTCCATACGCCTCAAGGACACTATGTCAACTCGGTGGACAACGTTTATGCGGCCACCCATATCTTGTCCAGGCTCATGCCAGTGGGAAATACACCCATGGATAGGGAAGCACGGCGTGCAATAGAGATGTTAAGTACAACGGTTGTCCAGCAAGCCAACATGTCTGAACATGCGACTACATTCCACGCCCTACAACAGCCGAGCCACGGCAGAAAGAAGCATCCACTCCGAGCTGTCGCAAGCCGCGGCTTCAAGTTCAGCTCGGCGCCAAAGAGAAAGAGACCAACCAGTGATACAAGAGCAGCCTCTGCAAACTCAACCAGTCGTTGCTAGAACAGAAGCACCACAACACTAGGCGGGGACCAATGCACCTGGAAGGCCAATTCCATCTAACTTGTCAACGCGACTTAAGGGGCCAGTATGTTTTAGCGAGCGGATCAGATCTGAGCCGTTCCCAGCAGATTTTAAAGGGCCTCGTAAGGTCGCAAATTACAACGCCAGCATGGATCCCACTACCTGGTTGAACAATTACGAGATGGGCATGAGCATCCTAAACGCTTCTGAAGAAATATGCACCCGGTACCTGAACATGATGTTAGAAGGCGCCGCCCATATTTGGCTCCAGAACCTACCGCCCAACTCCATAAATTCCTGGGATGAGATGAAGGAAGCTTTTATCCAGAACTTTCAGGGGACTTGCAAACGCCTCTGCAGCATAGAAGATCTAGAGCGTTGTGTACGAAAGGAAGGCGAATCAAGTCGCCATTGGATGAGAAGGGTGGCAAAAATCATACACTCCTCAGATAGCATACCAGCCAGCTCAGCTGTACTAGTCATGGAGAAGAATTGCAGATTTGAGCCACTGATACATAAGCTTGGCCGCATGAAAGACAAAGTTAAAAGTCTCACCGAAGTTATGGCCACGGCTAACAAGTATGCTGGTTCAGACAAGACTAAGGATGCATCGGATGGAGAGGAGGATGAAACTGCGGGGAAAGCGAAAAAGAGTAACAATAAAGCTCACCTGCAGACCCACAACAACAACAGCGTGATACGTCCAAAACGTATCTATAATTTTTGATTGTTTCATGTTAATATTATGCCTTTGACACTTGTTTTTATATTAAGTTTATGATTTATTTGGACTAACCTATTAATAGTTGCAAAAGTGCACAATGTTCTTGTTTTACTCTTTGATGTGTAGGAATTATCAAAAATACAAGAGGAAACCTTGTTGGAGTCGAATTGGGACTTTCCTGAAATCTGTCTGAAAACTCTTTTTGAAGATTGTCACGTACCGGACAGAAGACGGCGTCAAACGGAAAAAGTCTAGTCGCGAAAGTTGCAGGAATTTTCTCCTAATGGATCTGGACATAAAATTCGGCCCAATCCGAGTCCGGACGGCCGAGATAAGCCCGATTTACCAAACCCTAGATGGATGACGGGAATCCGAGAAGTATATAAAGGGAGGAAACCTAACTCGTGAGAACACCCATACCCACGAATTTCAGCCACCAAAGCCACGTTTTTGCCTCCCCATGGATCCCATCTCCATGGGGGAGGGCTCCCAAGAAGCCATGAAGGAAGAGGGCTAAGGGGCGGCGCTCCCCTTGATGGCGGCCGGGAGGAGTTCCCGTGCCACCGCCGGCGCCGCGCCGCCCTGCGCCTCTCGCTGCCCTCTCCGCCGTCTTCACCGCCATCTCCACCGCCAACTCCTCCTTGTATACAGTGGTTCATCCTCCCACAAACCTCTGTACCGCTCTATGTAAACATGGTGTTTGATGCTATATTTATCCTATGATCTATGTCATGTTTGCGTAGTTTATTTGTCTTTTGATTGCTTGGTTGAATGTCTTTGGTTCATTAGAGTTGTATGTTGATATGGTACTGTCCTTTGGTGTCCATTATACTTGTGCGCGCATGGATCAACATCACGGGGTTGGTAGTATTTGTAAACGAAGGGGGGAGTCTGCCGGAGTGACAGAAACCTGAGAACGCGAACCGGTTAGTTACACGTATGGGAGTAAGAGGACCATAAACTTAAGGCTATGGTTGGGGAAACCTTAATGCATTGTTAGTATTCGGATGTTTGCTAACAATCCAATCATATAGTACTTGTAATCCCAAGTAGTGGAGTGCATGTATATTTAGCCTCTCCCACATAGAAAACTGCATCGAAGACAATGAACCCGATATCTTCACTAATTAATCTTGGACAAAGCCATCACAATTACCACCACTTTTCCACACTCATGGTACTGTTAGTTTATGGTTACTTAGTGTATTTTATTGCTGCAGCACTAACATTTACTTTCTTGTATTTATTATCTCGCAAAGCTATCTCTCATACCCGTATATTACTCTAGTATTATTTCCTAGATAAAGTAAACGTTTAGTGTGCGTAGAGTTGTATCAGTGGTTGATAGAACTTGAGAGAATACTTATCCTACCTTTAGCTCCTCGTTGGGTTCGACACTCTTACTTATCGAAAAGGCTACACGCGATCCCCTATACTTGTGGGTTATCAAGACCTTTTCTGGCGCCGTTGCCGGGGAGCCATAGCGTAGGTGAATATTCTTGTGTGCACTTGTTTGCTTTATCTCTAAGTAATTTTTATTTTCAGTTTTAAGTTGTTTTCTATCTTAGTATGGATAGGAATGCGAATTATAAAAAAAATTAGTTGTACTTGTTATCTAAAAACGTTTTCAAAAAAGAGTGATTGGAAAGATGAGCAATGGTTAAGTGGGGGTCGACCTTGAACACTTGTGTTCATGCCTATGAAACCAAAGCAAATCTTTCCATGGAAGCTTCTCATCCAAAAACATGTAAATATTGTGTATATACCTCTGTACATAAAAATAAAATGCTAATTATAGTCTCAGTTAATTGAAAGTTGATAGTTTTGCTTTGCTGTCCAGAAACAGATTTTCTGTGCTCCACCGTATAAATGTTTAAAATCACCAGAACGTGATCTTGATCTGAAATTTCTTGAGTGCAAAGTGATGCTTATTATCTTTCTTTCATTAGACTAACTTTTTGTGATTTGAGTTACGTAGCTGTCTCGAAAAATTCGATCTTCACCGACTGTTCAATTTAGACAGATTCCTGTGCTTCACTGTAAAAAATCGTGATAAATCTCAGAATAGTATTTTGACCTGAAATTTTTGTGCGTAAAACTGAGATTATGATCTGCCTTTCATTAGTTAAAAGTTTTTCGATTTGAGCTACTTAACTATCTCGTTGAATGCCATCTTTACGGACTGTTCAGTTTTGACAGATTTCTTTGTTTATTCAATATTGTACTTGGTGTTTTAGTTTCATTAGTTTTTCGACGGACAACGGAAATCATGAACACCTTAGTATATACAGTGGCTAATGTTGAGTAAAGATTATAAAACTTGTCAATGCTTGAACATGAGTGGATTTTATTTAATGAGTACTAACCCTACTAATGAGTTTTGTGAAGTTTTATGTGGATGTAGCTATAAGATCTAATCAATATGGTGATATGAGATGAATAAGAAGACGCAAGAGCTCAAGCTTGGGGATGTGTAGGTACATCCCAAGAACATATTCAAGAAGATACAATCATCTAAGCTTGGGGATGCCCGAGTCATCCCCCTATTCATCAACTAACATGAGGTTGTCTCGTTCATACTCTATATTACCCGTCCACATGATATGTATTGTCTTAACTTGTATTATAATTGCTTTTATATGTCTTGGTTTTACCTTCTTTAGTTTTATTAGGCTCTTATTTGGTTTCTATTGCTTCTTTACTTTCACTTATAAATTCAAAACAACAAAAATATTTTCTTTTGTTTTGCTTCTTTGTTTGGTTCTTTATTTTGATTTTATTTGGTTTTTACTTTTGATTTTTATTTAGAGTTTTCCTTGCTGTAGCTAGCATGTTTAGGTCTTGCTTAGCCTCTGGTCTTTTAGTTTATCAAAATAATGTACCAAGTTTTACCCATTTAGCTTAGTTGATGCATATGTAAAAAGTGATTTTCTGTTTTCGGTATCTACTGCTCATTGCGCGATTTTTCATATTTTACTGGAAGCTCTAAAAATCACGAAAAATTACTGATGTTGTATCACCGAATCCTCTGCATGCACAAAAATTGGCTAAAATTTCGGACATGTTTTAGAGCACCTAAAAATTACGTTTGCCAGCTGCTGTTTTTCTGGACAGATTCTGACTTTTGTTGCAAGAGTGGCCTCTTTGCGTTTTCATTTGATTATTAATGGTTCTTACCTTTCATTTAGAAGTTGGCCATTTAAGCAACCTTTCTGTAACTTAAAAACAAAATTTGATTTGGTTTAATAGCAGCACTTTGGAAATATTATGTATTGCAATAAGTGCCTAGCTAAAAGGCGTTAAAGAAAAGCGCTTATGGGAGGCAACCCATTATTTTTATTTCTGCAATTTTTCTTTTCTTGAGTCAAGGAGTTTGTTTACTTCTGTAGCAACTCCTTTGTATCTTTACTTTCATGCATTGTTGTGCCAAGAGTAGTCTCTAATGATAAGATGTTGCTAAAATTTTGATTGCTGCGCAGGAACAGATTTTGCTGTTCACTGTACGAAATTCATAAAATCACCAGATTGTGAATTAAATCTGAAATTTTTGTGCGTAATCCTGATATATGTATGCATCTTTCGTTAGTTCAAAGTTTTTCGATCTGAGTAACGTAAGTGCCTCGAAAAAATTCGTCTTTGCGGACTGTTCTGTTTTAGACAGATTATGTCATTTATTTTGCATTCTCTCTTTTACTAGTGTTGAGTGGAATTCTTTTTTGGGTGGAAGAGCTTCACGTAACATCAGTGGCTGTAGCTAATGTTTAAAGTAACGGTCATATTGCGTCCTTACAGAACATGTGAGTTTTTGATTGTGCACTAACCCTCTAATGAGATTTACTTTGAGTTTGGTGTGGCGGAAGTTTTCAAGGGTCAAGAGAGAAGAGTGATATAATAGGATTAAGAAGAGTGAAGAGCTTAAGCTTGGGGAGGCTCCCATGGATCTCCCCAGCATATTTCAAGAAGACTCAAGCGTCTAAGCTTGGGGATGCCCAAGGCATCCCCTTCTTCATCGTCAAAATTATCAGGTCATCTCTAGTGAAACTATATTTTAATTCTTTCACATCATATGTGCTGTTCTTGGAGCGTCTGTATCTTATTATTTATTTATCTTAGCATCAAACACCGGTTACATTAATAAGTTGATCGTCACATATTTTATTTATCCTCTGTTTTCAATGTTTACTTGGTTAATGGATTACTTGTTGAAACTTAAAAATGATGTGTGAATAATACTGTTTAGTAGTTTATGTTTTCTTATGGTTAGTCTCAACTAGCTAATAGTGCATATTATGTTATTTTGATATTAACATGCATTGTCCTGTTCATAAGATGGTATGGAATTGTGGTATCCTCCTCTGAATGATTTACTTGAATCGACTTGGCACATGCTCACACATGTTCATGACTGAAAAATAAAAGTCAATTAAGCCTTGATGATCTATTTTGCCTCAGAGTTTTAGTATCATTTTTATGCCTCCGTTAATTTTATTCTGTCGCAAGTATGATTATGACGGTTATTGCTCTCTTGATTGTCGCTTCCCAGTCTATTGCTAGCCTTCAACTGTACTGAGCGGGAATGCTGCTCGTGCATCCAAAATCCTTAAAACCAAGTTATCCCAAAGAGTCCACTATAAATTCCTATGCATGGTATTTCAAACCATTCCAAGTAAATTTTCATGTGCTACCTTTAAAACCTTCAAAAAACTTCTCATTTTGTGACACTGTTTTTAGCTCATGAGGACGGGGTGGATGTCTTTATGTCACCTGTCAAACAGACTTTACCACCGGACTAGTGGCATATACATCCGCTTATCCATTAATTTTGCAAAAAGAGCTGGCAAATGGGGTGCCCAGTCCCAATTAATTACAACTTTAACCGCTTAATTCTCTTCACATTTTTGCCCTGATTTATCAGACAAGCAATGATACCAGTGAAATATCTGCATGTGTAAACAAAAGAGAAAAGAGGGATGATCTGCCTTGCTGGTAGAAATAACGTCCTTCATGGGAGCCGCTCTTAAAAGTCTGGTTGGCAGGGGTCATATTGTACTTTTCCATTTTCTGATTCGTTGACAGGAACAACCACCTCCCAAAACATATTTTTACTTCTGTTTTATAAATAAAAAGCTCTAGCACATGTTAATCCCTGCTTCCCTCTGCGAAGGGCCAATCTTTTATTTTTATGTTGAGTCACCATCCTTTCTTTGAGCACCTTCTCGAGAGCATAACTGTCATTCTTAGTGTAATGTGCTTGTCCCAGAATACGGTTATCTGCGGTATAACTATGATGCTTTTACCTTTGATATCTTTACATCTAGTCTTCACTTGAACTTCAGAGGTGCCTTGGCATTTATGTTTTGCTCCACAATTAAGGGCAAGCGAGATACCACTCTATCATGCTTTATTATGGTCATTACAATCTTGTTGATGTTTATAAATTTCATGTTATAAGCTCTTAGTTCGTTGATACTTTTCATTAGGTAACATGATTGCTAAGTTTTATTATCCATACATCATGCAATTGTTAAAGATCTGATCATAGCATTTACAATCAAAAATTATTTTGTTATCATTTACCTACTCGAGGACGAGCAGGAATTAAGCTTGGGGATGTTGATACGTCCAAAACGTATCTATAATTTTTGATTGTTTCATGTTAATATTATGCCTTTGACACTTGTTTTTATATTAAGTTTATGATTTATTTGGACTAACCTATTAATAGTTGCAAAAGTGCACAATGTTCTTGTTTTACTCTTTGATGTGTAGGAATTATCAAAAATACAAGAGGAAACCTTGTTGGAGTCGAATTGGGACTTTCCTGAAATCTGTCTGAAAACTCTTTTTGAAGATTGTCACGTACCGGACAGAAGACGACGTCAAACGGAAAAAGTCTAGTCGCGAAAGTTGCAGGGAATTTTCTCCTAATGGATCTGGACATAAAATTCGGCCCAATCCGAGTCCGGACGGCCGAGATAAGCCGATTTACCGAAACCCTAGATGGGATGACGGGAATCCGAGAAGCTATATAAAGGGAGGAAACCTAACTCGTGGAGAACACCCATACCCACGAATTTCCAGCCACCAAAGCCACGTTTTTGCCTCCCCATGGATCCCATCTCCATGGGGGAGGGCTCCCAAGAAGCCATGAAGGAAGAGGGCTAAGGGGCGGCGCTCCCCTTGATGCCGGCGGCGCGGGAGGAGTTCCCGCGCCAGCCGGCGCCGGCGCCGCCCTGCGCCTCTCGCTGCCCTCTCCGCCATCTTCACCGCCATCTCCATCGCCAACTCCTCCTTGTATACAGTGGTTCATCCTCCCACAAACCTCTGTACCGCTCTATGTAAACATGGTGTTTGATGCTATAAGTTATTATCCTATGATCTATGTCATGTTTGCGTAGTTTATTTGTCTTTTGATTGCTTGGTTGAATGTCTTTGGTTCATTAGAGTTGTATGTTGATATGGTACTGTCCTTTGGTGTCCATTATACTTGTGCGCGCATGGATCAACATCACGGGGTTGGTAGTATTTGTAAACGAAGGGGGAGTTCTGCCGGAGCGACAGAAACCTGAGAACGCGAACCGGTTAGTTACACGTATGGGAGTAAGAGGACCATAAACTTAAGGCTATGGTTGGGGAAACCTTAATGCATTGTTAGTATATACGGATGTTTGCTAACAATCCAATCATATAGTACTTTAATCCCAAGTAGTGGAGTGCATGTATATTTAGCCTCTCCCACATAGAAAACTGCATCGAAGACAATGAACCCTATATCTTCACTAATTAATCTTGGACAAAGCCATCACAATTACCACCACTTTTCCACACTCATGGTACTGTTAGTTTATGGTTACTTAGTGTATTTTATTGCTGCAGCACTAACATTTACTTTATTGTATTTATTATCTCGCAAAGCTATCTCTCATACACCCGTACTATTACTCTAGTATTATTTCCTAGTTAGAGCAAACGTTTAGTGTGCGTAGAGTTGTATCAGTGGTTGATAGAACTTGAGAGAATACTTATCCTACCTTTAGCTCCTCGTTGGGTTCGACACTCTTACTTATCGAAAAGGCTACACATGATCCCCTATACTTGTGGGTTATCACAGCGCAAGTCAGAACAAGCGCAAGAATGAGGAAGGGAACTCTGGTTTAGTCGCAAACACCAACACCCGCTTCAAAGGCAACAATGGCAGAGGATGCAATTCTCGCCCCATAAATCTTGAAGAAGTCTTCAATCGCCCCTGCGACATTCACATAGGAAAGGAAGGACAACCACCCAACCACACCAAAGCTCAATGCTATCATTACAGGAAGTGGAAAGAAGGAACTCCACTAAACAGGAACAATGGCAACCAGGCTAACGGAGGAGGCGACCAAAGCGGAGGAAACAACAATGTTGCACCCAATCCGCCAGCGGATCAGCCGCAATTCCCCAAGCAGCTTGGGCAGTATCACACGATCGTGGTTAACACGTCAAAAAGAGAACAAAAGCTGAAGCGACGCAATCAGGTCGTCAATGCGGTGGTACCAGCCGTTCCCCAATGGCTCAAATGGTCCGAACAGCCCATTGTTTGGAGTAAGGATGACCACCTAGAGGAGATCAATGAAGCAGGAAAGCTCGCGTTGGTTGTTGCACCCCAAGTTGCGGGTTATAAGCTCAGCAAAGTACTAATGGATGGAGGTAGCAGCATCAACATATTATACTACGAGACCTTCAAAAGGATGCACCTGCAGGAGAAATCATTACACCCATCTAGGACGTCGTTCCATGGACTTGTACCTGGGATATCAGCACAGCCGCTGGGACGGATAAACCTGGAGGTAGCCTTTGGAACACAGAGCAATTTCCGTAGTGAATACATCTGGTTCGAGGTAGTGGACTTCCAGGGCCCATATCACGCACTATTTGGCAAGGCAGCCTTTGCAAGGTTCATGGCGAGGCCCTGTTACGTCTATCTCAAACTCAAGATGCCCGGCCCGCGTGGAGTAATCACTATTGACGGCGACCGGCAAATAGCAATGGAATGCAAAGAAGGAGATAGAGCCATGGATAGAGCCGCGTGTGTTGCGGAAGGACTCGCGGTACATGAACCTAAACAAAACTTCGATGATATTGTGGAAGCAAAGAGACACCTGCCTGACTTGCGGATCAAGCTAACAGCCAACAGAGAGGCAAGAAAAGCTAAAGCCGCGGAACATCAGAAAAAGAAGGGCAATTAATCGCCCTTGACGCGGCTCCTTATAAGCCACACTCATTTATAAGCCGCAGTTTGCGACTCAAGTTCACACCACTCAGGGTCCCAGTATCATCCCAGCTACCTATAGCTATCGTCACAGCTATTGCAGCTGAGTATCACATTCACAGCTAACTAGAGCTGGTTATCATTCAAAGCTACTTAGAGCTCGTAACGGCTATTGCAGCTGCTAAATATCAAAATCGCCACTTACGTGCGAAAAATGTATCATACATTGTATCAAAAATCGACCGCTGCCTACGTGCGGTCGTACCATGATTATGAAATAAAGCCGGCACCTCCGCAATGCGAATGGTTGTCGTTTCGCCTCAAACTACCAATTGAGTCGCTGAGTCTTTTATTTTATTTATCATTTGGTTCCTTGGGGGCTTTGATGCTTTATGAGCTCAGCTTGTAACCTTGGAATCGCCAAATCAGTGGCATTTTTTCTTGATTATACTCAGTTTTAGCTCGGATGCGACTCGCAATATGTGACCAAAGTACCAGCGTGTGAAGTCAATCGAGTCTGAATGCCTATCATGGACGTTCTCGACCCTGAACACACATTTTGTTTGGGAAATACTGAGCCACGCGAGGGCCTGACTAAAAGATTTGAGACAAATCAAAAGGACCCACCTACGTGGTCATAATAAATTGTACTAATCAAAGTACCAACAAACTGATCATTGTATCAAGACTAAACAAACTTAAGAAGCTATTACAAGCCACTACGAGCTAATTCATTGTAACATCTTTTTGTTTCATTTCTTCCCTGCCTTATGCTTGCGAGATGGAGGCATGGGAGGATTCCCTGAAGTACCAGCAGGAGAACTTGGCGTTGTGGTTGCTGGAGGGCTCATCACGTCCGAGGAAACATCAATACCTCCCGAAGATGCTGCTGAAGCAGAGGTTGCAGGCAACTTTTCGATCTTTGTGCCATCAGGACGATATTTCCCTTGGTACGTGGTAAGGTCCACTCCCCCGGCAAGCTGAGTACCATACCCTCGCATGCTCTTCCAAGTCGCAAGATATTCATCAGGAGGAAAATCTGTGCCATCTGCTTTTTTCTACGGCCTACCTTGAGAAACCTTCGTAGCATCAAAGGAGGGGTAATAAGTCCTAGCCAAGGGAAGCACATGAGTCGCACTAGCACGAGCGGAGGACTCTTTCCAGTCAGCAAGATAAGCAACGGCTTTGCACAATCTTTTCAATAAACCGTCACCAGTGGAAGGCACAGGCTTGGATGGAAGGAGCTTCGTAATCAGCTATCTCATGGTATCAAAGGACTTCTTGATAAATTGGTGAATATGGTTGAGCAGTTCCTCTGTACGTTCAAGAACAAGGGAAGACTCAGGACCTGCAGAAGACATAGCTGAAAAATTCAGTACACGGCAACTCGGATACAGGCTGAGTCAGACAGCGTGACATTACCAAACAAGTCTCGGGTAACACCAGCAACAAGTTGATGTACATGGTCGGCTGAGTCAGAGACGTTCTTGAGCTCAATGGCATGTTTGGATAACTCCTCTTCCAGCGCGCCAATCTTAACAGCTTTAAGCCACGCATCTTCACTTGCTTTCGCAATAGCGGCGTTTTGAGCATTAATTTGCAGATCCTTTTTCTCGAGCTCCTCCTCATGATGTGCGAGCACGCCCTGGAGCCTTTCGACTTCTACAGGAGCTTGCTGTAAGTTGAGCTCTAGTGTTCTCTTCTCATTCGACATAACTTGCAAATCCTCCTGCAAGGCATGTCGGCAAAAGAAGAAGTGTCATGATCACAGTACAAAACTAAGAAGCCAGAGATGCAAAGGATTAAACCTTCTCCCTATCACAAAGTAAGAAGCCTCAATCCTTGGGGGCTGGAGATATGGTACAATACCTTATAGGCCGCGGACAGCTGAAGTAGCGTGTCATGCAGTTCAGCGGAATATTTGTCGGAGATCGTCAAGATATTCTGCGCCATATGCTCCGCATGGCTACTTGCCGACTGACCTGCAGAAAAAGAGAGTGGAACTCCTCCATGCGGCACAAGCTGTTTTTGGCCACGATTCGGCTCAACAAGTACCGGCTTACCAGTCCCAATGGCAGTCCCATCTTCTAAAGCTATTTCTGGGTTGGAAATGTCAAGGGACGCACCTGAAGGCACGTCGCCAGTAGTAGCAATACCCTCCTTCATGGCATCAAGAGTATTAGTTGCTCCAGAAATAACAGGAGGCGGCTCAATAACTGCTTCAGAAGCCATAGCAATATCGGCTGCGTCCTCAGCATCAATCTTAGACCTACAAGAAAACACTGATATGACATAAGATAGCAGGCAAAAGAGAGCATATACTGACGAAGCGGTAAGCAAATACTAACCCCGGCGCCACTTTAATGTTGGCAGCAAGGTCGCCATTTGAGGGAGAGGACAAAGCCTGAAGCCCAGAATCTGTCAAATAGGACAAGCCAGGCATTAGCGCAAACAGATAAAGGAAATAAAGCGCAAATGTAAATAAATTTACCAGAGGTGAAACCCGTGTCCTCGTCAGTAGAGGCAGTGGTTCTTATAGCCTGCTTTGGGCAAGAGGAAACTGCAGACCCAGATAACTTGCGGTGTTTGGAGACCTCAGGGTTTTCAACAGCTTTAAGCTCAGGCTCTTCGCATAACAACCTTTTGGATGCTCGGCGAGGGGTCGGATCAACCACAGGAGGACCAACCGAAGCTATAGGACTTTCATCCTCTTCTAATTCGGAAGAGTCGTCATCAGAGTCGGCTGTGGCAACAGAGGTGAAAGGACAAGGATGTCGCCTAGAGGGGGGGGGGTGAATAGGCGTTTAAAACTTTTCCGGTTTAGGCTTGATAAATGCGGAATAAAACTAGGTGTTTAAATTATCAAGCACACAACCTAAATAAACTAGGTCACCTATGTGCACCAACGACTTATGCTAAGTAAGACAAGCAACAAGGGGATAGCAAGATAGTACTTCAAGCACGAAGGCTATCACAATGTAAAGTGCATAAGTAAAGAGCTCGGGTATAGAAATAACCGAGGCACGCGGAGACGATGATGTATTCCCGAGTTCCTCCTTTTTAGGGGAGTACGTCTCGTTGGAGGGGTGTGAGTATCAAACTCAAGATGCCACAAAAGGCCTCACCTTATTCTCCGATGAACCTCGCACAAAAGCTCGGTTCACCTTCCACTATTGATTTCCTTTTGGGCGGAAATCAAGTCCCTTACAACAATCTTGAGGCACAACCCACAAAAGGATTGGGAGCACCCAAGTGGACCACAAAAGGTCCCAACTAGCCACAAAAGGCCTTGACCACAAAAGGTCACAAGAACACCGTCTAGGGTCCAACGAACCAAGAGTAACGAGCTCACAATCTTCACTTCCACGAATCCTCGTGGAGAGAGCAAACCTATGCACAAAAGTAAAGGCAAACCTATGCACAAAAGCAAAGGCAAGAACACAAGAAGTGCTCAAGTCCTTCACTCCCAAATCCCACCAAAAGCAACAAATGCTTGCGGGGGGAGAAGAGAGGAAGAACAAAGAAGAGCACAACAAATGGAACTTCAAGAACTAGATCGAAAGGGTTCCACTCACTTAGAGGAGAAACGGCTCGGTGGAAATGTAGATCTAGGTCTTCTCCTTCAATCCTCCAAAGATCAACGAGTTTCGGTGGAGGGATTGGGAGATCTTGTAGTTTTGAGCTTGCAACAATGGAGGAGAGAGAATGTAAATCGTGCTAGGCAGAGCTTAAGAGCTGGAGGTAGGTGGAGGGGTATTTATACCCCTCCAGAAAAACTAGCCATTTTCTGTCCACTAAGTCCGGAGACTCCGGTCGGGGAGGCCGGAAACTCCGGACTAGACGGAAACTCCGGACTGACTCCGGGGTAACTCCGGTCTCGATACAGCGGCTGCCGCCGCGATGCTCATCTTCTCAGCAGGCCGGAAACTCCGGTCTTGGAGGACGGAAACTCCGGTAGGGCCGGAAACTCCGGACCTATTCCGGGGCAACTCCGGACCCAATACCGCACGCGCCGTCGTGGGAAGTTCTTCGATTCAAAAATCTTGTCTGGGGCGGAGACTCCGGACCACAGGTCCGGAAACTCCGGCCGGTGCGGAAACTCCGGACTGAAAAGCTCCAGAAACTTCTACAGGGAACCCCAAGGACCGGAGACTCCGGTCCAGAAGACCGGATACTCCGGCCTGAAAGCAGTGAAACATCAGAACTAAAACTGCAAGAACTTTCTCATACGAACTCCAAATGAGGTGAATCCAATTGCGTTTTAAAGGTAATGACAAGGAGAATGCAAGAACTTTCGCATAACAACCTTTTGGATGCTCGGCGAGGGGTCGGATCAACCACAGGAGGACCAACCGAAGCTATAGGACTTTCATCCTCTTCTAATTCGGAAGAGTCGTCATCAGAGTCGGCTGTGGCAACAGAGGTGAAAGGACAAGGATGTCGCCTAGAGGGGGGGGGTGAATAGGCGTTTAAAACTTTTCCGGTTTAGGCTTGATAAATGCGGAATAAAACTAGGTGTTTAAATTATCAAGCACACAACCTAAATAAACTAGGTCACCTATGTGCACCAACGACTTATGCTAAGTAAGACAAGCAACAAGGGGATAGCAAGATAGTACTTCAAGCACGAAGGCTATCACAATGTAAAGTGCATAAGTAAAGAGCTCGGGTATAGAAATAACCGAGGCACGCGGAGACGACGATGTATTCCCGAGTTCCTCCTTTTTAGGGGAGTACGTCTCGTTGGAGGGGTGTGAGTATCAAACTCAAGATGCCACAAAAGGCCTCACCCTATTCTATGATGAACCTCGCACAAAAGCTCGGTTCACCTTCCACTATTGATTTCCTTTTGGGCGGAAATCGAGTCCCTTACAACAATCTTGAGGCACAACCCACAAAAGGATTGGGAGCACCCAAGTGGACCACAAAAGGTCCCAACTAGCCACAAAAGGCCTTGACCACAAAAGGTCACAAGAACACCGTCTAGGGTCCAACAACCCAAGAGTACCGAGCTCACAATCTTCACTTCCACGAATCCTCGTGGAGAGAGCAAACCTATGCACAAAAGTAAAGGCAAACCTATGCACAAAAGCAAAGGCAAGAACACAAGAAGTGCTCAAGTCCTTCACTCCCAAATCCCACCAAAAGCAACAAATGCTTGTGGGGGAGAAGAGAGGAAGAACAAAGAAGAGCACAACAAATGGAACTTAAAGAACTAGATCGAAAGGGTTCCACTCACTTAGAGGAGAAACGGCTCGGTGGAAATGTAGATCTAGGTCTTCTCCTTCAATCCTCCAAAGATCAACGAGTTTCGGTGGAGGGATTGGGAGATCTTGTAGTTTTGAGCTTGCAACAATGGAGGAGAGAGAATGTAAATCGTGCTAGGCAGAGCTTAAGAGCTGGAGGTAGGTGGAGGGGTATTTATACCCCTCCAGAAAAACTAGCCGTTTTCTGTCCACTAAGTCCGGAGACTCCGGTCGGGGAGGCCGGAAACTCCGGACTAGACGGAAACTCCGGACTGACTCTGGGGTAACTCCGGTCTCGATACAGCGGCTGCCGCCGCGATGCTCATCTTCTCAGCAGGCCGGAAACTCCGGTCTTGGAGGACGGAAACTCCGGTAGGGCCGGAAACTCCGGACCTATTCCGGGGCAACTCCGGACCCAATACCGCACGCGCCGTCGTGGGAAGTTCTTCGATTCAAAAATCTTGTCTGGGGCGGAGACTCCGGACCACAGGTGCGGAAACTCCGGCCGGTGCGGAAACTCCGGACTGAAAAGCTCCAGAAACTTCTACAGGGAACCCCAAGGACCGGAGACTCCGGTCCAGAAGACCGGATACTCCGGCCTGAAAGCAGTGAAACATCAGAACTAAAACTGCAAGAACTTTCTCATACGAACTCCAAATGAGGTGAATCCAATTGCGTTGGAAAGGTAATGACAAGGAGAATGCAAGAACTTTCGCATAACAACCTTTTGGATGCTCGGCGAGGGGTCGGATCAACCACAGGAGGACCAACCGAAGCTATAGGACTTTCATCCTCTTCTAATTCGGAAGAGTCGTCATCAGAGTCGGCTGTGGCAACAGAGGTGAAAGGACAAGGATGTCGCCTAGAGGGGGGTGAATAGGCGTTTAAAACTTTTCCGGTTTAGGCTTGATAAATGCGGAATAAAACTAGGTGTTTAAATTATCAAGCACACAACCTAAATAAACTAGGTCACCTATGTGCACCAACGACTTATGCTAAGTAAGACAAGCAACAAGGGGATAGCAAGATAGTACTTCAAGCACGAAGGCTATCACAATGTAAAGTGCATAAGTAAAGAGCTCGGGTATAGAAATAACCGAGGCACACGGAGACGACGATGTATTCCCGAGTTCCTCCTTTTTAGGGGAGTACGTCTCGTTGGAGGGGTGTGAGTATCAAACTCAAGATGCCACAAAAGGCCTCACCCTATTCTATGATGAACCTCGCACAAAAGCTCGGTTCACCTTCCACTATTGATTTCCTTTTGGGCGGAAATCGAGTCCCTTACAACAATCTTGAGGCACAACCCACAAAAGGATTGGGAGCACCCAAGTGGATCACAAAAGGTCCCAACTAGCCACAAGAGGCCTTGACCACAAAAGGTCACAAGAACACCGTCTAGGGTCCAACGACCCAAGAGTAACGAGCTCACAATCTTCACTTCCACGAATCCTCGTGGAGAGAGCAAACCTATGAACAAAAGCAAAGGCAAACCTATGCACAAAAGCAAAGGCAAGAACACAAGAAGTGCTCAAGTCTTTCACTCCCAAATCCCACCAAAAGCAACAAATGCTTGTGGGGGGAGAAGAGAGGAAGAACAAAAAAGAGCACAACAAATGGAACTTCAAGAACTAGATCGAAAGGGTTCCACTCACTTAGAGGAGAAACGGCTCGGTGGAAATGTAGATCTAGGTCTTCTCCTTCAATCCTCCAAAGATCAACGAGTTTCGGTGGAGGGATTGGGTGATCTTGTAGTTTTGAGCTTGCAACAATGGAGGAGAGAGAAAGTAAATCGTGCTGGGCAGAGCTTAAGAGCTGGAGGTAGGTGGAGGGGTATTTATACCCCTCCAGAAAAACTAGCCGTTTTCTGTCCACTAAGTCCGGAGACTCCGGTCGGGGAGGCCGGAAACTCCGGACTAGACGGCAACTCCGGACTGACTCCGGGGTAACTCCGGTCTCGATACAGCGGCTGCCGCCGCGATGCTCATCTTCTCAGCAGGCCGGAAACTCCGGTCTTGGAGGACGGAAACTCCGGTAGGGCCGGAAACTCCGGACCTATTCCGGGGCAACTCCGGACCCAATACCGCACGCGCCGTCGTGGGAAGTTCTTCGATTCAAAAATCTTGTCTGGGGCGGAGACTCCGGACCACATGTCCGGAAACTCTGGCCGGTGCGGAAACTCCGGACTGAAAAGCTCCAGAAACTTCTACAGGGAACCCCAAGGACCGGAGACTCCGGTTCAGAAGACCGGATACTCCGGCCTGAAAGCAGTGGAACATCAGAACTAAAACTGCAAGAACTTTCTCATACGAACTCCAAATGAGGTGAATCCAATTGCGTTGGAAAGGTAATGACAAGGAGAATGCAAGAACTTTCGCATAACAACCTTTTGGATGCTCGGCGAGGGGTCGGATCAACCACAGGAGGACCAACCGAAGCTATAGGACTTTCATCCTCTTCTAATTCGGAAGAGTCGTCATCAGAGTCGGCTGTGGCAACAGAGGAGAAAGGACAAGGATGTCGCCTAGAGGGGGGGGGGGTGAATAGGCGTTTAAAACTTTTCCGGTTTAGGCTTGATAAATGCGGAATAAAACTAGGTGTTTAAATTATCAAGCACACAACCTAAATAAACTAGGTCACCTATGTGCACCAACGACTTATGCTAAGTAAGACAAGCAACAAGGGGATAGCAAGATAGTACTTCAAGCACGAAGGCTATCACAATGTAAAGTGCATAAGTAAAGAGCTCGGGTATAGAAATAACCGAGGCACGCGGAGACGACGATGTATTCCCGAGTTCCTCCTTTTTAGGGGAGTACGTCTCGTTGGAGGGGTGTGAGTATCAAACTCAAGATGCCACAAAGGCCTCACCCTATTCTCCGATGAACCTCGCACAAAAGCTCGGTTCACCTTCCACTATTGATTTCCTTTTGGGCGGAAATCGAGTCCCTTACAACAATCTTGAGGCACAACCCACAAAAGGATTGGGAGCACCCAAGTGGACCACAAAAGGTCCCAACTAGCCACAAAAGGCCTTGACCACAAAAGGTCACAAGAACACCGTCTAGGGTCCAACGACCCAAGAGTAACGAGCTCACAATCTTCACTTCCACGAATCCTCGTGGAGAGAGCAAACCTATGCACAAAAGCAAAGGCAAACCTATGCACAAAAGCAAAGGCAAGAACACAAGAAGTGCTCAAGTCCTTCACTCCCAAATCCCACCAAAAGCAACAAATGCTTGTGGGGGGAGAAGAGAGGAAGAACAAAGAAGAGCACAACAAATGGAACTTCAAGAACTAGATCGAAAGGGTTCCACTCACTTAGAGGAGAAACGGCTCGGTGGAAATGTAGATCTAGGTCTTCTCCTTCAATCCTCCAAAGATCAACGAGTTTCGGTGGAGGGATTGGGAGATCTTGTAGTTTTGAGCTTGCAACAATGGAGGAGAGAGAATGTAAATCGTGCTGGGCAGAGCTTAAGAGCTGGAGGTAGGTGGAGGGGTATTTATACCCCTCCAGAAAAACTAGCCGTTTTCTGTCCACTAAGTCCGGAGACTCCGGTCGGGGAGGCCGGAAACTCCGGACTAGACGGAAACTCCGGACTGACTCCGGGGTAACTCCGGTCTCGATACAGCGGCTGCCGCCGCGATGCTCATCTTCTCAGCAGGCCGGAAACTCCGGTCTTGGAGGACGGAAACTCCGGTAGGGCCGGAAACTCCGGACCTATTCCGGGGCAACTCCGGACCCAATACCGCACGCGCCGTCGTGGGAAGTTCTTCGATTCAAAAATCTTGTCTGGGGCGGAGACTCCGGACCACAGGTCCGGAAACTCCGGCCGGTGCGGAAACTCCGGACTGAAAAGCTCCAGAAACTTCTACAGGGAACCCCAAGGACCGGAGACTCCGGTCCAGAAGACCGGATACTCCGGCCTGAAAGCAGTGAAACATCAGAACTAAAACTGCAAGAACTTTCTCATACGAACTCCAAATGAGGTGAATCCAATTGCGTTGGAAAGGTAATGACAAGGAGAATGCAAGAACTTTCGCATAACAACCTTTTGGATGCTCGGCGAGGGGTCGGATCAACCACAGGAGGACCAACCGAAGCTATAGGACTTTCATCCTCTTCTAATTCGGAAGAGTCGTCATCAGAGTCGGCTGTGGCAACAGAGGTGAAAGGACAAGGATGTCGCCTAGAGGGGGGTGAATAGGCGTTTAAAACTTTTCCGGTTTAGGCTTGATAAATGCGGAATAAAACTAGGTGTTTAAATTATCAAGCACACAACCTAAATAAACTAGGTCACCTATGTGCACCAACGACTTATGCTAAGTAAGACAAGCAACAAGGGGATAGCAAGATAGTACTTCAAGCACGAAGGCTATCACAATGTAAAGTGCATAAGTAAAGAGCTCGGGTATAGAAATAACCGAGGCACGCAGGACGACGATGTATTCCCGAGTTCCTCCTTTTTAGGGGAGTACGTCTCGTTGGAGGGGTGTGAGTATCAAACTCAAGATGCCACAAAAGGCCTCACCCTATTCTCCGATGAACCTCGCACAAAAGCTCGGTTCACCTTCCACTATTGATTTCCTTTTGGGCGGAAATCGAGTCCCTTACAACAATCTTGAGGCACAACCCACAAAAGGATTGGGAGCACCCAAGTGGACCACAAAAGGTCCCAACTAGCCACAAAAGGCCTTGACCACAAAAGGTCACAAGAACACCGTCTAGGGTCCAACGACCCAAGAGTAACGAGCTCACAATCTTCACTTCCACGAATCCTCGTGGAGAGAGCAAACCTATGCACAAAAGCAAAGGCAAACCTATGCACAAAAGCAAAGGCAAGAACACAAGAAGTGCTCAAGTCCTTCACTCCCAAATCCCACCAAAAGCAACAAATGCTTGTGGGGGGAGAAGAGAGGAAGAACAAAGAAGAGCACAACAAATGGAACTTCAAGAACTAGATCGAAAGGGTTCCACTCACTTAGAGGAGAAACGGCTCGGTGGAAATGTAGATCTAGGTCTTCTCCTTCAATCCTCAAAGATCAACGAGTTTCGGTGGAGGGATTGGGAGATCTTGTAGTTTTGAGCTTGCAACAATGGAGGAGAGAGAATGTAAATCGTGCTGGGCAGAGCTTAAGAGCTGGAGGTAGGTGGAGGGGTATTTATACCCCTCCAGAAAAACTAGCCGTTTTCTGTCCACTAAGTCCGGAGACTCCGGTCGGGGAGGCCGGAAACTCCGGACTAGACGGAAACTCCGGACTGACTCCGGGGTAACTCCGGTCTCGATACAGCGGCTGCCGCCGCGATGCTCATCTTCTCAGCAGGCCGGAAACTCCGGTCTTGGAGGACGGAAACTCCGGTAGGGCCGGAAACTCCGGACCTATTCCGGGGCAACTCCGGACCCAATACCGCACGCGCCGTCGTGGGAAGTTCTTCGATTCAAAAATCTTGTCTGGGGCGGAGACTCCGGACCACAGGTCCGGAAACTCCAGCCGGTGCGGAAACTCCGGACTGAAAAGCTCCAGAAACTTCTACAGGGAACCCCAAGGACCGGAGACTCCGGTCCAGAAGACCGGATACTCCGGCCTGAAAGCAGTGAAACATCAGAACTAAAACTGCAAGAACTTTCTCATACGAACTCCAAATGAGGTGAATCCAATTGCGTTGGAAAGGTAATGACAAGGAGAATGCAAGAACTTTCGCATAACAACCTTTTGGGTGCTCGGCGAGGGGTCGGATCAACCACAGGAGGACCAACCGAAGCTATAGGACTTTGATCCTCTTCTAATTCGGAAGAGTCGTCATCAGAGTCGGCTGTGGCAACAGAGGTGAAAGGACAAGGATGTCGCCTAGAGGGGGGGGGGGGGCTGAATAGGCATTTAAAACTTTTCCGGTTTAGGCTTGATAAATGCGGAATAAAACTAGGTGTTTAAATTATCAAGCACACAACCTAAATAAACTACGTCACCTATGTGCACCAACGACTTATGCTAAGTAAGACAAGCAACAAGGGGATAGCAAGATAGTACTTCAAGCACGAAGGCTATCACAATGTAAAGTGCATAAGTAAAGAGCTCGGGTATAGAAATAACCGAGGCACGCGGAGACGACGATGTATTCCCGAGTTCCTCCTTTTTAGGGGAGTACGTCTCGTTGGAGGGGTGTGAGTATCAAACTCAAGATGCCACAAAAGGCCTCACCCTATTCTCCGATGAACCTCGCACAAAAGCTCGGTTCACCTTCCACTATTGATTTCCTTTTGGGCGGAAATCGAGTCCCTTACAACAATCTTGAGGCACAACCCACAAAAGGATTGGGAGCACCCAAGTGGACCACAAAAGGTCCCAACTAGCCACAAAAGGCCTTGACCACAAAAGGTCACAAGAACACCGTCTAGGGTCCAACGACCCAAGAGTAACGAGCTCACAATCTTCACTTCCACGAATCCCCGTGGAGAGAGCAAACCTATGCACAAAAGCAAAGGCAAACCTATGCACAAAAGCAAAGGCAAGAACACAAGAAGTGCTCAAGTCCTTCACTCCCAAATCCCACCAAAAGCAACAAATGCTTGTGGGGGGAGAAGAGAGGAAGAACAAAGAAGAGCACAACAAATGGAACTTCAAGAACTAGATCGAAAGGGTTCCACTCACGTAGAGGAGAAACGGCTCGGTGGAAATGTAGATCTAGGTCTTCTCCTTCAATCCTCCAAAGATCAACGAGTTTCGGTGGAGGGATTGGGAGATCTTGTAGTTTTGAGCTTGCAACAATGGAGGAGAGAGAATGTAAATCGTGCTGGGCAGAGCTTAAGAGCTGGAGGTAGGTGGAGGGGTATTCATACCCCTCCAGAAAAACTAGCCGTTTTCTGTCCACTAAGTCCGGAGACTCCGGTCGGGGAGGCCGGAAACTCCGGACTAGACGGAAACTCCGGACTGACTCCGGGGTAACTCCGGTCTCGATACAGCGGCTGCCGCCGCGATGCTCATCTTCTCAGCAGGCCGGAAACTCCGGTCTTGGAGGACGGAAACTCCGGTAGGGCCGGAAACTCCGGACCTATTCCGGGGCAACTCCGGACCCAATACCGCACGCGCCGTCGTGGGAAGTTCTTCGATTCAAAAATCTTGTCTGGGGCGGAGACTCCGGACCACAGGTCCGGAAACTCCAGCCGGTGCGGAAACTCCGGACTGAAAAGCTCCAGAAACTTCTACAGGGAACCCAAGGACCGGAGACTCCGGTCCAGAAGACCGGATACTCCGGCCTAAAAGCAGTGAAACATCAGAACTAAAACTGCAAGAACTTTCTCATACGAACTCCAAATGAGGTGAATCCAATTGCGTTGGAAAGGTAATGACAAGGAGAATGCAAGAACTTTCGCATAACAACCTTTTGGGTGCTCGGCGAGGGGTCGGATCAACCACAGGAGGACCAACCGAAGCTATAGGACTTTCATCCTCTTCTAATTCGGAAGAGTCGTCATCAGAGTCGGCTGTGGCAACAGAGGTGAAAGGACAAGGATGTCGCCTAGAGGGGGGGCTGAATAGGCGTTTAAAACTTTTCCGGTTTAGGCTTGATAAATGCGGAATAAAACTAGGTGTTTAAATTATCAAGCACACAACCTAAATAAACTACGTCACCTATGTGCACCAACGACTTATGC
This sequence comes from Poa pratensis, assembly GCA_947311845.1. NCBI lineage: Eukaryota > Viridiplantae > Streptophyta > Magnoliopsida > Poales > Poaceae > Poa > Poa pratensis. The sequence continues at coordinate 604,996 of CAMZMU010000036.1, forward strand.
TAAGTAAGACAAGCAACAAGGGGATAGCAAGATAGTACTTCAAGCACGAAGGCTATCACAATGTAAAGTGCATAAGTAAAGAGCTCGGGTATAGAAATAACCGAGGCACGCGGAGACGACGATGTATTCCCGAGTTCCTCCTTTTTAGGGGAGTACGTCTCGTTGGAGGGGTGTGAGTATCAAACTCAAGATGCCACAAAAGGCCTCACCCTATTCTCCGATGAACCTCGCACAAAAGCTCGGTTCACCTTCCACTATTGATTTCCTTTTGGGCGGAAATGGAGTCCCTTACAACAATCTTGAGGCACAACCCACAAAAGGATTGGGAGCACCCAAGTGGACCACAAAAGGTCCCAACTAGCCACAAAAGGCCTTGACCACAAAAGGTCACAAGAACACCGTCTAGGGTCCAACGACCCAAGAGTAACGAGCTCACAATCTTCACTTCCACGAATCCTCGTGGAGAGAGCAAACCTATGCACAAAAGCAAAGGCAAACCTATGCACAAAAGCAAAGGCAAGAACACAAGAAGTGCTCAAGTCCTTCACTCCCAAATCCCACCAAAAGCAACAAATGCTTGTGGGGGAGAAGAGAGGAAGAACAAAGAAGAGCACAACAAATGGAACTTCAAGAACTAGATCGAAAGGGTTCCACTCACTTAGAGGAGAAACGGCTCGGTGGAAATGTAGATCTAGGTCTTCTCCTTCAATCCTCCAAAGATCAACGAGTTTCGGTGGAGGGATTGGGAGATCTTGTAGTTTTGAGCTTGCAACAATGGAGGAGAGAGAATGTAAATCGTGCTGGGCAGAGCTTAAGAGCTGGAGGTAGGTGGAGGGGTATTCATACCCTCCAGAAAAACTAGCCGTTTTCTGTCCACTAAGTCCGGAGACTCCGGTCGGGGAGGCCGGAAACTCCGGACTAGACGGAAACTCCGGACTGACTCCGGGGTAACTCCGGTCTCGATACAGCGGCTGCCGCCGCGATGCTCATCTTCTCAGCAGGCCGGAAACTCCGGTCTTGGAGGACGGAAACTCCGGTAGGGCCGATTATGTAGAGAAACATCATAGTCCATCATGTGAGGAGGAGAACACAAGAGGAGAGTTCGACCTCTCTAAAAAGACAAACCGGTAAAACCTCCAACACCGAAAACGCAACAAGTTGTCAATACGAAATCCGTTTTCGATGAACTAGAGCTTGGTATGGAGATGAACACAAGCTCTAAATTCTCACATGGATAAAAGCCAAATAAGAACCAAGAAAGATGATATGCCAAGTATGCAAAGGTTTGAGCTCTCCACAAAGATGCGATCAAGTTACTCACTTAAGAGCCCCTCTTGATAGTACGGCATCTATCCTATAACCCGGTCTCCCACTAACACCATGAGACTGGTAAATAGAAACCCTATCAAGATCATACCTTTGCCTTGCGCATTCCACTTGAGCTAGATGATGACGATCTTGATCTCTTCAAGTGGACCACTTTTCTTGATTTGCGCTTGCTAGCACATGCTTGATGAAGACATCTTCAAATGCTCCCCCATACTCCATTATGGGAGAGCCTCGCTAAGCTCCGTCTTCATGAATCCACTTGCGCTTCATATTCTTCTCTTGATATAGATGATGGCTTGGAGATAAACATGAAGGTTCACTCAATCTTCTTTTCCAAGCCATGCTTGCAATAAGCTCAACACTAGATGACCATTCTTTATATAAACCCTTGGATAGAATCTTGGTCATCATATAATCTTCTAGAGTCCAACACATGAACTCCAATCTTCTTCATGGACAAGATCTATAAAGATACCTCAATGCAAACATTAGTCCATAGGGATTGTCATTAATTACCAAAACCACGCATGGGGCAACACATGCCCTTTCAAGAGGGAATATCAGCAGTCTCATTGTCCTCTAGTTCAGGCAGTAACTTCCTATTGATAACTCGCTAGACAGAGGCAGAACCAGGATTGGTCGCGATGATTGACCAGTAGTTTACGTGAGCCTGGCACATATATTGATAAAGTAAATTAGACAAAGCCCAGGCAATGCAAGTATGGACAGATGCGAGGCAATAGGAAGGTTACCTCAAAAGGTTTGTTAGTAGCGCTGAAGGGTGCAAGGCCCACCTTATCAAAGGAAACCTTTTTCTCCTCAGTCACGCGGCAGACATACTCTACCCATTCCTCTGGTTCCCAGTCTTTGATAGCAATACGATCAATATCTCCAGGAAGGCCAGAATACTCGATAAAGAGTTGTTTGTGGTGGCTCACGGGTTGCATTCTCCACTTTGTCCAGCATGCGAGAAGATCAAGGCCAGTTAAGCCGCGGCTCACCAAGACACGGATTTTGCCTATCATCTCATTAACGAAGGACATCTCAAACTGACGGGGCTTAGACTTCAGAGCTTCTATCAGCACGAAAGCCGCATTGGACCAAGGAGGAAGGCGAGTCTCGTTCTCAGGAGACGTGTCTTGACAATAAAAGAAAGACTTGTGCCAATCCCTAGCCCTATTGGCTACAGCCAACCTGGGGAGCACGGAGTTTTTATGGCGCCACATTGAACGTAATCTCCTCCCTTGGTCTCGCGCTAGCTATTGCAGAAAGAAGCCAACCAAAGATCGATATTGGGCACGGAGTTGAGATAGTCCTCACACAGCACATGGAAGTTGCTCACCTGGAGCATGGAGTTGGGGCCGACATCGTGGAGACGGAGGTTGAGATGCTTCAGGAGGTCGCGGAAGAAAAGGGAACCCGGCGGGGAGAATCCACGGTCCACGTGCTCCGCAAACATCACCAGCTCATTGGGCTGGGGGCTCGGCACCGTCTCATCGCCAGGTTCCCGCCAATGGCATTTATCTTTGGGGGGGGGGGAGAACGCACTGATCAACAAGACGTTGGAGATCCGCCTTCGTAACCCATGATTTATCTGAATTACAAGAGATCTGCCGTGAAGTTTTCTCCCTAGCAGCTCTTTCCCTGATTGTTTCTTCTTTGGAGCCATTGATTCTTGGTTAAAGGAGCAAGGGGAATCGAGGCCGGAGTGGGATATGATGGAGAGGATGGCGCAATAAGAAAGGAGAAGGGTAAGAGTCCGCTGGTCCAAGGCCAAGATCGCACTTATAAGAAGGAAATTCCAGAATTAACGGAACCGATTGCGCCCGTCACGCCGAAGAAGTCGGTGGACAAGCGAAGAAGGGAAATTCCGTTATCCGGGCAAGGAGCCGCGTGAAATTATCATGGCCTAAAAAGTCAATGGGTATTGAAGACGAAGTTCAACCAGGACGATTCAACGCTGCGACTTATCGGCGAAGTGAAGCAAAACCCATAAATGTCTGAAAAGTGCTTAGCCTGTGAAGTCCAAGTTGACCTTGGGGGCTAATGTCGGGGGAATACTTAACCCGCGACTCATCAAGAGAAGTGCGACTCATTATGGGATCGCGGCCACACCGTTAAAAGGGCTTACACGAAGATGGGCCGATTCAAGGTTGCGGCAAGAAGGATCTAGAAGACTAGAGATAACTTGACTTGGCTGACACGAAGATATGTAGTCTTCTAGATGGACTCCGGTCGACACTTTCCTAAGGGAATAGACTTTCCTTGTAACCTAGCGAGCCTCCGTGCATATAAGGAGGGCTCACAGGACGTAGAAGGGACCAAGCCCTAAACCCTAGAACATACGGTGACTCGCTACCTCGATCGCCAACCCTTGTAACACCATATTCATATCAATTCCAATCTAGGATAGGCAGGAAGTAGGTCTTTACCTCACATTGAGGGGCCGAACCTGGGTAAACATTGTCTTCCTCGTGCCCTGTGATCTTAAGCTCGGAGACGCTTGATGCGCACAAACCCCACATCCACGAAGTCATCGCAATGACATCTGCCGAGATTACCCCACGACAGTGCAGGTGAAGTGTATTTGCAGCACATATCGCATCTTGTCGCCTTGGGGGGAGGTGAGGACAACTCCAGCCCCCGAGCCCTCGTACATCTTGGATCCGTCAAAGAATAGGGTCCACTAGCCGGCCTCATAGGTCAGAGCTGGCAGCTGTGTCTCCATCCAGTCGACGATGAAGTCAGGAAGTGCCTGCAACTTGATCGCAGTGCAGGAAGCGTAGTTAAGGCTGAAGGGCTGCAACTTGGAGGCCCACTTGGCAACTCGCCCGGTTGCCTCCCTATTGCGAATGATTTCAGCTAGGGGAGACGAGCTGACCACCGTTATCAGGTGGCCCATGAAGTAGTGTCGTAACTTTCTTGAAGCGAAAAATACACCGTATACAAGTTTTTGGTAGTGCGGGTATCTTTGCTTTGAATCCGTCAGGACTTCGCTGACGTAGTACACTGGCCGCTGGACCAGCTGTTCATGGCCCTCCTCCTTACGCTCGACGATGACCGTTGCGCTGACGACTCGATTGGTCGCTGCGATGTAGAGGAGCATCGGCTCCTTCTCCAGGGGAGATGCAAGGACGGGTGCTTTGGCGAGCATCTTCTCGAGGGCCACCAAGGCAGCGTCTGCCTCGTCGTTCCAGGTGAATGTGTCCGACTTCTTGAGAAGCCGGTACAAGGGCATGGCCTTCTCACCGAGTCACGAGATGAAGCGACTTAGGGCAGCGACACAGCCTGTGAGCCGCTGCATGTCCCGGAGGTTCTCCGGCTTCATCAGAGCTTCGATCGCCTTGATCTTCTCTGGGTTGGCCTCGATGCCTCGCTCGAAGAAGATGAAGCCCAGGAGCTTGCCCGCGGGTACGCCAAAGACGCATTTTTCTAGGTTAAACTTGATCCTGTACTTGTAGAGGTTATTGAAGGTCTCTGTCAAGTCGGCAATCAGGTCCCTCTTCAGCTTGGACTTGATGACGACGCCATCCACATAAGCATGGACGTTGCGGCCGATCTGCTCGTGCAGGCAGTTCATGGGGCGTGATGAAGGACGTCTTCTCCTGATCTTCGGGTGCCATCTTGATCGGGTGGTACCCGAAGTAGGCGTCGAGGAAGCAGAGTGCCTCGCAGCCTGCCATCGAGTCGATCAACTGATTGATACGAGGCAATGCGAATGGATCTTTGGGGCAGGCCCTGTTCAGGCCTGTGTAATCGATGCACGTCCGCCATGTTCTGTTCTTCTTCAGAACGAGCACCGGGTTGGCTAGCCATTCCGGGTGCATGACCTCGGCAATGAACCTGGCAGCTAGGAGCCGGGCTATATCTTCGCCGATAGCCTTGTGTCTCTCACCAGTGAAACGAAGCAGAAATTGCTTCGCCGGCTTCATCTTGGGGTCGACGTTGAGCTTGAGCTCTGCGAGCTGCCTCGGGATGCCTGGCATGTCAGATGACTTCCATGCGAAGATGTCCTGATTCTCACGGAGGAAGTCACAGAGCACGCTTTCCTATGCGCTATCCATGATTTAGCCGATCACCGCCGACTTGGAGGAGTCGCCCTCGACCAACGAAATGCGCTTGGTCTCCTGTGCCAACTGGAACTTGTCACGAGTGTCCAGAGTCGGCTTCTTGACAATGGTCATGTCATTGGGGTCGACCTTCAGTTTCAGCTGCTCCAGCTGCTCCGTGGCGATGACGGATTCGGAAAAGACGGCGTTGCCCTTCTCGTACTCGATGGCGCGGTCGACGTCGCTATGGACGGTGATGATGCCGTTTGAACCTTGCAGCTTCAGCTTCAGGTAGGCGTAGAAGGGCCTTGTCATGAACTTGGCGAAGGCGGGTCGCCCAAGGATCGCGTGGTATGAACTGCGGAAGTTCACCTCGAACCAGATCTTCTCGAGTCAAAAGTTCTTGGCGGTGCCGAAGACGACGTCGAGTGCGATTTTGCCTAGCAGGTAGGCCTTCTTCCCTGGGACGATGCCGTGGAAGGTGGTGATGGTGGGAACCATCTGCTCGCCGCGCAGCTTCATGCACTGGAACGTCTCATAGTAGAGGATGTTGATGCTGGATCCTCCATCCATCAGGGTTTTGGTAAGGACATAGCCCTTGACCTGGGGTGCGACAACCAGGGCGAATTTGCCAGGGTAGTTTACTCAGGGCGGGTGATCTTGATGGCTCCACGTGATCGGCTCCTCGGACCAGTCGAGCCACTGGGGCACATCCGGCAGGGTCGTATGGACGGCACGTCGAATGAACTTCTGTTCCCGCTTGGAATCGAGGCCGACGAAGGTGTGGCCCATGAAGCCGGGAGTGGAAGGCATGCCCGGCTGCTGCTCACTGTCCTCGTCTCCGTCTGGGGCCCGTTTCTTGGCGCCAGTCTTTGCTTTGATGATCTCAGCCATCCAGCTGCATTCGTCAGCCGTGTGGGTGGCCGGCTTGCCGGGTAGGCTGTGGTACCTACACGGCATGGCCAGGATCTCCGTGGCGGTAAGTTTCTTCCACGGGAAGCTGCCGCGTTGGCTCTTGAAGCCGTGGCCTCCCGTGGTCGTGGCGGCAACAAGATCGGAGCCGCCGTCACCTTTGCGCTTATGGGCGCTGGAGTGCTTGGCATTGCCCTGGTTGTTGCCACCTTTCTTCTCGTCGTCCTCCTCGTCGGAGTTGTCCTTGGTGGCATCGGACTCGGCGTACTTGTGTACGTTGGCGAGTAGCTGGCCCATCGTCATGTCGCCCTTATGAAAGCGTCTCAGCTTCTGTTTGAGCGACTCGAACATGGTGTTGTCCTCGAGGTGAGAATGCACCGTGTCGACGCTGTTCGAGCTGTGTCACCTGGTCGACGGCGTTCGCCGGCGTGATCGGGGTGTTGAGTGGGTCAGCAGTTCGACCCGCCTTTCCTCGAAGAGCGGAGAGGGATTCGTCGCGCTGCTTTTTGTCTCGAGCCTCCTGCTCGCGACGTGCTTGGTCGCGCCTGTTTCCCGCGCGCCTGTTTCTGCGCGTCAGCCTCCGCTACGGCAGTGTTCACTGCAGCGGTGTCAGTCGCGGCAGAGTTTGCCGCCTCGTCTATCATGTAGATGAGGACGGGTGTTGCCGAGCCGTCTGAAGCTAGATCGGTCGAGCCCTCTGACTCGTAGTCGAGGACGGGTAGGATCGATCCGCTGTCAGCGTCGTCCGAGATCTGGACGGTCCCAGCGGGTGAAGCAGGTGCGACGTAGTTCGCAACCATAGTGTCGATGATGGCCTCGTCGGTCATGTCGAGTCGAGAGGAGGCGATGTTGTCGCTGTCGGCGACACCTTCCTCGCTCGAGCCGCAGAAGCCGACGTAGGCGGTGACGGCCGTCCCAAATGGGATCACCATCGAGTGGGTGATCGGCCCGTAATTGGGCCTACCCCAAGTATGCGGATCGGCGACGTAGCCGATCCCTTGGTGCTCGAAGTAGTTGCCGGTGACGATGTCGCCGCGACTCGGCGTGGCTTGGCGGCTGAAGTAGACGCCGGTGCCAGGTTCAGGACTCTCCATGAAGTAGATTCCAACGATCGCTGGCCCCACTGTGGGCGCCAACTGTCATGGGTTAGTCACGGCAGATGCCATACGGGGTGGCTTAACTCGGGTGTGAGCCAGGCGACGTAGGATTCACAGAGAGGTAGCACACGCAGAGTTTACCCAGGTTCGTCCCCTCTGTACGAGGTAAAGACCTACTCCTGCTTATATGTATTTGGATTTTGATGGGGTGTACAATGGTGTGCGCACCAGAGCTTGAGGTTGCTCCGGAGGCTATGGAATATATAGTCTGCCTCTAGGGTTGCGCCTAGCCGCTTTATATAGGGAACCGGCCAGGGTTTACAGGGAAATGACGGGCGACCTAGGCGACGCTAGCTAATCTGCTACAAGTGTGGCTTCGTGGAGCGAACTCTTCGGGATACACAGATCGTAAACCGATTCGGAGATATCCGCTGCCGCCTTCTCGAGCCGGTATACTGGGATCCTCGGGGACACGGTATCCTGGAAGATGTCCTCCTGGTGGGCTCTGGGCCACCCGGCCTCGTTGGTCGACTCGGTGTATTGGGCCTACCCGGTTGGGCATCCCCCCATCAGCATGCCCTGATGCTCTCTACTTTATGTCTTTGTTGCGATGTAGTTTCTGATTGCGAATTATATTGCCCTGATGCTCTACAGCTTATTCAACCCTATAATGCATGCTCGTATCTATTTAGAAAGTGTTGGATGTTTCTTTCAGGTGTGCAGTTCAAATTTCCTGTTGGCAGTACCACTGACATGGTATACTTAGTATAATTTCAGGTGTGCTCACATGGAATGGACGAGATGATCTGATCAAGCTAGTGCTTGCTGCAGTAGGAAGCAAGAGAGGGAACTAGTGCTTGCTGCAGTAGGAAGCACATTATCTAGTGATTATTTGGTCCCAATGTGTTTCCATGGTGTCATACATCCAGGAATTAAGATAATTAGCTTAAGTTGTGTACTGCCATTTACAGATAAACTAGCTTATGTTTATGTACTGCCATTGTAAACGCATTCTTTATATTCATGAATAAGGTTCTATTTCTGAATTATATTGTTCAGTTTGGGTTTGAAGCATGCATTTCTCCAAGAAAACTTTCAATTATGAGCAGGACTGGAGATAGTTTTGTTCAGTTTGGGTTCAGTGGTAGTTAAAATCCTGAATCCTGTTTGATACTCTGCCACTACAAATGCACAGAACCAGAGGTCGAATCATATACCAATAGCAGCTTGTTCAAAACCTGAATGTCACCTTGTACATGCTATTTATACAGCTACTCCATTCAATACACATCAAAACCTGAAGGTACAGATCACACTTCTTTATCCCTTGAAGAACTTCCATCATTGCATGCACATGCTCTACACAGGAAATCAAAACCATTCCCTGTGGTGGTACGGACCCAGTCAGTATCATCTGAGGATGGATAATCTGCTCCAGCTTGATCTGGTGATCCATCTCCTTGCGAAGCTGTTGCAACTTCTGGTCCATTTGTGCACGTTCCTGCATGGTCATGAAGTCCATCGTGGTACGCTCCAACAGGGCAGCAGTTCAACACGGTCCATGTCCTTCCGCTTGTGCTGCAGCTTCAGATCCATCGTGATGGCGCCCGTGCCCGCGTCCGGCTCCCGCTTCAGGAGGGGAGGTGGAGGAGGCCGGTGACGGGCTGACGGCACCCGCGCCCGGCTCCTGCTGCTGGAGGGGAGGTGGAGGAGGCCGGCGACGGCGCCCGCGGTCACGTCCAGCTGTTGGAGGAGAGATGGAGGAGGCCGGCGACGGCGCCCGCGCTCGGCTCCTGGAGGGGAGGTGGAGGAGGCCGGCGACGGCGCCCGCGTGCTTGTGGAAGGGAGATGGAGCAGGAGGAGGGAGCGGCGAGAGAGCGCCGGCGGCTGGTGGTATTCGGTGGTGGAGAGAGTGGTTGGAGGAGATTAGGGGGAGAAGAGAGTGGCGGTGAGCAAACAGAAAAATAGCCTTTAAAATAAGTACTAGTAACGTGGCGCGGCATACGCCGTGGCTGTGTGGTTAGAAGGAAAAATACCGTGGAGTAGAAAATTCAAGTTTGGAAATGTCCGTATTAAAAAGTTGTTTAGATTTGGAAATTGTTGGAATTCAAAAAAATTATGTTGAAAAGTTGTTCAAGTTTTAAAGTGGTTAAATTGGGAAGCTGTTCATATTTGAGCATTTTCACGCTTATTAGATGCTCAGATTTTGTGTTCATATTGATATATTTGTTGTACTTGTAAATATCGCGGTGGAAAGAATTGAAATTTGGAAATGTATGCATTCAAATTTGTTCATGTCTGAGTGTACTGAAATTTGGAAGAAGGTTGCGTTTAAAATTTGTTAAAATTTCAAACTGTTAAAGTTGGGAATTTCAAATTTGTTCATATTTGAATTTGGTTTATGTTATTTAAGTGGTCAGATTTGGAAAGCATTCAAAATTTTAAAGTATTCAAATTTGAATTTTGATCGTGTGCCGTAAATAGGCAGTGTTTATTTTTGTGTTTATGTTGATATATTTGTTACATTTGTAAATATCGTGCTGGAAGAAATTCAAATTTGAAAATGTTTACGTTATAAGTTGTTCAGATCTGAATGTATAGAAATTCAAAAAAAGTTTGTATCTATAAATTGTTTGAGTTGGATAAATTGTTGAAAGCGAGAAGTTATTCATATGTGAATTATTTTTACGTTTTTTTAAATGCTAAGTTTTGAAAGGTATTAAATTTTTAAAGTACTCAAATTTGGAATTTGATTGTATGTCGTAAATAGTCAACCTTTTTTTTGTGTTAAAGTTGACATAGTTGTCAAATTTGTAAATACCGTGGTGAAAAATTTTCAAATTTGAAAATGTGAACATTGAAAAGTTGTTTAGATTTTGATGTGTAGAAATTTAAAAGAAAAAGGTTACGTTTAGAAATTGTTTAATTTTAAGATTTGTTAAAAGTGGGAAGTTATTCGTATGTGAATTTTTTTCACGGTTTTTGAATGCTCAGAATTAGAAGGCATTGAATATATATTTAAATTTGAAATTTGATCATATGCCACAAATAGTCAACGTTTATTTTTGTGGTAATGTCAATATAAATATTGTTATTTTGAGGAAATTGTTGTAAGGAGGAAGTGTATTAGGATTTTCTCCAAATATTAACCAATTTAAAATATGCAAACATATTTGTTTTTTTTGACATAAATAATCAGCATTTATTTTTCGGAGCATTTTGATGGATTTTTCCATATTTTTTCGGATGGGTATTTTTAGAAGTACTTCTACTTTCTGGAAATTTAATAAATATAAGTCCATATAATTAGAGGAATTCAATTCGAATTTTCTCTAAATATTCACTGATTCAAAATATTTGAACATGTTAGTTTTTTCTGTAAGTAGTTATCATTTTTTTCTGAGTATTTTGATGTATATTGCATATTTTTCCGATGATATTTATAGGAATACTTCTATTTTCTTTTTTTCTTTTTTTTTGGAAAAAAACTGTCAGGTCAGGCCCACTGTGATGTCATGGTGACATCAGCAGGGGTCGGACCTGCTACGGCAGCGTGGCCATGGCGGCGTCGAGCACGTCGGCGTCGCATTCGAGCGATCTGGGATGCGCGTTTGCGCGCGGCGGACGCGCGTGGATGCGGGGTGGTCGGGAGCGGCGGCACCGCTGCGTTGTGGTCGTCGGAGCGTGGTCGAAGGCGCTAGAACACGACGGCGGGAGCAGGCGGACGGCGGCGGCGATTACGGCGTGGATCGGGCGTCCCAGCACGCGTCCGTCGGCGAAGATGTAGAGTACGCGACGGCGAAGCGCGCTGTGTGCTCCGATTTGAGCAGGGAGGTGCGGAGAGGCGGCGTGGTGCGTCGGCGGCGCGCAGGAGAAGAAGGAGGGAGGGGGAGGTTTGTGGATGTTTTTGCACGGACGTCCTTGGTCTTTCGCGGAATTGCAAATCGGTCCTCTGCGGGGTTTTTTTTTGTAAATTTTCTACGCTAAAATTCGTGCGCGGGGGTGACCGGCTGGAACAGGATGCACCGGCTGGTGACCGGGCGACGTGGCGTACGCTGATTGGAAGAAATTCGGCGGCATTGTAGCTGGGAACAGTACAGCGCGCTGGGGACGGCGTGGCCATTTGCTGGTCGTCGGATTGCGCGATCGGAGGGCACATAAAAGGGGGCGACGTGGAGGCTGCGGTCCTGGGGTGAATCTTTCACGCCTTTATATATTAATCTATATGGTCCCACATAATGTCGGTACCGGACCCACATAACTTGTTACCAGTTCCACACAATTTTCGGTAGCGCGGTACCGTTCGGTACCGTCAGTCTGGAACCGACTATTTTAACACTCTTAGATCACGGTGGATGAACGGCTGTTAAAAAAGCCAACCACCGTAAAACTTGTAAAGGTTTAAATAAATAGTTACAGGGTTCAAAATAATGTTCATGTTTTCTAAAATACTTTTTCATGGTTCACAAAAGTAGATGCACGGTGTTCTGTAATTGTTCACTGTCTAAAAGGAAAACATGAGCTTCTAAAATATTCTAGGGGGTAGGAAAAAATTGATGGGTCCAATTCGTGGGTTTAAAACAGATACTTCACCGTCGAATCGCCGGATTCCTCGCCCTCCGTCGGCCGCTCCGGCGGCGGGAGGGCGGGGGATCCTCGGCTCACGGTTGTAGATAGTGTAGGTTTTGTTGGGTTCTCAACCGGCGGCGCCATGGAGCGGACGGGGTCGTCGGTGGTGCGTTTGTTGCAGGTGCGGTCCTCTCCGGCGGCGGAGCTCTCTGGAGCTTCGCGGTGGCGCGCTTGCTTCTCCGGTACCCGCGAATCGGTGGATTCGTGCCGTGCCGGGTTCCCCGTCCAGATCTTCGGTGGCGGAAGATCTGGGGCTTGAAGCTCCTCACGGCTGCTGCTTGTGTTCACTTCGTCGGCGATGGAGATGGTGCAGGGCGGAGGCTCTTCGGAGCTGAGTGGCGTCGACTTCCCGTCCGTGCAGGGGGGCCTCCCGTTCCAAGGCTTGGGGGAGGTCGTACGGCGGCGCGCCGGCGCAACGTTCTCGTCGTCGTCTTCGTCAACGGGGTCCAGGAGGACCTGGGTGTAATTTTTATCTTATTCCTGGACTGTTCTGTAAGAACCGGAGTGTAATTCTGGCAGTTGTCTGAATCGCAAAAGAAAAACAGATACTTTGACATGTTTAAAAAATGTTCACGCATTAGAAAATATTATAGCTTCTAAAAATATTCACAGGCTCCAAAAGAGTAGTTCATATGGTTCTAATTTTTTATGTGTTTAACTAAATAAATACTCATGAGGTTAAAAATATATTCACGATGGTTCGAAAAAATGTTCATGGTAAAAAACATTCACGTCACGAAATAGGGGCGGCGACGCTCGTCATGCTCTGCCTCACGGCGGGGTCGTCACGCAGAACGGAAGACATCGGAATGCGTCGACGGTTGAGGCCGGCCACGCCACTAGCTCAACGAGATCCCAGTATATTTAGGCGATCTCCGTCGACACATCCGTCTGTTGCCGCAACTGTGCATGACGGCGGCCAAAGGATAACACCAGCCCTTCATCGCCGGCGACAGGGACGAGCTAGCTAGAGTTTGGGTCGTGGCTCGTTGAGAAAGGCGATGGGAGTACGGACGATTGTGATGGAGATAGGGACGTGGTGGACAAGTATTTCACACGAAACCGCTCCAAAACATAGTTGCTCATTAACTGCTGCTGGGTGGTTCCCGTAGTGCAATCTGCAGGTGCAAACGCGTTCGGGCTCTCCTCCGAGTTTTTGCCATGTTCATGCCAATCTAAGATTAAAATAATGGGAATGGATTGCCTTTTATATACACTTTAATTTTGTGGCGGTTTCCAATGAAAAGCTAGATAGTAGTATGTCAGATTACCTTTTCTGGTTAGATTCGCTTTCACTCTACGTATTTCTGCAAAACCTTTTTTGCGAGTTTCAAGAAAGTAATGTGTTGCAAATTACATTGTTCAGATTTATGTAAGGATGAAAATTTCATAAAAGATTAAAAAAACTTGCTTTCTTTCCGCGCTTTGAAACTCCCGCGTTCCATATAAGCCCTAAGACTATACAAAGCATCTTGATACAACTTCATTGAAAAGTATTATTTTTTGGGTTAGTTTGCTATTGCCTCTTATAATATATTGCGAAACAATAGTCATGGATACTATATATACCAAGATATTGGTCACCATATAATATGGAACATTTTCCCAACCAAAAATGGATATCTTGTTTCACCATTTTCATGCGTGGCCAAAGTACAAATTTTCACATGGTGGCCTAGCATCCAGAGATTCCTTTTAAACGTAAGCATTCTCCATCCACGCTACATACCAATCCATATAAAAGAATGCATGTCTAGGAGTTCACCGTCAACTAAAATTTAAAGTGCTGTTAACGTAGTTAAATTAAGTTGACTCAAGATAGATCCAGATCGATGGGAAATCTGCAAATTTCCCTTGTCAAGAAACTTAATTTCCCTTGCCGGCCTAATGACCTACTCACTTCGTTCCAAATTAGATGACTTCCATTTGTGCAAATGTGGATGTATCTAGACATGGTTTTATATAGATACATCCACATTTGGGCAAATAAAAGTCATCTAATTTGGAACGGATGGAGTAGTTATTAGATGAACTGACGGGGCCAATCTGCAAAAAGTAAATTATTTGCTTCAGCCAACAGAATAATTTTATGTATACAGTGTCATGGAAATCGATATGCATGGAAACTGATTAAGGTAGAAATACAAAAGTGCATGGATATAGGGTACAATAGGGAATCGATGATTATGATCAAACGAAAAAAATTACTTTCAACTGATCATGTCCGGTGAGGTTTATAGTTTATTTATCACCATAGAGACCGGCCAAACCTCGACATCTATCATCAAATGATGTCATATTTGATCCCCACAAAAGAACGTAATATTTGATAATCACCTTGCTTTACTACCCATATGACATAAGATATCCCCTGACTTCTTGACGCAGATTTTTGGTTCTCGGATACCAGCACACCCCATATGGAAACAAATTTAGAAAATAAAAATGGTGAAAAATCAAATGTATTTTTGCACCCAAAGATGATCAAGTATTCCACTCGTATAAATTTTTTGGTTAGGAAATTATTCTCACTTACTTCTGAGCAAAAAAGAGAAATCTACGACGAGTGCAGGGTGTCTATAGTGCTACTTTAGCAAAAAAATTGACCCAGAGTGCAAAGAAAATAATTATTTGCCGAAGATTTTTGTACCGATATAATATTTGATAATGTTTTCCATATTTTGACCAACTTTTGAATTTCTATTTTTTAAAAAATATTGGCTGCAATGGTACCAGGTTCTCAAATGTATTTTCGCTAACTTGTTTCTCTAGTTAAATAGGCGAACGACTAAGCTGAAAGAACTGAGCAAAACTTACCTCTCCATTAATTCTTGCTCCCACTCACTATGTCATCCCTACTTGTATTTTCAGGTGATATAGGGGCATCGTTGTGTTTTAAATCTTGTCATTCTGGAATGCAATAGCAAGGGATATAAATGTCTGATTTTCAGCCACAAACCAAGCAATACCAAAGGTAGCAAGAAAATACCCTCGGTAAGTAGTCGCCAACATCTGGAGGGCATGGAAGATCCAGTACATCATTTTCGTACATTAGTTCATCTACTGTTTTCAGAAGCATCCCGTCAAACTCGCTGCAAGATATATACCCCATTGATTAGAAAAGAGACGACGGCCAAAACAAAATACAATATTGAGTGTTTAGGCTATATCGTATTGTGTTTATATATAATAAACCTGAAGAATCCTTGATGTACTTTCGATATAGTATTTCTCAGAATCTGAAGCACACCACGGCCATGCACCACCTGATCAGTTAAAATACACGCAACATGTGAGACTAGTCCAGATCTGTTCTCTAGAGAGATTAAGATAGGGATGCATTCAGATGAAAATCAATTACCTTGTCTTCAGGGGCAAGTGATGGATTGTAAGCCGACAAATTATGAATTCGTCGCTTATCTTTCTCATGCCAGACATCCATACGGTCATCAATCACCATGGTCATATTTGGATGGCATAAACTCTTCTTAAACACACGCTTAAGCGACTTTTTGGAATCTGACAGTCAATACAAAATAAATAAAAAGAAGGTGCATGTGGAACAAACAAGAAACATAATTAATGTTATTTAGTCTTCCATCCATCAACACATGTCACTTTTACATAGACATGAGGATGTTCTAGTAGCTGTGTTAGCAAGCAACATACATGATGATACAAACATTGCAAATTATTATTTTATAATCAAAATACTTGTACCTATCCGATCTAGCTATTAGTATTTAGTATGCATCCGGCCGGTGTGGGTCTCATGAATCCAGAATAGTCAAAAGTCATGCTAAATTTTACCTTTAATCACACATATTAAACGCTGTGAAATCTACTCTGGGCTGATCAAACTGCCTTCTGGATCAAGCAGTCTCCATAGCTCAAGAGCATATTTTTTTCCAGCCATTGTACATACGTAGACCTTATATCTTCCGCATCCACTCGTAGTAATCAGATCACTCTTCAAATCATCCCACCCAGGCCGTATGTTCACAAAATAACTACTTCTTGGTTCCTAATGACATATAATGTTGCAGCAGGTAAGAAGAGATGAAATGGACAATTATTGACAAGGGTATAAAACAAATAGAAGAAGGTTTTTTAAGCATGTATTACAAAAATAATGGGTGCTTCTAAGAAATTAATAAAGTAAAAAGTGTCACTTTGATTTACGAACAAAGAGGAGCTAGGAATACATTAATAATGTTAAACAAAGAACTCTGTACACAATATAAATACTAATTGACTATAAAAGCAATATCTATATTGTATTCCCATGAGCATGACATGAAGTAATTTATCAACAGAAATTAAAGTAGAAAATAAAAAAAACAGAAATTAAAGTAGAACTTAATATTAATAAAGGATATTTTGGTTTACATACCATTGGGTTAATGCGAGTCAGAACCACGTTCGTTCTCCGTACCCTGATTACAGGCCGGAAAAAAGATCGTTGTCGTCCGCCGGGTTTACCCAACGTGATCTTCTCGCGTTTGCTCCTCAAAATCTCATGATCGACAGTGGTAGCACATTTTCGTGCGTAATCCTTGAGTAATCTGTCGTCCGTACAGACCTGACAGAGTTGGTCCTGAAGTATCAATTGGGTAGCGTCGTAAGTAATTTGGAATTCTCCAAGCATGACTCGATCGTTTTCATTTGAGTTCTGAACTTCCTCTCGTTGTTAGAAAACACGACGGTCTCGTCGAGATCAAACACGATGGCAAGGCATCGCTGGTCGAGCATCCTGAGGCATGCGGCGTAGAGCCTGCTCGTGCGGACCAACACCAGAAACAAGCAGGCACACCCTCCTCTACCTGGCTTTGCATAGCCACAAGGTGCAGTTCCTCCGCTTCGGCGTCCACCACAGCGGTCTGAAAACCAGAGTCAATGAAAAAAATGATTTGTATGCCCGTAATCCAGTTAAAATGGGGGATTGGAAAATAGGACATGTTTTGCGTACACTAGTTGTACAAGTAGTTTGCTCGACCAAAGATGTTTGAGGCAGCGATTATGGACTGATCACTAAAAGCTGTATAGAAAGAAAATGTGTATAACGTACCATGCGTTGGTTCCAGCAGGTGGAGTGCAGACTGCCGAGGAGGAGCGATGTGGGATGCGTGGTGCTTTCCCGGAGCTTGCAGCGCATGGAGTAGGCGCTGATCAGCTGCAGCACGGCCAGCGGCGGGCACCTGTGGCTGGCCGGCGAGCGGCGGCTGATCCGAATCTCCCTTCCGCCGCCGGCAGATGATGATGGTGGTGGAATGAACACGTCGACATGGCCGAGGAGCACGTCGCCCTCAAACACCGGCATGGTGGCCATGGCGGTCGTGCGTGCTTGGTGTTTAATGAGACAAGTATAATCAGATTGACTGCGTCCTAGCTAGCTGGTCTTTGTTAGTCGTATCCCGTTTTGGGGGCTAGGCGGTGCATATTTTATTTATTTTAGAAAAGGGGAGCCCAGCCTCTGCATCGATTGATGCACACGGCTTTTATTGCATCGTTTAGAGTGAATCAGAGTTTACATCTCAGCCAGAAGTACATAAAAGGTATAAAAAACAGTCTTAAAACCACAAGAGCCTATCAGAACGTCTAAACTTATTAAACGTCTTGAATTCGTCTAGACAGCCGCCAGGTACCCCGGGAATAGATATCCAAAGCGACCGCCTCCAGCCGGGTGCATCCAGAGTCGATATGCGCACGTTGCGCCTCTGGGACCAGTAGAGCCCACTCGTGGATCCAGTGGGTAGCCATACGAATTATCTGTAGAAAATTAGCATGGCCTGCATTGTAAAAAATAATATCATTCCGACATCTCCAAATAGACCATAAAAGAGCACAAGTTCCCACACAGATTTGTGCTTTAAGCTTCTTTTCTACCCCATCTAGCCAATTCCCAAACATATTTGTACTATTAGCCGGGGTACTGATGTTAAAAGAGTATTGCACAATTGTCCATAAAAAATGCGCAGAAGGGCATGTAAAAAAGAGGTGATCTATAGATTCCTCCGAATCACAAAACACACATTTCTTACCCCCATTCCAATTACATTTAGCAAGGTTATCTTTCGTTAAGATAACTTTGTTATATAAGAACCACATAAAAATCTTAATCTTTAATGGTATCTTTAGTTTCCAAATTTGTTTGCGCAAATTTATGGTATGCCCATTCATATGATCCTCGTACAGGGACTTTACCGTGAAAGAACCTGTAGAAGTGAGTTTCCAAACAAATTTATCTCCCTCATTAGACAAAGTACAGGTTATAAGCCTTTGTAACATATGTAACCAAGCATTCCATTTGTTACACGTCAAATTCCTTCTGAATTCAATGTGTACCGAAGAGTTTGCTAGAGCTTCAGCCACCAAAATGATTCTATGACGCACTACACTATACAGTGTTGGATATTGGACAGCCAAAGGGACTTCTCCCAACCAAGTATCCTCCCAAAAACGTGTTGATTGACCATTACCAACGACAAATTTTCCTTTGTTGAAAAAGGTTTCTTTGACACTCATAAGACCTTTCCAAAACTGGGAATCAGTTGGTTTCGCTGTCACTTGTGACAACGTTTTAGTTTGTAAGTATTTGTTTTTAAAAAGCTCTTGCCAAACTCCTTCCTCATTCATAAGTTTAAAAAGCCATTTGCTTAATAGGCACTTATTTTTTATATCAAGGACCTCGATTCCTAAACCACCTTGGTCCTTTGGTCTACAAATAATATCCCATCTTGTGAGTCTATACTTTTGTTTATTTTGATCGCTTTGCCAAAAGAATTGAGACCTATAAAAGTCCAACCTTTTCAGTACCCCTTTAGGTATCTGTAAAAAGGATAACATGAACATTGGTAGACTCGTAAGTACTGAATGTATGAGAACAAGCCTATCTCCATAAGAGAACAACTTTCCTTGCCAGCAGCCTAACTTATTTTCAAAACGTTTTTCGATTAAATTCCATTCCTTATTCAGCAGTTTCCTATAGTGAATTGGGATTCCTAAGTACTTAAACGGTAAGTTCCCAGCCTCACAACCGAAAATACTTCTGTATTGGGCTTCATCCTCTTTAGCTTTCCCAAAACAGAATATTTCGCTTTTATGAAAATTTATTTTCAGCCCAGACAGCTCACTAGTACAGAACGACACATCGGAAACGGGCCAAAAACCCCATCGGCAACAGAGAAAGGGTCCGTGTCCCCGACCCTGTCACTGATGTGAAGATCTCAATGGCAACGGAGGCGATAAACCGTTTCTGATGTATTTAACATTAGACACGGAGTTTTGCTAATAACCGTTTCTAATATGGGTTACAGGAAAACAAAAAAAAAAACACGGTGACGGGCTGTGCCGTCGATGGAGCCCCGCTCCATGCGACTAGACGGCCGCCGGTCGTCACCATATTCCTGTACGCCCTGCTTTACAAAAGTTCATCAGTGCGCGTGGCTGGATCGCTGCTCCTATGTCTTCACGGCCGCCAAATGAACATCTACTGTCTTTCCTGCTGCGCAAAATGTACTGCTCCTGGTGACGGCACCGTGTATGGAGCCCCGCTCCTAGGTCTTCACGGCAGCAGCATCGTCACCAAGCATCCACCAAGCCCTTGAAACAACGAATATTCTTTGTTAAATACAGCAAACAAAGCTAATAAACAGGGCCAATAGGCAGTAAACAAAGCAAACCGAGCTAAATACATAGCTGAAGAGCTAACTAACAGAGCAAACCAAGCTAAATAAGTAGCTAACATAGCAAATACATAGCTAAACAGAGCTAACTAACAGAGCAACCCGAGCTAAATAAGTAGCTAACATAGCAAATACATAGCTGAACAGAGCAAACCGAGCTAAATAAGTAGCTAACATAGCAAATACATAGCTGAACAGAGCTAACTAACAGAGCAACCGAGCTAAATAAGTAGCTAACATAGCAAATACATAGCTAAACAAAGCAAACCGAGCTAAATAAGTAGCTAACATAGCAAATACATAGCTGAACAGAGCTAACTAACAGAGCAAACTGAGCTAAATAAGTAGCTAACATAGCAAATATATAGCTAAACAAAGCAAACCGAGCTAAATAAGTAACTAACATAGCAAATACATAGCTAAACAGAGCTAACTAACAGAGCAAACCGAGCTAAATAAGTAGCTAACATAGCAAATACATAGCTAAACAAAACAAACCGAGCTAAATAAGTAGCTAACATAGCAAATACATAGCTGAACAGAGCTAACTAACAGAGCAAACTGAGCTAAATAAGTAGCTAACATAGCAAATACATAGCTAAACAAAGCAAACCGAGCTAAATAAGTAGCTAACATAGCAAATACATAGCTGAACAGAGCTAACTAACAGAGCAAACCGAGCTAAATAAGTAGCTAACATAGCAAATACATAGCTAAACAGAGCAAACCGAGCTAAATTAGTAGCTAACATAGCAAATACATAGCTGAACAGAGCTAACTAACAGAGCAAACCGAGCTAAATAAGTAGCTAACAGAGCGGTCATTTACCTTAGGCGAGGCGGGGTCGCTTTCCGTCGCGGATTGCGTCCCAGGCGTCGGCGCCGGAGCCACTGCCAGAGGAGACGTCAGAGGAGACCTCATCCTGCTCGAACACCGGAGCGTCCTTCTCATCCTCCTCCTCCTCCGCCGCCACCGCTGCCACCGCCGCATCTGGCCCAGGGCCCTGGCCAGGGAGAAGAGAGCGGTCTATGGCCGCCCGGAGCCGCGTCTGGAACAACGCCTCCTCGGCGGTTTCTATCGCGTGCTCGGCGGCAGAGATGCGGATAGCTCTCTGCATCGCAGACGCCCGAATGACACCCTCGGCGCGCTCGCGCTCAAAGAAGGCGCGAGAGAGAGGAGGAGACCGACCTCCAGATCCTCGTCCTCATCGTCCGAGGGGGACGATGAGGACGATGAGGACGAGATCCGGGCGTCGGTGGCCACCGCCGCCGTGGATCCGGATGGGATTTGACGGCTCAGAATGAACTCGCGACCGCAGTCGCCGGGGATCTTGCCCCAGTTGTAGGGGAGATCCGGGCTGCGCCTCGGAGGGTGGGAGGAGGAAGATGCTCCATCCGGACTTCCGTCGGCGCCGGAGGGGTTCGCCATCGATGGGTGAAGTAGGAGGAGAGCGTGTGCGGCTAGGGTTAGGAACTGGGGAGAGTGAGACTGAGAGTGAGAGTGAGATACAGTACTGGAGTGGGAGATATTAATACCGGCACCGCTTAATGTGCCTTCACATGGGAAACGGAGATAGACCGATCTCCGTTTCTGATGTGGCAATATCAGCAACGGAGATATTCTTTCCTCCGTTGCCTATATATGAGCAACAGAGATCTTTTCAGCCTCCGTTACCATTGTGTCGGGCCCATCGACCGACTAGCGCACGCGCGCACTCGCGGAAGCGCGCGGAGCTCATTTTTCCGTCGCCTAACTCTTGCCGTTGCCATAGAGGGGTATCCGATGTGTCGTTCTGTACTAGTGGCTGTTCAAATATGCTCAAAATCAATTTCATGTTAACCGCCTTCTGCAAATCATGCTCTAAGAATAAAATGGTGTCATCTGCATATTGCAAAATTGACACCCCTCCCTCGACCAAATGCGGTATAAGACACCCGACCTGACCATCCTCCTTTGCACGCGAAATAAGGATAGCCAACATATCTGCCACTATGTTAAAGAGAATAGGAGAAAGGGGATCGCCTTGTCGAAGACCCTTTCTGGTTTGAAAATAATGACCAATATTATCATTAACCCGAACTCCCCCGACCCACCCATTATAAAGTTTTGGATTAGATCGCACCATTTTTTGTCGAAACGTTTCATTCGCAACGTTTGCAATAGGAAAGGCCACTTAACTTTATCCTATGCCTTTTCAAAATCAATCTTAAATAAAACCCCATCCATTTTCTTCCTATGAAGTTCATGGATGGTCTCATGAAGGACAACTACCCCCTCTAGGATATGTCTCCCTGGCAAAAACGTGGTTTGGGTTGGTCTAATAACTTTGTGGGCGATCTGAGTTATACGGTTGGTTCCAACCTTTGTAAAGATCTTAAAGCTCACATTCAACAGACAGATCAGTCTGTACTGTTGAATTTGGACCGCATTCTCTTTTTTTGGCAGCAAAGTAATGATCCGAAATTAAGTTTATACAGAGGCAAATGGCCATTTTGCAACTGAACAAACCCATCTGGTCCCGGAGCCTTGTTATACTCCATCTGCGAAATAGCCTCTAGGACCTCACCAGAAGTAAAATCAGCTGTCAAGATCGCATTCTCTTCACTAGAGATTTGTGGTATATCTAAAACCACATTTTCATCTAGACAAAAGTTATTATCGGCCGGCGCCCCAAATAACTTTTTGTAATATTCAGTAATGTAGACTTTTAAATTTTTGTCCCCTACAATTGTACCTTCCTCTTGTTCCAACTGGAAGATTTTCTTTTTCCTATGTTTCCCATTAGCAATAAGGTGGAAATATTTCGTATTATTTCCTCCTTCTTGTATGTGTTTCACTTGTGCCCATTTAGACTCCTCCTCTCTTCTTAATTTGGCTAAACTATCATTAGCTCTTCTCAAAGCATCACATTCTCCTGTGTTAAGAGGGTTAGTTTTAGCTTTAATGTCTAGCAAATCAATAATACCAATCAGCCTTTATTTTTCTTTCCTATATATACCACTTCTGTGACGTGCCCAGCCCCTAAGATATCTTCTTAGATGTCTTATTTTATTTTGCCACACCTCTATCGGTGTGTTTCCGCACACTTGTGCTTGCCATTCATTGGAAACCATTTCGAAAAACCCATCTTCTTTTAGCCAGGCTAATTCGAAAGAAAAAAGAGAAGTATTGCCCAGGTGAGCTTGTTCACCCGAGTCAATAAGTAGAGGGGTATGATCTGACCCTGTCCGTGATAATGCTCTTACAGTTACCAACGGAAAGTTTTGTTCCCAGTCTACACTAGCAAGCACCCGATCAAGTTTCTCAAACGTAGGTGTGTCTCGTCGACTCGCCCACGTGTATTGCCTCCCTGACAATTTGATCTCTTTTAGACTTAGAGTTTCAATCACCGAATTAAATAGGAAAGGCCAACGAGCATTATAATTTGAATTATTTTTCTCATGTGGTCCTCTAATAATAATGAAATCCCCCCCAACTAGCATAGGTATCGGTGAAGCCTCACAAATCCTAACTAATTCCGCAAGAAAATTGGGTTTTTGTGCTTCTTGAGCTGCCCCATAAACCGCCACAAAGTTCCACTCAAAACCATCTTTTAATTTTAAATGAAACTTCACACAGAAATCACCGGCATCCACCTCTCGAACGGTCAGCGTTTCCATGTTTACCCCCACTAACATACCACCTGATCTCCCTTGCGGTGGCAAGCAAAACCAAGAGAAGTCCCTCCCAACCGACAAATTCCTTAGAAAATGTGCTGAAAAACTAGACCTACCAGTCTCAACTAAAGCTACAACATCCAAACAAAAATCTCGTATTGATTCCTGAACTCTTAGATGCTTTGCCGAATCCCTAAACCCTTCGCTGTTCCATATAAAAGCTTTCATTGTTTATTCTTTTTCAGTCTAGCACTTCGTCTAAGGTTCTTTTTATCGACAATGATTTTCTTGCATCCCCGTTTATTAGTTGGTAGCTGACTGACGAGATCTGTTTGATCTCCCAACTCAGCAGCATCCTCGTCCCCTAGATCGTCACAAAGCCCCGAAACTTTTGAGACGAAGAGATTATGTGGATCATCATGTAGTGAGTTTACGTTCTTGTTTAACACTATTAAAGATCTCTCGTTCTCAACCTCTTTTAAGTGCTGAACTGAAACTGCATTTTCAGAAGGTGATCTACCAAGAGAAACTCCCAGAACGCTAGCCCTAGCTAAGACAAAATTATTGGAAAAATTGCACAATGAAAACTTATGCATGGAACACGAACCTGGCAAATCGCAAGAGTCGGCCCTGTCCATCGCTCGCTCCATCTGCGACGCATCCGCATTTGGCTGCGCTCGAATGCGTGTACTCGAGCGCGGACCCACCGCCATAGCTTCCGGGATTCCACCAAACGCAATAAGATCATCTTTCAGAGTGCCAGCTTCCGTTGGAGAACCAACATCGCCATGATACACAGGCGAACCAGTAGCCTTTGGACTCGTTGCACTGTCCGGCACCGCCACCGTCCCGATCAGACATTGCTGTGAGGCAGCATCAACCACGAAGGAAGGCGCGGCCGCACTCAGTCTGCAGCTTCCATTGGCCCCAACAGCTATCGTGTCTTCCCGGGTGGCACCTCTGGGCGAACGTGGTGCCCAAGCGGGAGAAGAGCTGGCACGCCTGGCGACAGGAGAAACGTGAGACGAAGCCCCATTGGCGATCATATCATCCTTAGAGCCACCTCCGGGCGAGCGTGGAGCTCGAGCTGAAGGAGAGCTGGCGCCCCTGGAGTCAGAAGAGTCGCTGGACTTGTCTGCGGCGTACTCAAGATTGAGCAGGGGTGTGCCTCGGGCAGAGAAAGACGCAGGCATGCAAACAACAGGTTCAGACGTTGCAGCTGTATATGAATCGTGGAGTGTAGTGGCCGGCGAAACAGTCTCAGACATGATCTTATCATCAGCAGACTATGTCGCGAACCCCTCCATCTGATCCGCCTTCCCCACCTTATCAGCACCAACTGGAGACGCAGAAAAAGCCCTCCGAACTTCCTTTAAAGCAGACATTCTATCCCTCTCTTCCTCCTGTTCAACCATATCACACCACCTATCTGAGAAAGAACTGATACGTCCATTTTGCATCACTATTTTATATCATAATTTACTGCTATTCATTGATATATTTCATATTTGGATGATATACTTATGTTATTTTATCTTGTTTTGCATGTTTGATGATTATTGGAGAATTAACTGCCAGAGTCAGGATTCAGCTGGAAAAAGCATCGTCAAGACACCCTATTTCTGAAGATCGTCAATTCAGGGAAATTATGCTGAAGCTCCTATTTTATCGGATGCTGGAGGCAGCCAAAAGGGGAGGCAGAGATGGGCCATGAGGGGCCCACACCATAGGGCGGCGCGGGTCCCCCTGGCCGCGCCGTAGTGGGGTGTGGGGGCCCTGGCCCACCTCTGGTGCTCCCCCTTCGCATACTTCATCCCCTAGAAACCCTAAGACAGAGGGAGCCATCGAGGAAATATTCCACCGCCTCCACGCGGCGGAAACCACAGAGAGAGAAAAAGCTCTCCGACAGGGAGAAATCTGCCGGGGAAATTCCTTCCCGGAGGGGGGAAATCATCGCCATCGTCACCGTCATCTCGCTGGACTTCATCGGCATCATCATCATCATCTCCACCGCCGTCACCATCATCTCCACTGCTCCACTTCGTTCCGCTGTAACATCTAGGGTTATACTTTGTGTAGTTCATAGGGGAAACTTTCCCGGTGTTGATTACTACTTGTGGTTGATGCTATTAAGTTTTATCGGTGAATTAAAGTATATGTCCAGATTGTTATTCATCATTATATCACCTCTGATCATGATCCATATGATGTCTTGTGAGTAGTTCGTTCAGTTCTTGAGGACATGGGAGAATTCATGCTGTTAGTAGTGGAATTATGTTGAGTAATATTTAATGGTTTGATATTTAAGTTGTGGTGTTATTCTTCTAGTGGTGTCGTGTGAACGTCGACTACATGACACTTCACCTTTATGGGCCTAGGGGAATGCATTGTGTATTCGGCTACTAATTGTGGGGTTGCCGGAGTGACAGAAACCTAAACCCCCGTTAGTAAACCGGTGCATGAGGGAGTGTAGGATCTCAGAGTTTAAGGCTGTGGTTAGATTTATCTTAATTACTTCCTTGTAACGCGGATGCTTGCAAGGGGTTTAATCACAAGTATATATTAGTCCAAGTTAGGGCAGTGCATTAGCATAGATTCAGCCACACAACACTTATCAAAACAATAAAGATTAATCGGCTGTAGGAAGCGAAATCACCTATCAAGAACATTTTGCCATCATAAGTAAACCAACCGGCTTATCCTTTGCTTTAAAAATGATTGGGCCACTTGCTGCAATTATTATTACTGTCTTTTATTTACTCGTATTTTATTTATCTGCTGACGAGGGGTTAACTCATCAAATCCCATGGTTAAGGAACTAGGGTTGAGATTATGGGGAGAGAACATGGTAGTACTGGTAGTTTCGTCGGCTGACAAGCAGAGGCAAAGATTTACCCAGGTTCAGGCCCCTCGGGTGGAGGTAAAGACCCTACTTCCTGCTTGTCTGGTATTGATTGTGTGAGATTTGCGGTTACAAGGGGAGCACCGGCGAGATGTCGATCTCGCTAGGGCTTTTGGTGGTTCGAGTACGGCTTGTCCAGGATCGACGACCCTCACAGCCTTTATAAGAGGCTGGGTCTCGGGAGTCCGTAACCGACCCTGTTTACATGTATGGAAAGTATAAACCGACTATGCCTACGTCTAATCTTGGAGGGTACTCCATCTTGTAGGGCCTTTCGTCATGGGCTTCATGTTAGGCTCTTGATACTTGGGCCTTAGTCGACACGTGCACCAGGTATCCTTATGGTAGGATACCCGAGATGTATATCCTTGTCAGTAGCCCCCAAGTACTTGTCTGACTCGAAGAATCGGCATGGACTCATTCGTAAGTGCACGCCATATACTTTGTACTTGTATGCTATAATTGGAATTCCTGTATGAATAGCACATGTTGGCTATGTCGAGTATTTCATCGACTTTGGTTTTTGCTTATGATAATCAAGGGATAATAGCTTAGTAGGCCCGGCACACTCGACGGATCGGGACCGGTTAACTACACATTCGGGTAAAACCTTACTAGCTTTCAATCAAACTCGAGTCCCCGGACTCGAATCTGGAACAACTGGTCAGACTTGACTAGGCCGCGGAGGTCTTACTGAATCGATCTGCAGTATAACTTTGAAATTTACCCAACGCGTCCGTCGGGATTTTTCATCATGTCTGCTGACACGGAAAATATAAGGATTGACGTTGCTGGAACGGTCCTTAGCCCAGCTCGAAAGTTCGGCGGGTCTTACCTTTGCACTATGCGTGCAGCATCCGAGGTATTTGCGGCGGACGCAACTCGGGAATGTTTGAGTATGATTTTTATATGAACTGAGTCGAGCTTTTGTCGACTGACACTTTGTCGTTATTCTATCGGGTGCGCGACAGCGCTCCCGATGGGAGTAGCCCCCGAGATTGTGCTTTATTGCTTGCAATGGAGGATAATCTCAAATCCTTTTTATCCCATACACTCTTAGTCGAAGAAATTTTTGATATGCTCCCGATGGGAGTAACATGTCTTTGGTCGAAGGACGGTCGAGTGACCATACACCCGAATCAAATGAAACAATCGAGTGACTGATATGCATTGGGCGAACCCGAAAGCTTTTCTGAAAGATCGCGTGCAATGACGTCAGGGATGACGTTTCGTGGCGACTGCGCTGCCTGACACGCGGTGGCGTGCGCTATGCTGCGATGGATGGGACGTGACACGTATGTGGGCCCATTGTGCAGCGCTTGACCAAACGACGGTGCCGTTTTGACTGGATTTGACCGCTCTGACGCGGTTTTTACGGGGCCGTGATGATGGTTCCTCGTTTTACGTGCGTAGTGGGCGGAGTGGCCGGCGACGGTTGCCCTCCGAGGCTGCCACGTGTATGGCTGGATATGCAGCTCTGCCCACGATCTCGCATCAACGATGCGGATTCGTTGTGCTGAGGTTAAAAGGGTGTGGCAGCGTAAATAATTTTTTACTTGCCATCTGTGCACCGCCGCCGTTGCTTCTTCTTCCTCCTCTGCGCTGCGCATCCCCTCTCTCTTGCGAACCACCACCTCCATGGCGCCCAAGAGGAAAGCTGCGCTTGCTCCGCCGCCGCGGTGGCTGGTGGGAGTACGAGCACCGCCGCCGCCAAGGGTGGCGAGGACGTGACCTTGGACAAGAAGACCGGCGACTGGACGCGGTCCACCATGAAGTTGTCCAGGCTGGACGGGTACCGGCGGGATGGATGGATCCCCTCCGCCGAGCTGCTGACAACGCGCCTCCCCGGAGACGAGGTAAGCCCTCAACCCAAGGAGGGCGAGCGCGTATGCTTTCACGACTTCGTGAATAGGGGATTCTCATTCCCTATTCACGATTTTGTGCGGGCTCTGATGTACGCGTACAAGGTGCAGTTGCACGATTTTACGCCCAACTCCATTATGCACATTGCTGTGTTCTTTGTGCTGTGTGAGTGTTTCTTGGGTGTGCACCCACATTGGGGTCTTTGGAAGAAGATCTTCACTGTGAGGGAGAACGCCGGAAGAAAGGCGTTTATGCTGTTGGCGGCTTCAACATTCAGAGCCGCAAAGAAGTCGCATATTTTGACATTAAGCAAGTCGAATCTGCGCAAGGTTGGAGGCAGAAGTGGTTCTACTTCACCACCAACCAAGAGGGACTGCCGCGCTTTGATCCCCACGCGCCTCTGGTGAAGACACGGGCTTGGCTGCATCAGACCACAGCTGCTGAAGAGGCTGAGGTGAAGCCTTTGATGGCCAAGATTGCCAAGCTTATGAAGACTGCGGGCCGCGAAGTGAGCGGCCTGCATTTGATTTCGACCTTCATCAAGAGGGGTGTGCAGCCGCTGCGAGTGCGAGCGCACCCCATGTGGGCATTTCAGGGTCCACAGGACCCGACACGTTTGGTGCCTGGCCAAACTCTGCCAGCACCTGATGATGTGGAGAAGCGAGTTCGATCGATCACCAAGCTGACGGCGAACGATAGCTGCCCACTCGATTGCCCTGTCGACGCTTTCGACAGTGAGCACCCTTTACCCAAGGTATTCGCTGTCTTTCCTTTATGCATTTGGAGATATGATTTTTGTCGAGTGATAGCTCATGGCTAGATTGTGTACAGGGTCATGTTCCCCTCAAGTGCTTGCCCCCACTACCCGAAGATGGGATACCGCGGAGACAGAGGTATTGCTGGCTGATCATAAAGCCGACGACGTCTCACTCGCCTCCGCGCACACCCCTACAGAGGAGGCAGAGGACTCCGAGCAAGAGGAGGAGGACGAGCTTCCACTCCTGAAGCGCCGTCGTGCAGACGAAACGAAATCGACTGCAGAAAGCTCGCCTCCGCGTGCCACTCGAGGCGAGGATTCTGATTCTTCTTCGACTGACTCGGGGAGCTTAAGGGGAAGTCCCCTTCGCGTGCAGCTTCACCGGCTAGGTCGCCGTCATTCAAGGCGTGTATAGACTATAACACGCTGATTCTCTCGGATGACGACGAACCTCAGTAAGTTTTGCTGGAACATTATGTGTCATAGGTTATGCTTTATGCGACTGATTCTGATATGTGCAGGCTGGTCGAGGACGACCCACCCAAGGTTGATCTGCCACCGCCTGCACCTGAGGTGACGCCCGTTTCTTCTTCGGGTGAAGCGATTCGCTCAGAGGCCCAACAGACTCCCCGGCAGCTCCTCGACCCGAGCCTCAGGAAAACATGCCTTCCTCATCGGGTGAAACGCTTCCTGCACGTTATAACCACGTAAGTGCGATATGCTCTTTTTTATTTGTGTTTTGATCAACAGCTGAAGCCATGTATGCACTGATTTCCTGAGTTTTTATGCTGTACAGTCATTCATCCGTACTCTCCTTGAGTCGGGTGACACATATTTGCAAGTGGAGCAGGAACGCGATCAACTGCGAGCCAGAGTGGAGCAGTTGGACCGTAAGAATTTCCGCCTCTCCTTTTATGCCCTTTCTGTTTTGTAATGTTCTGATTTTTGCTAAAAGGTGGCTTGTGCCATTCGCAGGTGAGAAGGCAACGTCTGCCACCCGTGTGCAAGAGCTTGAGAAGAAACTCGAAGATTCACAGAAAAAGCTCGAGGAGGTGGAGGCACGCGAAACGCTGCAAACTCATCGGCTTCGCGCGCTGTCCCAAGTGCTGGGAGGTAATGTGTTTGAGAGAATATTTTCGAGTTTGATCTGACTACCACCAGTAGTATAACTTATGCTTTTTCCAACAGAAACTGTTGGTGCCGAGCCTGCCGTCGATGAGGGCTCATTCGAGGATGCGGCGAGTGCCTTTGACAAAATATGTGCCCGCACTCGAGAGGCTTTTCGCCGGTCCAAGAGTGCACTGACTTCTATATATCAGACCGTGCTGCCTGCCAATCCACCACCTAAGACAGTGGAGGACTTGGCTGACATGTTTGCACCGGGGACAACCACCCTGGCGAACTTCGCCCGAGCCCAAATGGTAGGTGGATCCGAGACCACCCTCATTCTGTTAAGGGGCAACGGTGTTGCGGGTGATTTTGCGACAGCTCTGGCTGGTTTCCCGAAGAGTTCTGGTGGAAAACCAGCCATTACGGACGCTATGAAGATGGAAGCTGGAACACTATCGAAGAAGATGGTGACCATGCTTGAGAAGCGTGCCGCGGCTGTGTCTGAGCGTGCCGGTCGTGCTGCTAGGGCTAGGTCTGAGTCGGTGTCAGACGTAGCATAGTCGACATTTTATGTCTTGTTATGCTTTTGCTTGTAAAGAACTCGAATGCCGCCCAGGGCTTTTGTTTAATATGAATTGCATCTTTTGCTCTGCTTCATGCTTTCGTCATGTGTCCTCTTGGAGAACAGCCCCCGAGCCTGCTTGGCCGGGGTTTATGCAAGTGTGATGTGAAACTTACTTGAAGTATATTTTGTGTAGTCTGAAGGTCGTGCTGCGGCAACTGGTTCATCTGCAAGCAGCTCCAAGCCCAAGCACACTCGAAGCGTGAATGACCAGAAGCTGATTGAATATCTCACGCAGAAATTCACAGCTATGGAGGCAGAGCTGAAGGAGACCAAGGCTTCCCTTGCTGATCTCCAGTCGAGACCCTCACCCTCTTCAGAGCGAGAGTTATTCTTGCTGGCGGAATTGGACAAGGTGAATCTGCAGCTCGAGTGTAAGTTCACCCGATACACACTTCTTCTTTTGCTTCGGCAAGGCTCGAATATACGAGCTGATTATGCTACGAATGCGCAGGTGCCTGCTTTGATAACAAAAGGAGGAGATCCGAATACGCGAGCGACTGGACGATCAGGCCAATAGACCAGAGTATACCCATCACCCCTTTTGGTCAGATAGGGATAGGAGTCAGACACTTGTGACTCTTTATGATCGCGCCTGGCGTGTGGCTGTTGTGCTGGAGAGCTGTAGGCAAGCCTTCTCCAGGATACACCGCGTTGTTCCCCCTAAATGAGCAGCCGGAGGGTTTGTCGGCCTTGCTAGGAAAATTTCGCAAGGGCAAGGCCATTAAGAAGTTTGTGCGAGAGCAACTCATCAGTGGAGCAAATGTGGCACTCGCCTTTGTTCGGACACACCACCCGAACCTTGATCTGAAGAAGATTGCCCTGGGACCAGCACCTGTACCTGGCGGTGGTCCCGTGCCTATGGAGGAACATTACAAGGAGACCCGCGTGGATGCCCTTGTATTGGTTCATCATGTATTAAAGGAGGAGGAAAAATGGGCTCCACCCAAAGATGAGCCTGTAGATTAAGGTTTTATGTATAGGGGTCAGCCCCCGAGTGTAATTTTGCCACTTGTGTATATTTTGTTTAGTGTATGCGCGCACCCCCGAGTGTATCGAGTGGGTTTTATGAAAAATCAGAGTATGGAACATAAATTGCACAGCCCCCGAGTGCTCGAGTGAGGCTGTGAATTTTTGCGATGTTTGAAGCTGCAACTCATGATTTGAGCAACTTTTCATTTATGTATGATTTTTATGACCCAGCCCCCGAGTATTCGAGTGCGGCTGGAGTATTATGTTTGAAGGAGCGAAAGCTCATGCTTTGAGACAGCGTAGCCCCCGAGTATTCGGGTGAGGCTAAGTGTGTTCGAATAAGTTATGCGAGTAGTAAGCAGGGAGAAATAT
Source organism: Poa pratensis (assembly GCA_947311845.1). Classification (NCBI taxonomy): domain Eukaryota; kingdom Viridiplantae; phylum Streptophyta; class Magnoliopsida; order Poales; family Poaceae; genus Poa; species Poa pratensis. The sequence continues at coordinate 636,951 of CAMZMU010000036.1, forward strand.
GAGGAATCATTGATTATATTCCATTTTTGAATGTTAAGCTGCAGGCCGCCTCATTAAAAACCTTCCAGTCCCCGTAGGTACCCTGGTAAGGAAAAGAGCGCGTCTGAAACCTGCAGCCATCCGACATATGTGCCTATTACATTGTGCGACTGAACAATCTAAGCATAGAAACGGCGCAGCTGCGCAACGTTCCAAGGATTATGCGAGAGTTCGCCTGTCTTCGCGTGCTTCAGTCTGTATGCTCCACCACCAATGACCTCGGTGATGATGAAGGGTCCTTCCCATGGAGAAGCAAGTTTGTGCACCTTCTTTTGCTTCAGTCGAAGCACCAGGTCGCCAACCTCGAAGGACCTGGTACGCAGTCGACGGCTGTGATAGTTGCGGAGGTCTTGCTGATAAACAGCTGTGCGGCTAGCGCCGTGTTGCGTGCTTCTTCGAGCAAGTCGACTGCATCTTCGAGTGCTTCATGTGCATCTTCTTCGTTGTATGCTTCGACTCTTGGTGCGTTGAACCTTACATCTGATGGCAGGATTGCCTCTGCACCGTAAACCATGAAAAATGGGTGAACTGTGTTGAAGCGTTAGGAGTTGTGCGTAGGCTCCATAGCACAGATGGAAGTTCTTCGACCCAAGCACCCGCGGCCCTTTTGAGTGGCACCAGGAGGCGTTTCTTTATTCCGCTCGTCACGAGCCCATTGGCTTTTTCGACTTGGCCATTGGATTGCGGGTGTGCCACGGATGCATAACTGAGCGTAATGTCCTGTTCTTTGCAGAAGGATCAGAACTCTTCAGCCGTGAAGTTTGTACCGTTATCAGTGATAATGCTACTTGGCACACAAAGCGGTATATGATGGATTTTATGAAATTGACTGCTGTAGTGGCAGTCGAACTTGTGATAGGGACTGCTTCAATCCACTTGGTGAACTTGTCGACCGCCACCAGAAGGTGAGTATGCCCTCCATGGGAGGATTTTTTGAGTGGCCCGACCATATCGAGCCCCCACTGGGCGAAGGGCCAGGCCAATGGTATTGTCTTCAACGCCGATGCGGGTGCGTGCGGCTTTGGCGAATTTTTGACAGCCGATGCACCTTTTGACTATGTCCTCCGCGTCTTTGAGTGCTGTGGGCCAGTAAAAGCCTGCGCGAAAGGCTTTGGCTACGAGTGATCGACTGCTGGCATGATGCCCGCAGGTACCTGCATGAATATCACGAAGTATGGCCTGGCCATCTTCGAATGCTATGCAACGTTGGAACATACCTGATACGCTGCGCTTGTATAGTTCGCCGTTGATGACGGTGTATGCTTTAGATCATCGAGTGACGCGTCGTGACTCTGTTATGTCTTCAGGTACCTCGCCGCGGAGTATGTATGCGAGGAAATGTTGAGTCAAGTTGGCTCGATGAGGAGTACCTCGACTGGCGGGTCCTCTGTGCTAGGTGCTTTGCTCTTGGCTAGTGCAGCTGATGTAGGAGATGTTCGTTTTTTCTTGATGGTCCTATGCTCGATGCGCTCGAGGAAGACACCAGGTAGAACTGGTGCTTTGGTCGCGCCAATGTTGTCTAGCTTATCTGCTTCTTCATTGCTCTCACGCCCTATGCCGTAACTCGCAGCCTTCGAAGCTGCCCTCCATTAAGTTGTACAGGTCACGGTAGGCGATCATGTTATCTGCTATTGCATCACAGGCCTTCATTGTTTGCTGCACCACAAGGTTCGAGTCACCATAGATCATCAGTCGAGTGCACCCGAGGGCTTTGGCCATCCGCATGCCATGGATCAGTGCCTCGTATTCTGCTTCGTTATTGGATGGTAACTCGAATCCCATCTGCAGGATATAGCGAAGCTTGTCGCCTTTTGGTGATATGAGGATGACACCTGCGCCTGCGCTTTTGTTCTTTTTTGAGCCGTCGAAGTACATAGTCCATGAGTTGGACACATCTGGTGCTCCTGGCAACTGAGCTTTGATGGCGTGAATCACACGTTCGTTGGGAGACCCCAAGAGGAAGGTATGATGCAGTTCAGCAGCAAGTTTTCCCTCAGAAAGAAACCAAGGTTATCGAACCAGTAGGAGCAGCAACTCTTCAGAAGGTTGTTGGTGGCTCGCACGGCGTAACACGATCACCAACGTGGAATCTGCACACAACACAATCAAACTACTTTGCCCCAATGAAACAGTGAGGTTGTCAATCTCACCGGCTTGCTGAAAACAAAGGATTAAACGTATGGTGTGGAAAATGAGTATTAAATTGCAGAGAATGAAAAAGGAACAGTTTGCAGTTTGTGGTGGTTTAATCAGTGTAAAAGAATGGACCGGGGTCCACAGTTCACTAGTGGTGTCTCTCCATAAAAGATAACTAACATGTTGGGTGAACAAATTACATCTAGGCAATTGACAAATAGTGAGCGCATGACAATGCATATATGACATTATGATTACTATGATATTTAATTGGGCATTATGACATAATACATAGACCGTCATCCAACAGCGTCTATGACTAATAATCCACCGCCGGGATGTCATCCGAGTCCCCGTTGGTATTAAGTTGCAAGCAACGGATAATTGCATTAAGTAAAGTGCGTAATGTAAACAAATACATATGACCGTGGACATAGCATTGTTAGGTTATCCCTAGTGGCAACAGCACATCCGCAACCTTAGAAGTTGCTGTCACTCTGCCAGATTACGGAGGCATGAACCCACTATCTAGCATAAATACTCTCTCTTGGAGTTACAAGTATCTACTTGGCCAAAGCATCTACGAGTAACGGAAAGCATGCAAGATCTTAAATAACATAGGGCATAGATTGATAATCAACTTGACATAGTATTCAATATTCATCGGATCCCAGCAAACACAACATGTAGCATTACAATAATATGATCTTGATTATGTAGGGCAGCTCACAAGATCTAAACATGATGGCACAAATTGGAGAGACAACCATCTAGCTACTGCTATGGACCCGTAGTCCAAGGATGAACTACTCACGCATCTCTCCGGAGGCAGGCATGGCGATGTAGAAGCCTCCGGTGACGATTCCCCTCTCCAGCAGGGTGCCGGGAAGAGGTTCTGGACCCTCCCGAGCTAGGGTTGACGGCGGCGGCGTCTCTGGAACTTTTCGTGGATATTGGCTCAGGCACTTAGGGTTTTCGCGTCGGGGGGAATAAGTAGGCGAAAGGGCGGCGGCTGACGACCCCCGAGGGGCCCACACCACCCTAGGGCGCGCCAGGGGGGACCCGCGCCCTAGGTGTGTGTGGGGCCCTCCTGGCTCCTCTTCGTTGCTCTTTTGGTCCTTCAGGTGTGTGGATATTTCCAGACTAGCTTTTCTGGAATACAAAAACAGCAGAAAACAGGAACTGGCACTTCGGCATCTTGTTAATAGGTTAGTCCCAAAAAATGTATAAAAGTGATATAAAGTAGATGCAAAACATGTAGCAATTGGTATAAAACAAGCATGGAACATCAAAAATTATAGATACGTTTGAAACGTATCAGCATCCCCAAGCTTAGTTCCTGCTCGTCCTCGAGTAGGTAAACGATAAAACAAAATAATTTTTGAGGTGACATGCTACCATCATAATCTTGATCATATAATATTGCAAGGCACATGTAAATGAATGAAGTGATCCAAGTCAATGGTCTATAATTTGCTACCAAATAGATAATGAGTAAACAATAAATCACACAAGCCAAACGTTTTCATGAATAGTACTTCAAGACAAGCATCAAATAGTTTTGCATAAGTGTTAACTCATAAAGCAATAGTCTCTAATAAAATGTATTTAATCAACACAAAGGAAGAATTAAGTTTCAGCATTTGCTTCAACTTTCAACATATTTATCTCATGGATATCGTCAACACAAAGTAGTATAACAAGTCCAATACGTTGTATATAACGCATGTTGTAATAAAGTTGACACTAGTGTTTGCTTGTGGAAGACAGAAAGAATAGGAAAACTGACTCAACATAAAAGTAAAAGAAAGGCCCTTCGCACAGGGAAGCAGGGATTAAGTCATGTGCTAGAGCTTTTAGGTTTTTGAAAGCATATAGAGATTGCATAAAATATTTGATACTCCTCCCAACCTTGCTAACACAAGCCATGGCTAACCGAATCCTTGGGTGCCTTCCATCAATCACATACCATGGAGGAGTATCTATTTTTGAGAGGTGTTTGTTAATTGTCAACGAATGGTAGCGGGTGAGAACAGTATTCTACCTGTCAAACGGACTTTTAAGAGCGGCTCCCATGAAGGACGTTATTTCTACCAGCAAGGCAGATAATCCCTCTTTCTCTTTGGTTTACACACATGCTGGTATTTCACTGTTTGTCATTGCTTACTGATGAATCAGGTCAAAAGTGTGAAGAGAATTAATGGTTAAAGTTGTAATTAATTGGGACTGGGCACCCCGTTGCCAGCTCTTTTTGCAAAATTAGAGGATAAGCGGATGTATATGCCGCTAGTCCAGTGTAAAAGTCCATTTGACAAATAGAATAACGAATAACCACACTAATTCCTCATGAGCTAGTAAACATTGACACAAAAAGGGAATAATAAAATTTTGAATAATTTAAAGGTAGCACATGAAAAATTTACTTGGAGTGGCAAGGAAATACCACATATAGTTAGTTATGGTGGACACAAATGGCATGGATTTTGGCTCAAGGATTTGGATGCACGAGAAGCATTCCCTCTCAGTACAGAGTTGAGGCTAGCAAGGTTTATGTAAGCAAACAAGAATATCAACCCGTACACCAAGTTTTATATGACAAACATATTGCAAACGTTATAAGACTTCATACCGTCTTCCTTGTTAACCAAACCCTGTTATTAGAAAATATCTAACCTTAGAGATACCACCGATGCAAACCAAATTTTCAACAAGCTTTATGGTAGTTCTTCACTAATAGGCTTAACTCATGTGATGCACAAATTTAATTATGATCTACTTGTTAACTCAAAACAATTGACAAGCATCAAGTTATCCAAATTAGTGATCTACAAGATTAAGCAAGTTTTTCCTTATACCAATTACCACATGCAACATTTTCTGAACCAACCAAACACCAATCAATTTATTTAATCAACTCTCCAAACAAATATAAGTGAAGCAAGATAGTACTTTTTAGAAAAGAAAGCTAATAGCTCTGATAAGAGATACATGAAAACAAGAGGTAAAAGCTGAACAGCGCTAGATATGAATACTCAACAAATATAAGTGAAGAATGAGTATTCTCATGAAAAAGCGGAGCGTGTCTCTCTCCCAATCAAGAATGTTAGGGTCCAGTCAAGCTTTATTGAAAATAAAAGTGCAATACTGGAAATAAAAGCACACACACGCTCCAAGAAAAGCACATATGATGTGAAAGAATTAAAATATAGTTTCACTAGAGATGACCTGATAATTTTGCCGATGAAGAAGGGGATGCCTTGGGCATCCCCAAGCTTAGACGCTTGAGTCTTCTTGAAATATGCTGCGGAGATCCATGGGAGCCTCCCCAAGTTTAAGCTTTTCACTCTTCTTGATCCTATTATATCATCCTTCTCTCTTGACCCTTGAAAACTTCCGTCACACCAAACTCAAACTAGATCTCATTAGAGAGTTAGTGCATAATCAAAAACTCACATGTTCTATAAAGACGCAATATGACTTGTTACTTTAAACATTAGCTACAGCCACTGATGTTATGTGAAGCTCTTCCACCCAAAAAAGAATTTCACTCAACACTAGTAAAAGAGAGAATACAAAATTAGAAGGCATAATCTGTCTAAAACAGAACAGTCCGCAAAGACGAATTTTTTGAGCCACTTACGACGCTCAGATCTAAAAACTTTGAACTAATGAAAGATTCATATATTCATAAAGATTACGCACAAAAATTTTCAGATTTAATTAACAATCTCGTGATTTTAGGAATTTCGTACAGTGAACAACAAAAATCTGTTTCTGCGCAGCAATCAAAATTAAGTATCGTCTTAACATTAGAGGCTACTCTTAGCACAACAATGCGAGAAAATAAAGATACAAAGGAGTTGCTACAGAAGTAAACATCCTCCTTGACTCAATAAAAAAAAATTGCAGAAATAAAAATAATGGGTTGCCTCCCATAAGCGTTTTTCTTTAACGCCTTTTAGCTAGACACAAAGCATGCATCAAGTATCTATCTATTATATTATTAAGACAACAAACAATTAACGGCTAAGATTTGACATTATTTAACGATAGAAAGGAACGGCTAGGATTTTAAAAATAACCGTAGAGTCCTAGGGCTAATACAAAAGATCCGCATAGAGCTCACCCCTTCCCACAACGATTGCTAATTCTCCAATGCAGCAGGAAAACCCTAGACAGATCGATATTGTTCGAGTTCTCCACAGAAGTCACCCTCACGATGATCCTGGCGCGGATGAAAAACCTACGGCAACAATTGCAGCTTGGGAGCGAGATCGCAAGAGTGAATATGGTGGAAGCTCATGGCGCGGCAGGTGGCAAAGTGTCCCGGCGTTTTATTTGCCTATTTTGTAGCCGTAGAAACGCTGGGTTGGATCTGCACATAGCAACATGTCGAAATTTACCCAGAGATATCTAATCGCTGCCGGCTGCTTGATCTGACCGGGACGATCGAGATCGATCCGGCCGGCAGCCATCCTCCTGATTTGGTCCCGATTGATTCATATTAGCCTAAGCAAGCTGCAGTTCCAAAAAAGCCTATGCAAGCTGGATATGATCGTGCATCTCCGCCGTCATGCAGTTTGCGGAATCCCCGGTCGATGCAAAGTTGCCGAGATCATGCAGCCATCCGCTGATGTGTATTCTTTGCTGCCCTCTACTCAGCTCACCCGTTATCCCAGATGTCAGGCAATCTGTCCAGTGCCAGATCAGCTCGGTATACTGATTTGATCATGAAAAGCCGACACTGGGAAACAGGGCGACCTACAGGTTTGTCCGTGCAGCTCAGCTCAAGTTCAACGAGAAATTCGACATGCAAAAAACTGATGGTATATATACACACTCGGTTGAAAAATCTGGCAACTCTGATGTATGTCCGTGCAGCCCAGCTCAACTTTCAGGATAAATTTCTCTTCTCTACTTGATCTAATATGCTGATAGTTTGGATGAAATAGGGCAACCTAAAGGTTTGGGTCCCCAACTTGCAAAAATTGATCGTACACACTCGGTACAAAAATCTCCCAGTGGCTAGCTACTCTGCTGTATGTCCGTGCAGGCCAGCTCGCATGCATGCATAATCTTTCATATTGTCCAGCGTCAATTTGTTGCCATGGATGATTGGACTCCTCCGTACATGGATGTTGCAGATCTTCAAGCTAAAGTATACTAGGTTTATTAGTGGATCAATTAAATTCATTCGATATACTGCGCTACACCTTTAATGGAAGTGCACAATGCACGACGAAGCATCAAAGCGAGGTAATCTCATTTCTCATGTCTAAATGTATACTGATGATGAAGTATATGAAGGAGAAATATTGGTAGACAATCTATGAACACTCAGTCGTTAATGTGGTGCAATTGGTGCAAGCGGGCCTTAATGCTATTGGCCTTTAGTTGAACTTGACTGATTGAAAGAAAAACTGAAAATGGGCGCAAATAATTAGCACATGGATGTATATGCAGGTTTTGATCTTTGATGTAAATCCCAATGCAAAATTGGTGCACAGTAAACTGTCGTATTATGGTCGCCCTGTTCGTCACAAGAACTGGAAACAATATGCATTGTTTTTCCTGTGATTTTTGCAGGGATGAATAGTAATCTCCATTACTATTTCGATTTGCATCTAGCCATTTAATAATTGTCAGTTCGGTGTGCAAATCTCACCACAGAGCTGATCCAAATTGAATTATACTTTGACTAATATATCAACTGCAGATCTGCAATTTGAAGGGTTCAAATAAATACACCGTGGTATATGCCACAATTGCGAGAACATATTGGAAAAGTTATGTCACGAGTACTCGGCGCCTCGAGCATGTGAACAAAAGATGTGTGAGCAAGGATGGCACATCAGAGTACATATTGATCTGCTCGACGGGTATAGTTTGCATCGTGCTTTATGATTTTGGTTTGCGTCAGACATCTAATAGTTGACCAGATAGACACACAGTTCTCACTACGAAGCTAATTCAAATTGTATTGATTTGTGCGAACATAGCTAGCTACTTTAGCTTTACGTTTTGAAGTGTTCAAACAAATATACAGTGTTATATGCCACGGTTGCGAGAATGAATAAGGAAAGGTATATCATGATATATGCTTTATCTTATAGAACTTAGGTTTCAGTATTGTATAACCTACTATTGCAGATTTAGGTAGGGTTAATGATCCTCTACTATTTTTGTATATTCAATTCATATCACTCTAATGGACCTAGGGTCATAGATTTGAACTCTCAGATTCCTAGACTTATTCATATGTGTTTTTGGGAAATCATGTTCATGCGTAATTTGGCATAGCATTTGTCATTACATTTATTTACCTCCACGGCTTCGTTTTTTCCAGTTGTTTCATTTAGCTTAACTCTCATCTACGTACTAGGATTGGTCAACGTGTGACTGCAGTATGAAGGACAAAAGGATGTGGTATCCTATCCAAGCTGTGCAAGAATGATCGAAATTATATCGTTGCAAGTATAATTGATGCCTTATTTTACTTCAGAGACTTGCCAGCGCGCAATTTTGTTCTATGCAGGGGATCCTCGGTAATGACTTCTGTGTACAAAAGATAATCATTCAGAATTCATGGAAATAAAAGTTTTAAGCATGAAAATTGTAGGCAGTGAGTACTATAATTTTTTCTTTGATTTCCCTAAAAAAATTACTGACTTTTTATGCGTCAGTGTTAATTTATGTACAGTTGGCGAATTAGATTATGTGAATCACGGTTCCAATTCATGTAAGCTGCATCATATTACTAGATTCTCATTTTATGCACTATATCATATATTTCGAGTTGTAAATATAACAGCCTATGATTTAATATTTTCCCTGCAGTGTGTTGTATATATTGTCATTTCAGTTTGCTAGAGAGAACTTCATTATGTACCATTAGTATGCTTAACCGACAAGACTGAAAATTATGACTATAATGCAGAAAGTACAACCTTCCATCAAAATATAACAATTATTTTAATTTCCCTAATATTTAAAACATCAAATATCTTTAAATATTCTCAAGCTCAAAAGGAACTTATCGGAATAACTACACACAGTGCAGTATGGATTCTGCTTATCACACTGCCCCAGTTCTTAGGAACGTAGAACTATCGGCCAATATGTAATAGTCCATACTTGAATCGGCAGGTATTACTCTTCTAATTCCTATGTACTGAAATCTTGACATTATATGATGCTTCTATGCACTTAAGAGAGCTAGAGGCGCGCGCATGCTACAACTATTTTAACCATCTGTTCAGTCTAATTTTTTTTCAAGAATATGTGCGAGAGTCGCGTGGCTTTAATTTTCTTCTATAAAAATCCATAGTAGACACATCTCTAGGTCATTACGAATTAAGAATTAACAAGCATCGATGAATATAATAAATGGTTTATATACAAGCCAATGATGATTAGATCTAATTCTTTGTCGGGGATTTCTCAACTAAATATTTGTTTAAGGATACAACACGAAGAGAAGAGAAGTGGACCAAAGAAGGAAAATATGAAGATTTCCATGAAAGTCTGTATATACTGTGGCATCCATCTTTTACGTCACATACCATGGCATCAAAAGTAACTTTTTTTATCAAGTCTTTGTTCCTCGAAACTTGCAATTTTTAGTCTATTTATATGTATAATTATTCTGAATTTAAAACTTATAGTTCCGTGTGAGGTCATATAGTCGGAAGAGCATATATTTCTGAAGGTAAAGTTTTTTCACAAGAAAAAATCTAGCCGCGCAAATGCGCGGGCCACCCAGCTAGTTACCAAGTGAAGAAGCATCAACATTGTAATTTGTTCGAACAATAGAATCATAAGGTGGCTTAATCTTCTTCCTAGGAAAGTGTTCCATACCTTTCTTGAGAGGAAATTGATATTTTATATTCCCTTCTTTCATATCAATAATAGCACCTACAGTTCTAAGAAAAGGTCTTCCCAGCACAATAGGGCATGATGGATTGCATTCAATATCCAAGACAATAAAATCAACGGGGACATAATTGTTGTTAACCATGATAAGAACATCATCAATTCTTCCCAAAGGTTTTTTAATGGTAGAATCAGCAAGGTGAACATCCAAGTAACAATTTTCCAAAGGTGCTAAATCAAGCATATCATAAATCTTTTAGGCATAACAGAAATACTAGCACCAAGGTCACACAAAGCATTGCAATCAAAGTCATTCAATTTCATTTAATGATGGGCTCCCAACCATCTTCTAACTTCCTAGGGATGATACTTCACGTTTCAATTTTTCCTCCCTAACTTGTATGAGAGCATTAGTAATATGTTTAGTAAAAGCCATGTTTATCTCACTTGCATTAGGACTTCTAGCTAGCTTTTGCAAGAATTAATTACTTCAGAAATATTACAACCATCAAAATCAAAGTCATTATCATCAAAAGTAATGGAGTTATTATCTTCCTTATTGCTAGAAATTTCAGCATCTTTATCAAGGACAGTTTCAGAGTTATCAGGCAATTTAGGACATTTTGCAATAGAAGTGGAAACATTACCAACACCAATTATCTTGCCATTAATGGTAGGAGGTTTGCTAACACTTGAGTTTGAAGCATTTTCAGAAGTAGTAATAGTATAAACTCTAGCAATATTATTCTTTCTAGCAATTTCATCCTCTCTTTCCCATCTAGCATGCAATTCAGCTAACATCCTCACATTGTTATCAATTTTAACTTGTATAGCATTGAGAGTTTTGCTCTCTTTAACATCATGAGGCATGTTCTTTAGTTTCAACAAGTCAACATCAAGAGCAAGACTATCAACTTTAGAGGCAAGAACATCAATTTTCCCAAATTTCTCCTCAACAGTTTTATTGAAAGCAGTTTGTGTACTAATAAAATCCTTAAGCATAACTTCAAGATCGGAGGGTACACTCTTATTATTATTGTAGGAGTTACTATAGGAATTTCCATAACCATTGCCACTATTAGAAGGATAGGGCCTATAATTGCTATTACCAAAATTATTCCTATAAGCATTGTTGTTGAAGTTATTATTTTTAATGAAGTTCACATCAACATGCTCTTCTTGAGCAACCAAAGAAGCTAAAGGAACATTATTTGGATCAACATGTGTTTGACCATTTGCAAGCATAGACATAATAGTATCAATTTTGGCACTCAAGGAAGAGGTTTCTCAACAGAATTTACCTTCTTACCTGTTGGAGCTCTCTCGGTGTGCCACTCAGAATAATTAATCATCATATCATCTAGAAGCTTTGTTGCAGCACCCAAAGTGATGGACATAAAGGTACCTCCAGCGGCCGAATCCAATAAATTCCTTGAAGAAAAATTTAATCCTGCATAGAAGGTTTGGATGATCATCCAAGTAGTCAGTCCATGAGTGGGACAATTTTTAACCAATGATTTCATTCTCTCCCATGCTTGAGCAACATGTTCATTATCAAATTGCTTAAAATTCATTATGCTACTTCTCAAAGAAATAATCTTAGCAGGAGGATAATATTTTCCAATAAAAGCATCTTTGCATTTAGTCCATGAATCAATACTATTTCTAGGCAAAGATAGCAACCATTCTTTAGCACGTCCTCTCAAGGAGAAAGGAAAAAGTTTCAGTTTAATAATATCACCATCTACTTCCTTGAGCTTTTGCATTTCACAAAGTTCAACAAAGTTATTAAGGTGAACAGCAGCATCATCAGTACTAACACCAGAAAATTGCTCTTTCATAACAAGATTTAAAAGTGCAGGTTTAATTTCATAAAACTCTGCTGAAGCAGCAGGTGGAGCAATAGGTGTGCATATGAAATCATTGTTGTTCGTGCTAGTGAAATCACACAACTTAGTGTTCTCAGGAGTACTCATTTTAGCAGAATTAAAAACAGACAGAAAATAACTTGAAAGTAAACTAGATGCAAGTAACTAATTTTTTTGTGTTTTTGATAATTGAAAGCAAACAAGATAAAATAAAATAAACTAAGCAAGACAAAAACAAAGTAAAGAGATTGGAAGCGTGAAACTCCCCTTGCAGAAGACTGCTGTCTCCCCGGCAACGGCGCCAGAAAAAGAGCTTGATGGCGTGAATCACACGTTCGTTGGGAGACCCCAAGAGGAAGGTATGATGCAGTTCAGCAGCAAGTTTTCCCTCAGAAAGAAACCAAGGTTATCGAACCAGTAGGAGCAGCAACTCTTCAGAAGGTTGTTGGTGGTCGCACGGCGCAACACGATCACCAACGTGGAATCTGCACACAACACAATCAAACTACTTTGCCCCAACGAAACAGTGAGGTTGTCAATCTCACCGGCTTGCTGAAAACAAAGGATTAAACGTATGGTGTGGAAAATGAGTATTAAATTGCAGAGAATGAAAAAGGAACAGTTTGCAGTTTGTGGGTTTAATCAGTGTAAAAGAATGGACCGGGGTCCACAGTTCACTAGTGGTGTCTCTCCATAAAAGATAACTAACATGTTGGGTGAACAAATTACAGCTGGGCAATTGACAAATAGTGAGCGCATGACAATGCATATATATGACATGATGATTACTATGATATTTAATTGGGCATTACGACATAATACATAGACCGTTATCCAACAGCATCTATGACTAATAATCCACCGCCGGGTTGTCATCCGAGTCCCCGTTGGTATTAAGTTGCAAGCAACGGATAATTGCATTAAGTAAAGTGCGTAATGTAAACAAATACATATGCCGTGGACATAGCATCGTTAGGTTATCCCTAGTGGCAACAGCACATCCCAACCTTAGAACTTTCTGTCACTCTCCCAGATTACGGAGGCATGAACCCACTATCTAGCATAAATACTCTCTCTTGGAGTTACAAGCATCTACTTGGCCAAAGCATCTACGAGTAACGGAAAGCATGCAAGATCTTAAATAACATAGATAGATTGATAATCAACTTGACATAGTATTCAATATTCATCGGATCCCAGCAAACACAACATGTAGCATTACAATAATATGATCTTGATCATGTAGGGCAGCTCACAAGATCTAAACATGATGGCACAAAGTGGAGAGACAACCATCTAGCTACTGCTATGGACCCGTAGTCCAAGGATGAACTACTCACGCATCTCTCCGGAGGCAGGCATGGCGATGTAGAAGCCTCCGGTGACGATTCCCCTCTCCGGCAGGTGCCGGGAAGAGGTTCTGGACCCTCCCGAGCTAGGGTTGACGGCGCGGCGTCTCTGGAACTTTTCGTGGATATTGCTCAGCACTTAGGGTTTTCGCGTCGGGGGAATAAGTAGGCGAAAGGGCGGCGGCTGACGACCCCCGAGGGGCCCACACCACCCTAGGGTACGCCAGGGGGGACCCACGCCCTAGGTGCGTGTGGGGCCCTCCTGGCTCCTCTTCGTTGCTCCTTTGGTCCTTTAGGTGTGTTCTGATAAAATAGGGATCCCCGTGAAGTTTCGTCCAATTCCGAGAATATTTCCAGACTAGCTTTTCTGGAATACAAAAACAGCAGAAAACAGGAACTGGCACTTCGGCATCTTGTTAATAGGTTAGTCCCAAAAAATGTATAAAAGTGATATAAAGTAGATGCAAAACATGTAGCAATTGGTATAAAACAAGCATGGAACATCAAAAATTATAGATACGTTTGAGACGTATCTAGCTTCAATCCACTCGGTATGGAAGTCAGGTAAGACTTGTGCTTTGATGGCCTTCGGGTAATCATACTTGATATCTCGTGGTGCTAGCTCGATGAGCCATTTTGCGACTCGCCCAGTTGCGTTGGGGTTTGTGAGGATGTCCCCGATCCCTGAGGTGCTGATTACAGTGATCGGGTGCTCTGCGAAGTAATGCGTCAGCTTCCTTGAGGACATGAACACTGATGGGGGATAATAACCCGGTAGGCCCATGAATAGGGAAGCATGACCCGCCAGATAGGAGGCCCGGCCAGGCCAGCTAACCATCAGTATGGGCCGGGTTATGTCACTGGGCCAGAAGGTTTGGCGGTAACCCGGTTCAGGAAGGAAAAGTTCTAGAAGACCAGAGGCGGTTCGGGACTTGGAGGACACGAAGGCTAGAAGAGCTAGAGTAGGACTCCGAGTCTGGGTAGAGCCCGGGTTCATATTGTAAAGCGCCAGGAGACCCGGTCATCTATATAAACCGGTCCCTGAGCCCTAGTTTAGAGAGAACTTTACGATCCAAGCTTAGGCGAGAGAATCATAGAGAGAAACCCACGCTACCAAGCGAACCTTGTAACCTAGATCGAGATCCGGCTCTGTTGTCGTAGCCGGGTTATCGAGATCGAGATCAATAACAAGATAGCAGGAAGTAGGTCTTTATCTCCAATGGAGAGGCCAAACCTGGGTAAACCCTTTGTCCCTGCAGTGCTAAACAATCACCCAGACGCCAGTGTCGCCTTGCCCATCAACTCAAGCTACCCCAAATTAGCATCTGCCGTGTTATCTACCCCACGACAGTTGGCGCCGTCTGTGGGAAGTCAGCTACACCAGAGGGAAAAATTTCATTAGAGGTTGCTTTTGGCGAGTCTATCCATAACTTTAGGTCAGAGTGGCTCACTTTTGAGGTGGTGAAATTTCCAAGTCCTTATCATGCGTTGTTTGGAAGGCTGGCTTTTGCCAAGTTCATGGCAAGGCCGTGTTATGTGTACTTGCAGTTGAAGATACCGGGTCCCAAGGGGATCATACTATTCATGGTAACAGAGAAATTGCAGCAGAATGTGACGAGGGAGATGCAGCCCTGGCAGAGCGAACTTGTGCTAGAGAGGAGTTGAAAGCTTACAGGTCTAATCTTGACCCGCAGGACAACAAGGCACTCAAAAAACCAACAACAGAAGATGACAGGGCAAAGTTTAAAGCAGCAAAAGATACTAAGATGGTGGATTTTGTGCCTGGGGATTCCTCCAAGCAGTTCGCCATAGGGACCAGCCTAACTGACAAATAGGAAAGCGCGCTCATCGAGTTCATCCGTGAGAATCGGGATGTTTTTGCATGGACACCTAGTGACATGCCAGGCATTCCGACTGAACTCGCTGAGCACCGTTTACATGTTGATCCTAAGGCAAGGCCGGTAAAACAAGGTTTGAGAAAAATGAATGCAGAGAGAAGAAAAGCTATAGGAGAGGAGATAGCCCGGTTATTGGAAGCCGGCTTTATCATGGAAGTTTTTCACCCAGAGTGGTTGGCTAACCCGGTTTTGGTTCTGAAGAAAAATAATGAGTGGAGGATGTGCATTGATTTTACGAGTCTCAACAAGCATTGTCCCAAGGACCCGTTTGCACTGCCGCGCATCGATCAAATTGTGGACGCAGTTGCAGGCAGCGAGCTCTTGTGTTTTCTGGACGCATATTCAGGTTATCATCAGATCAAGCTTAATAGGCAGGATTGGGAAAAGACATCGTTCATCACCCCCTTTGGTGCTTTTTGTTACAAGACCATGACTTTTGGGTTGAAGAACGCAGGAGCAACTTATCAGAGGTGTATTCAAAATTGTTTTCATGATCAGATTGGGCGCAATGTGCATGCTTATGTGGATGATGTGGTGATCAAGTCAGAAAAAGCCGGGTCATTTATCAGTGACCTTACAGAAACATTCAAAAATTTGAGGAAGTACAAGATGAAGCTTAATCCTACAAAGTGCGTGTTTGGAGTTCCAGCGGGAAAATTGCTCGGTTTCATTGTGTCAGAGCGTGGAATTGAGGCAAACCCGGAAAAAATCAGAGCCATCCAAAGTTTGAAAAAACCTGAGGAATTGGCAGATGTTCAGAAGTTGACAGGCTGTGTGGCTGCGCTAAGCCGGTTTATATCCCGGCTCGGAGAAAAAGCAATCCCTTTGTATAAGTTACTGAAGAAAACAGACAACTTTGTGTGGAATCAGGAAGCAGATGAGGCATTTGAAGCTCTGAAGAAACAGTTATCAGAAGCGCCAGTTCTGGCGGCCCCGGGTCCCAAGGAACCCATGTTGTTATACGTCGCTGCCGGGCCTCAGGCTGTGAGTGCTGTGGTGGTGGTCGAGCGTAAGGAGGAAGGCAAGGAAAACCCGGTTCAGAGGCCGGTCTATTATGTTAGTGAGGTGTTATCAGAAGCAAAGCAGCGCTATCCACATTGGCAGAAGCTAGTGTTTGGTGTTTTCATGGCAAGTAGAAAGTTGAAACCATATTTTCAGGAGCATCCAATCACAGTGGTCAGTTCAATACCCTTAGCAGATATCATCAGAAATTCAGAAGCTACAGGAAGAATTGCCAAGTGGGCAATAGAGATGGGGCCGTACCACATTGACTATGTGCCTCGCACAGCTATCAAGTCTCAAGCATTGGCTGATTTTCTTAATGATTGGACACAGTTGAGTGCACCACCCCTTACCCGGGTCTCAAGCCTTGGGTCATGCACTTTGACGGGTCTAAGCAAGCACAAGGTTCAGGAGCTGGAGTTGTGTTAACTTCTCCCAAGGGTGATAAGTTGAGCTATGTTTTGCAGATTCACTTTGATTGTTCTAACAATGTGGCAGAATATGAGGCCTTGTTGCATGGTTTGCGTATGGCAAAAGAGATGAACATCAAGCATATCAATTGCTATGGGGATTCAGATCTTGTGGCACAGCAAGTTTCAGGAACATGGGATAGAAAAGATGCGACAATGGCGGCTTACAGAAGAGAGGTGGACAGGGTAGCCGGGTTTTTCTCAGGCTATCAGGTGGATCATATTGATCGCAGGAAAAATGATGCTGCAGATGCTTTGTCAAGACTCGGCTCACGAGAGAGCCGGTTCCACCTAATGTTTTCTTGGACGAGCTATGGACTCCATCAGTCAAGCTCAGGACGTGGAAGAACTTGCGGGTCAGGAAGACCCGGATTCGCAGTTGGTAGCAGCAACTCATGAAATTCCAGAGTGGACAGAACCTTATTTGGCGTATCTTTTGCGTGGAGAGCTGCCAGAGCAGGAAGTTATATCCCGGCAAATTGTGCGCCGGGCTAAGGCTTACGTGGTTATTGATGGCGAGTTATATAAAGAAGTGTTTCTGGAGTGTTTCAGAGATGTGTGTCTGGAAAGGAAGGCCGGCAAATTCTGAAGAGATTCATGAGGGAGATTGTGGTCATCATGCTTCAACAAGGTCTTTAGTAGCAAAAGCTTTCAGACACGGTTTTTTTGGCTCACAGCCCAGGCAGATGCAGAGCGCCTGGTGAGTAGATGTGATGGTTGCCAGAGATATGCAAGGCAAATTCATGTGCCGGCTCAGGAGTTGCGAACAATACCTTTGACTTGGCCTTTGCAGTTTGGGGGCTTGATATGGTGGGTCCTTTTAGCATGTCTCCTTGCAAGAAAACCCACCTCTTGGTTGCCATTGATAAGTTTACAAAGTGGGTTGAGGTGATGCCTGTTACAAATTGTGAAGCAGCTACAGCAGTCAAGTTTTTGAAGCAGATCATACACAGGTTTGGGTATCCTCATAGTATCATCACAGACAATGGCACTAACATGTCCCTTGGTGAGATGGCAAAGTTTTGTGGAAACCAGGGTATACGTTTAGACGTTGCTTCAGTTGCTCATCCGCAGGCCAATGGACAAGTAGAACGAGCAAATCAGGAGTTGCTTCGAGGTTTGAAACCACGTCTCCGGGTCCCGTGCATCAGAGCCGCCGGAGCGTGGGTTGAGGAGTTGCCATCAGTAGTTTGGGGAATCAACACAACACCAAACAGATCCACCAAGATGACCCCTTTCTTTATGGTGTATGGGGCAGAGGCAGTTTTGCCAAGTGATATAATTCATGACTCGCCTCGCGTGGCGGCTTACGTTGAAACAGAAAACGAGCAGACCCGGCAGGATTCTGTGGACCTGCTTGAGGAGAACAGAGAACAAGCACTGGAGAGATCAGCAGTATATCAGCAAGATTTGAGGCGGTATCATAGTCGCCGGGTTAAAACTCGCACTTTCCAGGAGGGAGATTTAGTGCTGCGATGGACGCAATCCAAGGAAGGGATGCACAAGTTATCTCCTCCTTGGGAAGGGCCCTTCATCATAAGCAAGAAATTGAACAATGGTTCATATTATTTGGTGGATGCAAGAGAAAAGTCCGAGTCTGTAAATGACACATCGCACTCTACCTTTTCATTGGAAGAGCGTGAGAGGCCATGGAACATTGCCCAGCTGCGCCCATACTATACTTAGCATGAGAAAGAGATATGAGATGTAATACACGATGTAACAGGCAGCAGGTTTCAGACGCGCTCTTTTCCTTACCAGGGTACCTAAGGGGGCTGGAAGGTTTTTAATGAGGCGGCTTGCTGACCTAACCTTTTCTATCAATAAAGTAAAGGTTGAACAGAAATTTGTCTTGTTTCAGTCTCAGTTTACATTGGCAAGCCAGTTATTTTTCGTTTATGTATGCCATAGCAGTTTTTTGTTCAGCTTGGTCTTGGGGGCTGGTCATTGAGGTGGCAAAGTTTTTCCCCAAGACCCGGCTCATATGATTATCCGGGTCTCGAATTTTTGTGACCCGCAAGAGCAGTTTTTAGTTTTAGTATTTTGAATTCAGTACTATGAATGTCTAGTTTAAGTATCAGTTGTTTATGTTTTCTATCATAGAGCAAGTGTTATAGTTGTTTTTTATCTTTGAGGACGCCCAGAGAGCGTGTCCCACCAGTATATGGATCAATGGGGTAATGTTGCATAGTTAAGCCATTACTTTATAAACATTGATCCAGGTCTTGGGGGCTCTTACTTCAATAGTTTGTAGCTGCAATCCCAAGACCCGGCTTTTATGCCACTAGTTTATTCTTGGTTATCTTGCTGTTGAGCTGATGTGACTCGCAATTATATGGCCTGATTGCTCACCTGGAAATTCAATCAACCATGAGGCCCATTGGGACTTGGTTCGACCCTGTTTTTCTCAGAGAAGTTGCGACAGGGTATCCATGCGAAAGCCGACTCACAGTTAAAGAAATCAAAAGGGTCAGCAAAACCACAGAGAGGTATCATAAAGCAAAAGTTTCAAGCAAAGTTTCAAAGGTGTACTACTACACCACTGCAAGCTAGAGTTTGAAGTGCTAAGTTATTACAATAGCGTGCCCGAAGGGCCGAATAAAATTGTTTTTTGCAGAAATGAACACATCTGCATAAGTTTTCAAGCTTCGGCTTCAGGAGCCGGGTCACGGGGAGGCAAGCTGGATGGGTGTTCCTCGGTGGTCTTTGCCGGGTCATCTTCCTCGGCGGCCGCCGGGTTAGCTTCTGTCTCCTTGGTGTCTTTGGCCTCGATCTTGTGCCGGGTGACTTGTCGAAGTGGCGGGAAGAACCATCTTCTTCAACTATGGCCCGCGATGGAGGAGGAATAACTGGCGTAGAAGAGCTGGGTGCAGTGGAGGTACCAGGAGCAGTTTTTGCCGGGTCAATGGAATCTTTATAGCTTTGCAGGAGATCGATGCGTTGTGGCTCGTCATCCAGGATCTCTTCATCCTTTTCAGTGTATCCAAACTGTAAAGTGGTGAGCTTCATTTTACTGGCAATCACAGTGGCAACGTGCCGGGTTTGCTTCACAACTCGGGAGTAGCACTTCCACTACTAGGAAACTGCCTTTCTATGGACAGGCTTTTTGTGGCGCACCAAAAAGTCCATGCGCCACTAAAAAGATTCTGTGGCGCACACCAACAGGTGCGCCACAGAAAGTGTGACGCTTTTGTGGTGCATTCAGGGGCCATGCGCCACAGAAAGCATGCATTCTGTGGCGCACCAGAAGGGGTGCGCCACAGATAGCCTGTGGGCCCCACCTCCAATCTTTGAATTTCGAATTCTGGGGTCCTTTCTGTGGCGCATGAGCATAGATGCGCCACAGAAATATACATTTCTGTGGCGCATCTGTGCTCATGCGCCACAGAAAGCTTGGCGGGGCCCACACCAATGATTGGTGCGACAGTAATTCTGTGGCCATGGACCCACATGCGCCACAGAATGCCATGCGCCACAGAATTACTGTCCCAGATGTACAAAAGGGGAAAGGCCCCCCTTTCCCTACCCATTTGCTCTTCTTCCTCCTCCACCTAGCTCGTGTTCCTCCTCCCTCCCATCCCATTTTGCTCACTCTTTTCTCCATTTTTTGTAGTTAAACCTATTTTGGTTGATAGATAATTGTTGAGAACCGGGAGGCTCCCCATATATACTCTCCTCCTCTCTCCCCCATCTCTTTTTCTCCCACACACTCTCTCGTCCATCACGGTCACGTCTCGGCAACGAATCTACTAGGTGAGGAAAGTTGGATGGACATGCATATGCATGTTTGTATGTTGTGTATGTGAAGCTTGTGTGTTCTGCATGAATTGGTCCAGAAGAAACTTTTTGTTGTTGCTTGCGCCGGCGTGGTGCATGGATGTTTGTATGTTGTGTATGTGAAGCTTGTGTGTTGTGCATGAATTGGTCCGGAAGAAACTTTTTGTTGTTGCTTGCGCCGGCGTGGTGCATGGATGTTTGCCGAAATGTTGATTAATTTCCATTTCGGCAAATTTTTGCACCACCCATATGTCATACTTTTAAGAGAGGTCATGCCGAATTTTTTCGGCGACCTTGCATGCATGTGTGTTTCTGTTTGTGCATGTTGCGGTTCTAATTATCATATATATACTCTTGTCTCTGCTCTATGTATACCGCGTAGTCAACCATGGTCATCATGATGAGCTCCGGTCGAATCAGAAGATACAAGGAAGAAGCGAAGGCGGACATGATTCGGTTCAACAGAAGCCAGATAAGATGTCCATGTCGAAGATGCAAACTTGTGAGGTGGATCGACCCTGATTCTGGACAATTGGAGGATCACCTGCTCAGGCGTGGTTTCATGCTGGAACAAGATCATCGTCATGACGAAGGAGATGTCGGCGGACAAGATCATCATCATGACGAAGGAGATGCCGACGGAGAAGATCATCATCATGACGAAGGAGATGCCGGCGAACAAGATCATCATGACGAAGAAGATGCCGGCGGACAAGATCATCATCATGACGAAGGCGATGTCGGCGGACAAGATCATCATCATGACGAAGGAGATGCCGGTGGTGGCGCGAACACGCAGACCCCGCTAACTTCGGCCTTGCAGGACGCTCATGTTCAAGAACTGCTCCTCAAGGAGACGAGCAACGCCAGAGCTGCGGCCAGAGAGAAAGCCAAGCTGGCGCAAATGGAGATAGACGGGAAGACTCCGTTGTATCCTGGGTGCCGGCCCCAGGATACGCGTTTGCAAGTAACGCTTGATGCTCTGGAGATGAAGGGGGGAAACAGATGGACCGACGTGAGCTTCGACAAGAACATGAAATTCATGCACGATATTCTCCCCGAGGGGAACACATTGCCAAGTAGTATCGAGGAGGCCAAGAAAGTCGTGTGCCCTCTTGACCTACCGCACGTCAAATACCACGCCTGCATCAATGATTGCGCCATTTATCGGGGCGATTACAAGGACATGACCACATGTCCGGTGTGCGGCCACGGACGGTACAAGAGTGGGAGCAAGAAAAATCCTCGAAAAGTGGTATGGTACTTTCCTATCACTCCCCGTCTGCAGCGGTGGTTCGTGGACCCTAAGGAAGCAAAGCTCATGCAATGGCACGCGGAAAGGAAGAAGCCCGAAGAAGATCCGGAGAAGGGCACCATCCTGACACACCCTGCAGACGCTAGCAATTGGGAAGCATTGGACATCGCCTTCGAAGATTTCGGGGGCGACGCAAGGAACGTCAGGCTGGGTATGAGCACCGATGGACTCAATCCGTTCGGCAACCAGAGTAGCACACATAGCACCTGGCCCGTGTTTGTATGGCCTTACAACCTTCCCCCGTGGCTGTGCACGAAGCAAAAGTACATACACATGAGTATTCTCATTCAGGGGCCGAAACAACCTGGTATCGACATACATCTGTATCTCGAGCTGTTGAAAGAGGAGTTAGAAACGCTATGGAAGACGCCAGCCCGTACGTGGGACGCCTACACTAAAGATTATTTCGATATGAGAGCCGCGTTGCTCACGACGGTGCAGGACTATCCTGGATGCTCATATGTATCGGCCCAGGTGGGCCACGGATTCTGCGCATGTGTCAGGTGCATGGATGAGACCCCGCATATCCAGCTACCAAGGGATCTCGGGTCTTCGAAAACCGTGTACCCAGGGGCTCGAAGGTGGCTTCGCATGGAGCACCCGTGGAGAAAACGCGGTGATTTGTTCGATGGTCAAGACGAGCTCGAAACAGAACCGCGCCCGAGGAGCGGCACAGAAATCGACGAGCTTTTGAAAAATTGGGAGGAGTGCCCTGCGCCGGGAAAGAAGCGACCGAGGGTAGATCCGCTGCTGGGTGTATGGAAAGCGAGGTCTGTTTTCCACGACTTGGAGTACTGGAAGGTCCTCCACACGCCCCATAGCCTCGATCTAATGCACATTACGAAGAATGTTACCGAGAGTCTTCTTGGCACTCTTTCGAACATGCCGGAAAAGACCAAGGATGGGACGAAAGCAAGATACGATCTGAAATGGCTTGGCATCAAGAAAGATCTTCAGGCCCCCGATAGTGATGATGATGATGATGATGATGACCAGACGGAAGGGACTCAAGGTCGCCGCAAAAGGGTAAAGAAGAACGCGGTGGTGCTTCCCGCTGCCTGCTTCACTATGAGTCCGGAGGAGCTCGAGCAGTTTTACAGGTGCCTCCTAGGAGTCAAATTTCCTTACGGTTACGCGGGGAAGATAAGCAGATATCTGGACGGAACGAAGAAGAGGTTCAGCGGGATGAAGTCTCACGATTGTCACGTGCTGATGACGCAGATACTTCCCGTTGCGATCCGAGGGATAATGGACGAGCACGTCCGTGATACGCTGTTTGGCCTTTGCAACTTTTTCGACGTCATCAACAGGAAGTCGATCGGCGTGAGGCAGCTCCACAGGCTACAGGAGGAGATCGTGGTGATACTATGCGAGCTCGAGATTTACTTCCCGCCCGCATTCTTTGACATCTGCGTGCATCTCCTTCTCCATGTCGTTGATGACATCCTGCAGCTCGGGCCGACGTTCCTGCACTACATGATGCCGTTCGAAAGGCAGAACGGTGTCATGAAAGGATACGTTCGCAACAGGGCCCGTCCAGACGCAAGCATGGCCAAGGGCTTTCTAACCTACGAGTGCATCTCCTTCTGTCAGAGTTATCTAAGCACCGAGAACCAGGATGTTGGTCTGCCCACCAGGACGCACCTCGGCAGGCTCGATGGATTTGGTCACCGCGAGGGCTACCGCTCACTCCCTGTCGACATTGTTGGTCGACGCGATGACTTTGACAGGGCTCACCGGGTCGCGCTACAACACTTACAATTGATCGAACCTTGGGTGAAAGAGCACAAAAGCTTAATCGAGAAGAATTACATCGACCTAGGCCGGCCGAGGAAGAAGGGAGACGTAACCAGAGAGCACAACTCCAGCTTCACGAGTTGGTTCAAGAAAAGGCAACTGCTTGAAGCACAGCACAAAAAGCCATCTACGGAAGATGAAAAAGTCATATTCTCCTTATCACAGGGCCCCGGGCACAACATAAGGACCTATCAGTCGTACGACATCAGCGGTTTCAGATTCTGCACCGAGGAAAAGGACAGGAATAGCGAATATCAAAACTCAGGAGTAACTATGCTATCCTACGGATGACGAGGCTACTGTCAAGCAAAGATACTTCGGAAGGATCGAGGAGATATGGGACCTCAACTACTGTGGAGAGTCGGTGCCAATGTTCCGTGTGAGATGGGCCAAGGACGTCGTCAAAGAAGGCCGGTATTTCACCACCATGGTAATACCCGATGCCAAATCGAAGAACGCCTCCGCGAAAAATGAGCCATGGGTACTCGCTAGCCAAGTTGAGCAATGCTTCTTCATTACCGACCCGTCAAAGCCTAGCCGTGTTGTCGTGAGGAGGGGCAAGAGGAGCATCATCGGAATGGAAGGAGATGCCAACGAGGAAGACTTGGACAAGAACGGCGATCCGAAGATCGAGGAGGAATTCGACAAGTACTTCGACATGCCTACTACTAGTAGAGAAAGAAGGAAGACCTCCCTACCTACTAAAGGTTGTCCGTTCACGCGAAGAAATCTCAAGGTGTCCGGCCTAAAGTACTCAACCGCCAAGAAGGGAAAGAAGAGATGCTAGCTCGGAACCGGCCGGGAAAGAAGAAATCTCGAAGAAGACTTTTTTGGTGTATTATATATAATTTGTTTGTGTGTGTGAGACAACAAGCATATCTATGTATTTTGATATGGCACAAGTTATAAAGAATAACAAATGTGTGTTCTTTCTTTAAATTTAATAAAAAAAATTAAAAGAAAAAAAATGTGGGAAACCAGGATTCGAACCTGGCAGGTTCCTGAAATTTGCCCACACTAACCACTGGGCCATGCGCCTGTTATTGTCAAATAACTGTCAGCAAGTTTTTTAACAATTCCAGCCACAAAATTCTGTGGCGCACCCCCCAGTAGATGCGCCACAGAATCACAGAATTCTGTGGCGCATCCCGCTGAAGCCGTGCGCCACAGAATTCCTTGTCCCACTTACATGTGGCCCCGCCCGCCGGCCTCTCTCCCTTCTCCTGTGCAAATTCCCCAATTCAACTCACGATCCCGCGCGCGCTCTCGTTCTCGACCAACACCGCCGCCGACCACCGCCGCTCGACCGCCCTCGCCGTCCTCGCCGTGGACGCTCCGGCCGCCCTCGCCGTCGACGTCTCCCTCTCTCCCTGCTCTCCCCCTCGCCCTGCTCTCGCCGTCGCCCCTCCCGCCTCTGCCTTCCACACGGACGCCCTCGTCGCCGCCTGGAGCTCGCCCCGAGCACTGCCGCCGACGAGAGCTCGCCGCCCCTCTGCCACGAGCACCGAGAGCACACACTGCCTGGTCTCCTCTCCCTCCTAGCACCGAAGGTGAGCCCCTCCTCCTCTCCCTGGTCTCCTCTCCCTCCTAGCACCGAAGGTGCTTGTGCAAATTCCTTAGTCAATTTAGGTTAGTTTCTAGTTGATTTCAGTTGTTGTTAGGTTAGTTGTTAGTTTAGGTTAGTTTCTAGGTTAGTTGCTAGGTTAGTGCTGCTAGGTTAGTTGCTAGGTTAGTTTAAAATTTTGCTAAGTTAGTTGCTTGCTTAGGTTAGTTGCTTGCTGTTGCTGTTAGGTGCTGCTGCTGTTAGGTGCTGCTTAGTTTGTTGCTTGCAAATTAGGTGCTGCTGAATTATGTTAGTTGCTTGCTAAATTAGTTGCTATATTAGGTGCTGCTAGGTTAATTAGGTGCTGCTAGGTAGTTGTTGCTGTTATAGGTTAGTATTTTTGACAGTAGCTAGGTTAGTGGCAATAGCTAGCTAGGTTAGTTGCTAGGTCTCCCTATTTTTAAGGTTAAGTTTAATTAACTAATGCATTTTTTTGCCGTATGCAGGAAATTTAGAAGAACCTCCACGTTCTTTCAGGTGAGATGTCGATGTGGTGATGCCACGTATGTGTGTGAGATACTGTGGATGTGGATGATACTCCATATGTGCATGTGTGTGGATGTGGATGATACTCCATATATGTGCATGTGTGTGGATGTGGATGATACTTCATATGTGCATGTGTGTGGATGTGGATGTGTGTGAGATATTGTGGATGTGTGTGGATGTGGATGTGCATGTGTGTGGATGTGGATGATACTCCATATGTTGTTTGTTGCCGGCCGGAGATGCCGGCCGAAGATGTGTGGATGTGTGAAATATATGCAGGTACCCCGAGACCCTTGAGATTGCCGGAATGTCGATTAACTTCCGTTCCGGCAAATTCGGGTACTCCATATGTCCCTTTTTTAGCAAAAGTCATGCCGAATTTTTTCGTGAAATTTAGCATGACTTTGCTAAAAAAAGGACATATGGGGTATTGCGACTAATGCATGGGCCGGGGTATCTTAATTAGTACTAATTAAGTGATTAATTTTTGTTGTACTAACTGTTTGCCTCTTTTTAATGCAGTGCAAACATGTCGGCCGACGCTTCTAAGCGCATGAGCGTCGAACAAGAAGCTAGAGAAAAGAACCAGTCGTTCTGGGAGGTGGAGGATGCCGCCGCCACTAGTGGCGCCGAGCGTCCCGACGATGAGCAAGAGGGACAGGAGGACGACCCCGAATACAACGTAGAAGGTGGTGAGGATGACACCACCACCTCCGATGGCGGCAACCACACGGATAGTGACCTTGGCGGCAGCAACCCGGCCAACCCGGCCGCTCCGAAGAAGAAGAAGCAAAGGAAGGATAGGACACCGCAATCGGTCGACAATGCCACGGACGTGTTCACTGAGGTCACGGCAAGTGGCCAACCAGTGGCGCCTGAGAAACTTGCCGCAGGGTACGGCATGCAACTAGGGTGCATCCTTCGGGAAAGCGTGTCGATCAACACGAAGGACCTCAGAAGCAAAGCTAATGAGGCTTTGGTCGAACACCTCCTCAAGAGGGTTCACCAACGATACACGTTCCCGCTGCCGCTAAACAAAAAGGTGGACAGTTTAGCCATCACGAAGATGAGCACCGCCTTGAGCAGCTGGAAAACCCGGGTGAAGAACAAGATTGGGAGCGGTGCCAGCTGGGAGGAGATTAGGAAAAAAGAGCCGCACATCACCGAAGAAGAGTTCGAGGAATTCAACTTGTCCTTAAAATCTGAGGAGGCTGAAAAATGGACCAAGTGGGGGAAGGACATGCGGGAGCTGAACTTAGGTAACCACCATTTGGGAAGCGGCGGTTACCGAGGGAAAAAGCCCATTTGGGAGAAGGAGGATAGAGAGATTGCACGTCTTGGAAAAGAAAACCATTGGGAAAAAATCTTAGACGAGCAGACCAGGAATTTTGTCCGGTCCCGCTACTATCTCGACTGGGAGACTGGGGAATTCGTTACCGATTATGAGGATGTGAAGGAATTCCAGAAAAAGCTGGTAAGGGAATTTAATTACCACATATATATATCTCAAAGTCCATTGCGTTGATGTAATTAGATAACAAAGCCAAATTTCTAAGTGGGTTCACCTTTGTATGCAGGAGGAAGAGTTGCAGGCCGGCCCATCGTCCCAGGGGTCGACGGAACCGTGGGACACGACTTTCAACAGGGCGATGAACGTTTACAGGGAAAGGGACAAGTCGGCGCCGCCGAGATCAGCTGGCCGTGTGACCGGCTTTGGTACGAGCATGAAGTTCACAGAGTACTATAGCTCGGACGGCGGCGCGATGAAAAAGGAGAGGAAGAAGACGACCAAGGATAGAGCCGAGGTTGTGGAGCTAAAGAAGAAGGTGGAGTCACTGGAGAAGGAAAAAGTGGACTCCACCACGGTTGACAAGTTAGTGACCGACAGGATCCGGGAGATGTTTCCCCCTGCGTTATTGGAGGGGATAGCTGCCTGGAATGCGGGAGGTCAACAAGGGCCGATCTACGTGCCCAGCTTCTCCGGCAGCAACTCCACCATGAACCCGCAGAACCTGTCGCCGGACATGGTGACCCCGCCGCCGCCCAACGCCGCGGCGCAGCCGCCGCTCCCTTTGGTCGCACCGACGCCCCCTACGGCACCGGCACCCGAGAATAAGAGTCCGGCCGCCGGCACCGGCGCCCGGGTCTCGACATTAGCCGAGCTGGATGCCATCACCAAGGTAACTAATTAGTTAGTCCGCGTCATATTCTATAACTATGCCTGATTTGATGACTGCCATCTCATGATGATGCCCAACATGTGTTGTTTTGACTCAGGACTCCCCTTGCATACTCCTGCATAGGGTAGAGGCCGGCGGCGAGTTGAAGGAAGTTGGTGCGGGCATTATCATACAACCAAAGAGCCGCGAAATCCACCACGCTAGAATGGACGAGGCTTATATGAAGGTCAAGGTAGTTACGGTACTGTCTGCGTTTTTCGACATGGACCCCCCCGTTCAACCTCCGGGAGCCGATGAGCACTTGGTCTTTGGAAAGTGCCCCGGCTGGCCCACGCCATGGCCGAAGAACCAGATTCGTCTTGGGGGGGGGTCTTGTTGATGAGGGCCCAAGACGCAACACCGGCGCCACCTCGAAGTTCCGGGTCAACCCGATCCGTCCCCCGAAGCCCTCGAAGACTGCAGCCGTCGCCACCGCCCGGAAGGAACCGGCGGTCGTCGCCACCACCAACCGCCACTTAAAACTGTTGGGAGCGTCTGAACCACAACCGTCCCAATTAGGCAACGCCTCTGCACCTCAAGTTGTTGATGGCAACGACGACGGTGATGATGAGCATGTCGACATCGACGCCTTCCTAAACACTGGCGCCAGAGAAGACATATACATGCCTCCTGTGGATGACGAACCACCCTTTCGTGATCACGCCGATCAACCTGCTCGTCCCACTACAGTCACGCAGCGCCTGACCTTCCAGGGTTTATCTCAAGAGACGCCTCCAGCGACCGGCGATGAAGCTCTAGACAAACCGACTACCGTTTTCACCCCTGGCACACTACGGAATACGGTTCGCGCGGGGCTTCCAGGGCAGGTGAAGAACCAGAAGCACAGGAAGAGGAAGGGAGGCGCCTCTTCGAGCCAGCCTCCTATGATTGTCCGGGTCGTGAAGACTTGGTACCACCCCGTCCGGATGGCATTGCGCACCGACTTCATGAAGCTGGTAAACCGATACTGCCTCCGGAGATGCTCTGCATGGCATATGGACACATGCACGTTTTGCATCAATCTATCCTGCATCTAGAGGGCCTCCTTCTTAAAGACAAGCATCCAAATTACCCGGTGTTCATTGTCCAAGTGCCAATGGATGATGAGTTCGACTTCGTCCGTGAAGCCCCCGCGGATGTGTTCTTCATAGCGTACGAGGACGTCTTCCATCTATTTCACCAAAACCGGCTGAACTATAACTTGGTCCGCCTATACGCGCTCAATGAGGCGAGGAGGATCTATAGAGATAATCTCCAGCTCGTCGCGGTAGCGGATCCCTACTACATGCGTGACAGCCAGCTGGTGGAAGGATCAAGGACACGGACCATGGCGACGGAGCACCTCGAGAGGTTCATGCTGGAAAACAAGAGGAAGAACAGCCTTCTTCTGCCTTTCTTTCCCGAGTAAGTACACACATCCGCTCGCCGCCGTCGTAACTTATGCTTTCTTATCGATTTCTTCCATTATTGCTGATCCTTTCCAACATTCCGTTTCAATTGTGTTGAGCAGGGACACGTTCTGCGTCCTCATCGTCCTAAACCCGAGGTGGTCCGTTGCCACTTATTTCGACTCGGATAGTAGGAGGAAGAAAGACTACACCAGAATAAAGGGTGTTCTCGATGATGCTATCGAGGGCTACTATCAAAAGGGAGGCGCCTTCGAAAATAAGGCCGAAGTTTTTACGAAAGACAACAAGCACCGGTTCAAGCATGTGACCGAGTTTCCTTGCCTCAAGCAGCAGCCTGGCAGCAAGAAGGATGCCTTGTACGCCCTCCGGTTCCTTAAAGGGTATGTCCGAGATGCTGAGCAATTGAGGATGCCATCTTGTATGCGAGAATGGGTCAAAAATGACGATAGGCTCACCGATGCTGATCTTAGAGAAGACTTCCATCGCATCGTGACAAAGTTATCGGAAATCATCGTCGATGATGTCAACACATCAGGGGGGCCTTCAACTACCGCGGCCGAGGTAGGATGTATCCACTTAGATGAATAAATCATGCATACTCTATTTATATTACTAACCAATATATATCCCAATCCATCTCCAGGGTTGCATCAGAGGGACATCGAAAAACGCCTAGAGTTGCAGAGTGACAACAGGACGTGGATGACGAAAGAGATGTATAAACCGTTCCCGGCGCCGCTCCCCAAGAAGAAGGCTTCATGATCGTCGTGCTCCTGCTCTTGCTCACCATCATCGCCGATGTACTCTATTCGATCATATAGTGTAGGCGGTGAACACTTCATCTGTAACATGTGAAACTTTTGTATCAACATTTGTGTAAAAATTCCGCACTTGTCACTCGATCTATATGTATGTTATCTCGGGCCGGATATAAGTAATGCGATGACATAGTACTGTGTTTGTTTTAATATACCTGTCAAAATATATTGTTGTTTCTGTTATATCTGCATAAATACTGTAATATACATGTATTTCTGTAATATATCTGTATTTGTATAGCGGGCAGCAGTAAATTGCCAAATCCTGTACATACATTCTGTGGCGCACCAAGTTTTTTTCTGTGGCGCACCCTATTCTGTGGCGCACCCTCTCTGGTGCGCCACTAAATAAAATTTCTGTGGCGCATGGTCGACGGTGCGCCACAGAATGTGGGAATTCTGTGGCGCATCCCAGGTGCGCCACAGAATGTGGATTTTTGTGGCGTGATGTCTGTGGCGCATGCCCCATGCGCCACAGAATCACAAAACTGGTGCGCCACTAAAAGGGTTATTGTAACACCCCGAAAATTTAGACCAAATTTTAAATTTATTTTTGGAGGCCGGAAAAACTTTTTCGGGTTTCTAAATGTTTTCTTCGGAACCGTTGGTCTTGCTTTGACTTTGGTTTCGCTCTCTCCGAAAAAAATTCCCGGCAATCCTCGATCCTGTCAACCTCCACCAAATTTATGTGCCGTTGTTTTGTCTGTCAAACACTGGTTCCCTTCGGTGATTCCAAAATCCTTCCGTTCTATTCCACAGAAAGTCTCCACCGCAATTTTTGCTTGGAATAAATTCTACCAAGCTACCATATGGTTCCCCCACACATATGCACCACTTCCATGGAAAAATATTTCCTAGTCCCATGTAAAATTCCAAGGATTATTCATATTCTCTTTTATGTCGGTTTCAATCCGAAAATTATCCAGACACCTTCCACTCATCCAAAAATTCTAAAATTTAGGGGGGATGCATGAATCCACCTCCCGAACATTTCATTTCACTGCCCCAACCTCATTTGAGCAATATTTGAGGTACTTCCTTTGTAGTGCTCTTTTCTTGCCTTTTTGCAATTTCCAAAGGAACCCCTATCTATATGTTTCCAAAAATTCTATGAAAATTAGGGAGTGACCCCTAGGCAGTGTGTAACCCATTTATGCAAAAACATTGGGTATCTTGCTAGGAAAATGTTGGACCTTTTCCCTGTGCAAGTTTCTGCCCTAAAACCCACTTGTGCCCAAAACCACACCAAACTATTTTTGCAGTGGGAAGTAAGCCCCTAGATGCAACCACTAGTAGATCCTACACCTCTGGAGCAAGTCTTGCTCAAACCTAAAAGGGTTTGCCCCTCCAAACTTCAGTTTTAAAAATGGATCAGTACTGTCTTTTGAAAATTGTAGTCGCACCAACTTGTGAATTACCAAAAACGTTAGTCAGCAATGTTGTTGGATTTTGAATTTGGCGCAAAGTGACACGGTCAGTTTTCCCTCTAGAGCCCTAGGACGAGAGAATCGTCCTGATGCCGATGTCGGCATGGCCAGCAGCGTGGTCACCACCGGCAGAGGCAAGCCGGGCGGCACCACCGCGCTGTTCCTCCGACCTCCCCTGCTGTTCCTCTGTCCCAGACCAAACCAGCAGTGCCGCACCCCCTCCTGCTCCCCTGGCTCGCGCCGGAGACGCCCTTATCCCCTCCATTCAATGCCTGGCCGGAGTTAGGCGTCGCCGCCGCGTGTCGGCACCGTACTCGACCGACCAGCCCGCCTCTGGCCTATAAAAACTCACCCCGGCCCTCCTCTGGACTCCCCTCGCTCCTCTCCACCCCACAGTGCTGCCAGAAGAGCAAGGAGAGCTCGGGAGCCTTGAGATTTTTGCTCGAACCGTGGGGTCGCCATGGCCGGACCTCGAGGTCCAGGCGCCACGGACCCTGGCCTCCCCCTTGCCTCCTGCTCCTCCTGGGATGCACCACACCCGCTTCTCTCCCCTAGCCGTCCCACATTTTCTTCCAGCTAAGAAAAGCGACCCGAGCCGAGCTCGGCCATGGTCGCCGTCGCATGTCGAGCATGGACCCGAGCCTCTAGCCCCTCCCCGCCCTCCACTCCACCTTCCCTGGCCGCGGTGCACCGCCACCAGCCCGTCCCCACCGCCAGCCTCCCTCCGGGCGGGCTCCCAGGCCGTCCCCCAGCCAGCTCTGCACGATCCAGTGCAAGGACGAAGGAGGAAGACGACCAGGGGATCGATCCCCTGTGTCGCGTCTTTTTTTTTTTTCTTCGTCGAACCGTTTCCAGCAGCGGCAGCAGCCCAGCGGGCCAGCAGCGGGGCGCAGCCCAGCCACGGCCTGCCAGCGGCCGGCCAGGCGCAGCAGCGCGCTGGCGCGCGACCGGCCCAGCGACGGCCCGTCCACGCGACAGAAGCAGCCCGTGCTGCCTTTTTTTTTCGCGCAGGTTTTCTTTTTCTGCTGGTGAGTAACTTCGAATGCCCGTAGTTTTTAAACCGTAGCTCCGATTTAGTCGATGCAAATTTCTAAATTTGTAACTCGACGAGGCCTAACCAGTGATACCAGTCTTGCTGTATTTGGAGCAACTTGTTTTCACTGCCTTTATTTAATACGTCGTTGGTCGTTTCGTGGGTTAGGCGTTCTCCGGGATTCCGACCCTGACGAGTCCGAGGCTTTCCGAACCATTCCAAGACCACCTCCGGAGGCAAGCTAACCCCTTGCTATAAACCGTCCAGCAATGTTGTTTTGTTGTTTTGCTTGTTGCCTGCCGAGTATTATATGTCCGTCTGCTTATTGTTATATTGCTTGTGCCTGTCTACTGTTATTATCACATCTCTGTTTGTTGTCCGTACTTTTACATGAGCATTGTATTGCTGCATATGACATGTTGCATTTTAAATTATTGCACTTCTTTATATGCGTATCTGTGCAACACTCCCATTTCCGGGGCAATGGCAGGGTCTCCCGCCTCAGCCGAGGAAGTGGGGGAATTATTACAACTGTGCGTCTCGCTTTGCGGGGCTTTGTTTGGTTTTTCAACTTCTTCAACGCCGAGGTGAGGTGCGGACGAATGTCGGCTTATGATCCTCGGGGTTGGGGGCATTCGTGTTAGTTGCCTTTGTCCCACCGTCAAATATGGTTGGCATATGTCATCCGGACTGCGATGCTGGGAGCTGACTTTTCCGCGGTTCTTTTGCCGAGATTGCTGACACCACGTCGAGGTAACCTTCGAGTGGAATGGATGCTCTCTCATTTTTATGAGTGCTTTTCGGTTATTCTTTACGATGACACTCACACTTCCGGGGCAATGGCAGGGTCTCCCGCCTCAGCCAAGAAAGTGGGGGGAAATATTATGCTTTTATTGTAATATTTTATCACTAACCCCCGAGTGACACCGGCCGGGTCTCCCGCCACCGTCACCCGGGTATTATTGTTATTATTGATCTGTTGTTTGTTCATGCAAGTTTTATGTTGTTATTGTTATGTGTTATGCTTGTGTTGCTTGTTGTTTGTTGAAACTGATACTTGCAGGTTGTTGTGTTTGTTTATCGTGATTGTTATGTTGGACTAACCCCTGTTGTTTGGACTTGTGATGTTGAAACTTGAATAAATTAAAACAACCCTCCAAGCTTCGATAGGGTCAGTCCATAGTGCCACTAATCTGAACATTGAACGCACTGCCACTGTCGCTCACATGGGCGGGCCTTGGCCTACGTAACCTATCGAGCCTCCTTTGATGCCACCCTTTTGGCAAGCCTAGTCGGTTACCATAGTTGGTCGGGGCTAGTCTTGCGAAGGTTCCGGAGCTAGGCGTTGCCCATAGTTGGGGACGTGCCGGATTCACTTCTGCATAAGGCATAGAGTTATGTCGGTGGCTATACAGGGAGTGTCTCGGTAGCGTGAACGGTCAGGTGAGTGTATCTTGCTGAGTTCTCCTTAAGGATGTTGTCCTAAAGTACCGGCTCAGTGTGGTGCACTTAGGTGAGTGGTATCTGCCACCTCTCGAGAGTGTCTAATCTAGATGTCTAGCCTTGTTCCAAGGTTATGGAACAACAGTTCAGAGTCGGTCACACTGTGTGTCCTCGTCGAGTCCGGGGGCTTAACATAAGTCTTGTTTGAAAGAAAGATGAACAACCTGATTCACTAAATGAACAATAAGTTGATGCAGGGAATGTTACTTGTGAAAGCCAGAGTTGGCTAGAAAGAAAGCCATAGTTGGCTAGAACGAAGCCAGAGTGGGCTAGAGGCTTGAAGGCCTAGATGTTGTTGAATGAGAGACGTGATCTCATTCTAGCAACCACGAATTATAAGATTTTACACTCGTTTATTTGTCACAGGTAAGCTTATTGTATGATTGCCGGTGCACGATCCAACCCCACCTGGCTTGGACTCTGTACCGGTAATACCCACGTTGCTTGCTTATGACCTGTTTGGTTGTCAATGCCATGCTACTTTCATGCCATGTATCTAGAGTACACTTGCCATGTTGTAGGATATTATTTACAGTGTATGTCTTGTTGCATGATTGTTGGATTGTTTGTAGTGAGGGGCAATACTTGCTGAGTG
The DNA here is from genome assembly GCA_947311845.1 of Poa pratensis. Classification (NCBI taxonomy): domain Eukaryota; kingdom Viridiplantae; phylum Streptophyta; class Magnoliopsida; order Poales; family Poaceae; genus Poa; species Poa pratensis. The sequence continues at coordinate 671,570 of CAMZMU010000036.1, forward strand.
CATAATAATGTACTCACGGGCCTCGTGTTTTGGCCAGATTCTGGCGAGGATTCATCTTCTACCTTAGCAAGGAGATGGAGTAAGAGCGTGCTAGGATCAGTAGCCCAGCCAGATGCCTGTGGAGTGGAGCCGCTCCAAGTCGCTGCCTTAGTCGTCTTCCGCTGCCAGTTAAACCCCGTCCTGAGCCATGTTTGGCAAGACATTCTGTATTGCCTTGATGGCCTTGTAAACCGTGTGTAGCACTTCTTGTGCCTGATTGTGTAATGATTTCCATTATGTTACACTGTTGTGACGTGTGGCCAGATATCCTGGGCTGGCGCACGGGACGACCGCCTCTCTGGAGATATGTTCCAGGGAGGGGTGTCACAGACAATGGTATCAGAGCGCCAGGCTGGCTGTAGACTACCCTAGCATGGAAAGCCCAGCCTTACTTTTGCCCGACAAGGAGCCTGATGGATTTGACCCATCTCCGCCTAACCGGCATGGCTAGTGTCGGTCAATAGTATGGTGCAGTAGGACTTGTCCCAATCCTTACCCAACGTGACTTGCCGGTTTCTTCCTTGAGAAGGAATCGACACCTACCCATTAGTATGAGACCCAGTCCTAGCTGCCATTTATCCCCACCCTCGCCTGCTATCCTTAGCAACCCAAACTCTCTTGAAGCAGGATCCCGCAAAGGAATCTCGCGTTCTTATCTCATCCTACACCCAGAGCCAAATAATCCGATGGCAAACCCCAAGGTCGTCCTGGAGACCACTACCGAGGATCATAGCGGATTTCCACTGATGCTTTCGGGAGTCGTCTGTGATCTTCTTGGCAGGCCTGCTCGCCCCCGGTATGTGGTGTACGAGAACTCTCTCTCGCCTGCCGGGAGTGAGTTTCGAGCAGACGTGCATATCGGCTCGTGCCCGTTAGGCACAAGTCAGTCTTACGTGATCCAAGGAAGGAGCATGCCCACTCTTCCTCAAGCCATCCAGGTAGTAGCCTGGGAAGGTCTCGTCCGCCTGCGGTACTCAGAACCGGCAATGGCGGAAAGTCGAGCTTTCCATCTTCTCCCAGCCCGACCCCAGGATGGTTCGGAAGCTATCCCAACTCCCACTAGAGGGGAAGTCGACCCTGCCGTAGTCACGCTGGTCAACTACGGAGCGGCAATGACAAAGTTTTGCCAATCCCTGTGGGATGAACTCTTCACCACAAGACGCAACCTTGGTAGTGCTCGCCTGCAACTGTGTGGAGCAAGGAACCCACCTAGCCTCAACCTCGAGCCAGCTCAGAATACAGGACTTCCGTTCCCGTATGATTTGCCGGGATCCAGTCCTGATGCCTCTGGGACACAAACACTACACCCAGTCTAGCAGTACCTCCAAGCAGGAGGTATAATCCTCGAAGGCGTGCCTGCAATTCCCCACCCCGCGGGAGATAGAGATGTGGACACCACCCTTCGTCTCGGCCCCGCTCCACCGACTACCAGAGGCCGCCAAGCGGATTAGAACTCATGTTTAGTAGCCTGAGTGGCGCTTTTAGGTAAGAATCAGCAAGGTTGTTTGTTTTCCTGTGTTGGCTTGTGATGCCAGTTCTTGCCTGTTTTCTTGGTTGAGGTCGAATCAGCCAAAATAAAACTTGGTGTTCTTATCCCCTGGTTGACCACTTGGTTGACACATGAAGAAATATCATGCCTTTCTTGTAGATGAAGGTTTTTTTTTAGAAACAACAGATCACTTAAAACAGGGACAGTATATGTGAACCCAGACGCATATACCCACCTGTGAATTAACGCAAACTTTGAATGGGATTATTTTCTAGTAGGTAAATTATTTTATGTGTGTGTTGCACAAGTTTAACTATTAAGTGGAAGTATTTAATGAGACACGGTAACCCCGGTGTCCCGCTCACTTAATGTTGGCTCGTGCATAGGTTTGAAAAACTCTTACATGTGACACCTCAAGGTTCCTCACCCAATATGAACCTTGTGTCTTTGCATGTGAAAGAAAGGGGCCCGAGCCCTCCACGATGACCTCCATCACAAGCTGTAATCGCTTGTTGAGTATTCTACATCATGGGACACAGAATGACTTTTGGTAGGGTGTTTTTAGCTTGGTTGTAGACTTGCTTGTTTGCTGTTGCCATGGTTATGTCGTTTATGTATGCCCTGCCGTGTGAATGTTGGAGCAAAAACCATAGTTTGTATTTGTATACCATGGTGGTAGATCCTATTTGAATGATTGTGTGAGCCCCTGCCATGCCACCCCTAGAATGCATTGAGTACGATAAAAATATCGAGCCTTGAAGATACCTGGTTTTTAGGAAAAACCCCGTTGAGTGTTGATCTTTCTATACGTTTCCAACTATAGTCGTGGTAGTAAAAGTTTTGAAAAAGTTTTAAATATAGGGATATATCAAACTGTACAAGAGATATCTTGTATAACCCCGGGAATCTCTATAAGTCTCCGAATCTCGGGACGAGATTCTTTTTAAGGGGGGAAGGTTTGTAACACCCCGAAAATTTAGACCAAATTTTTAATTTATTTTTGGACGCCGGAAAAACTTTTTCGGGTTTCTAAATGTTTTCTTCGGAACCGTTGGTCTTGATTTGACTTTGGTTTCGCTCTCTCAGAAAAAAATTCCCGGCAATCCTCGATCCTGTCAACCTCCACCAAATTTCTGTGCCGTTGTTTTGTCTGTCAAACACTGGTTCCCTTCGGTGATTCCAAAATCCTTCCGTTTTATTCCACAGAAAGTCTCCACCGCAATTTTTGCTTGGAATAAATTCTACCAAGCTACCATATGGTTCCCCCACACATATGCACCACTTCCATGGAAAAATATTTCCTAGTCCCATGTAAAATTCCAAGGATTATTCATATTCTCTTTTATGTCGGTTTCAATCCAAAAATTATCCAGACACCTTCCACTCATCCAAAAATTCTAAAATTTAGGGGGGATGCATGAATCCACCTCCCGAACATTTCATTTCACTGCCCCAACCTCATTTGAGCAATATTTGAGGTACTTCCTTTGTAGTGCTCTTTTCTTGCCTTTTTGCAATTTCCAAAGGAACCCCTATCTATATGTTTCCAAAAATTCTATGAAAATTAGGGAGTGATCCCTAGGCAATGTGTAACCCATTTATGCAAAAACATTGGGTAACTTTCTAGGAAAATGTTGGACCTTTTCCCTGTGCAAGTTTCTGCCCTAAAACCCACTTGTGCCCAAAACCACACCAAACTATTTTTGCAGTGGGAAGTAAGCCCCTAGATGCAACCACTAGTAGATCCTACAACTCTGGAGCAAGTCTTGCTCAAACCTAAAAGGGTTTGCCCCTCCAAACTTCAGTTTTAAAAATGGATCAGTACTGTCTTTTGAAAATTGTAGTCGCACCAACTTGTGAATTACCAAAAACGTTAGTCAGCAATGTTGTTGGATTTTGAATTTGGCGCAAAGTGACACGGTCAGTTTTCCCTCTAGAGCCCTAGGACGAGAGAATCGTCCTGATGCCGATGTCGGCATGGCCAGCAGCGTGGTCACCACCGGCAGAGGCAAGCCGGGCGGCACCACCGCGCTGTTCCTCCGACCTCCCCTGCTGTTCCTCTGTCCCAGACCAAACCAGCAGTGCCGCACCCCCTCCTGCTCCCCTGGCTCGCGCCGGAGACGCCCTTATCCCCTCCATTCAATGCCTGGCCGGAGTTAGGCGCCGCCGCCGCGTGTCGGCACCGTACTCGACCGACCAGCCCGCCTCTGGCCTATAAAAACCCACCCCGGCCCTCCTCTGGACTCCCCTCGCTCCTCTCCACCCCACAGTGCTGCCAGAAGAGCAAGGAGAGCTCGGGAGCCTCGAGATTTTTGCTCGAACCGTGGGGTCGCCATGGCCGGACCTCGAGGTCCAGGCGCCACGGACCCTGGCCTCCCCCTTGCCTCCTGCTCCTCCTGGGATGCACCACACCCCCTTCTCTCCCCCTAGCCGTCCCACATTTTCTTCCAGCTAAGAAAAGCGACCCGAGCCGAGCTCGGCCATGGTCGCCGTCGCATGTCGAGCATGGACCCGAGCCTCTAGCCCCTCCCCGCCCTCCACTCCACCTTCCCTGGCCGCGGTGCACCGCCACCAGCCCGTCCCCACTGCCAGCCTCCCTCCGGGCGGGCTCCCAGGCCGTCCCCCAGCCAGCTCTGCACGATCCAGTGCAAGGACGAAGGAGGAAGACGACCAGGGGATCGATCCCCTGTGTCGCGTCTTTTTTTTTTTTCTTCGTCGAACCGTTTCCAGCAGCGGCAGCAGCCCAGCGGGCCAGCAGCGGGGCGCAGCCCAGCCACGGCCTGCCAGCGGCCGGCCAGGCGCAGCAGCGCGCTGGCGCGCGACCGGCCCAGCGACGGCCCGTCCACGCGACAGAAGCAGCCCGTGCTGCCTTTTTTTTTCGCGCAGGTTTTCTTTTTCTGCTGGTGAGTAACTTCGAATGCCCGTAGTTTTTAAACCGTAGCTCCGATTTAGTCGATTCAAATTTCTAAATTTGTAACTCGACGAGGCCTAACCAGTGATACCAGTCTTGCTGTATTTGGAGCAACTTGTTTTCACTGCCTTTATTTAATACGCCGTTGGTCGTTTCGTGGGTTAGGCGTTCTCCGGGATTCCGACCCCCGACGAGTCCGAGGCTTTCCGAACCATTCCAAGACCACCTCCGGAGGCAAGCTAACCCCTTGCTATAAACCGTCCAGCAATGTTGTTTTGTTGTTTTGCTTGTTGCCTGCCGAGTATTATATGTCCGTCTGCTTATTGTTATATTGCTTGTGCCTGTCTACTGTTATTATCACATCTCTGTTTGTTGTCCGTACTTTTACATGAGCATTGTATTGCTGCATATGACATGTTGCATTTTAAATTATTGCACTTCTTTATATGCGTATCTGTGCAACACTCCCATTTCCGGGGCAATGGCAGGGTCTCCCGCCTCAGCCGAGGAAGTGGGGGAATTATTACAACTGTGCGTCTCGCTTTGCGGGGCTTTGTTTGGTTTTTCAAATTCTTCAACGCCGAGGTGAGGTGCGGACGAATATCGGCTTATGATCCTCGGGGTTGGGGGCATTCGTGTTAGTTGCCTTTGTCCCACCGTCAAATATGGTTGGCATATGTCATCCGGACTGCGATGCTGGGAGCTGACTTTTCCGCGGTTCTTTTGCCGTGATTGCTGACACCACGTCGAGGTAACCTTCGAGTGGAATGGATGCTCTCTCATTTTTATGAGTGCTTTTCGGTTATTCTTTACGATGACACTCACACTTCCGGGGCAATGGCAGGGTCTCCCGCCTCAGCCAAGAAAGTGGGGGGAAATATTATGCTTTTATTGTAATATTTTATCACTAACCCCCGAGTGACACCGGCCGGGTCTCCCGCCACCGTCACCCGGGTATTATTGTTATTATTGATCTGTTGTTTGTTCATGCAAGTTTTATGTTGTTATTGTTATGTGTTATGCTTGTGTTGCTTGTTGTTTGTTGAAACTGATACTTGCAGGTTGTTGTGTTTGTTTATCGTGATTGTTATGTTGGACTAACCCCTGTTGTTTGGACTTGTGATGTTGAAACTTGAATAAATTAAAACAACCCTCCAAGCTTCGATAGGGTCAGTCCATAGTGCCACTAATCTGAACATTGAACGCACTGCCACTGTCGCTCACATGGGCGGGCCTTGGCCTACGTAACCTATCGAGCCTCCTTTGATGCCACCCTTTTGGCAAGCCTAGTCGGTTACCATAGTTGGTCGGGGCTAGTCTTGCGAAGGTTCCGGAGCTAGGCGTTGCCCATAGTTGGGGACGTGCCGGATTCACTTCTGCATAAGGCATAGAGTTATGTCGGTGGCTATACAGGGAGTGTCTCGGTAGCGTGAACGGTCAGGTGAGTGTATCTTGCTGAGTTCGCCTTAAGGATGTTGTCCTAAAGTACCGGCTCAGTGTGGTGCACTTAGGTGAGTGGTATCTGCCACCTCTCGAGAGTGTCTAATCTAGATGTCTAGCCTTGTTCCAAGGTTATGGAACAACAGTTCAGAGTCGGTCACACTGTGTGTCCTCGTCGAGTCCGGGGGCTTAACATAAGTCTTGTTTGAAAGAAAGATGAACAACCTGATTCACTAAATGAACAATAAGTTGATGCAGGGAATGTTACTTGTGAAAGCCAGAGTTGGCTAGAAAGAAAGCCATAGTTGGCTAGAACGAAGCCAGAGTGGGCTAGAGGCTTGAAGGCCTAGATGTTGTTGAATGAGAGACGTGATCTCATTCTAGCAACCACGAATTATAAGATTTTACACTCGTTTATTCGTCACAGGTAAGCTCATTGTATGATTGCCGGTGCACGATCCAACCCCACCTGGCTTGGACTCTGTACCGGTAATACCCACGTTGCTTGCTTATGACCTGTTTGGTTGTCAATGCCATGCTACTTTCATGCCATGTATCTAGAGTACACTTGCCATGTTGTAGGATATTATTTACAGTGTATGTCTTGTTGCATGATTGTTGGATTGTTTGTAGTGAGGGGCAATACTTGCTGAGTGCATAATAATGTACTCACGGGCCTCGTGTTTTGGCCAGATTCTGGCGAGGATTCATCTTCTACCTTAGCAAGGAGATGGAGTAAGAGCGTGCTAGGATCAGTAGCCCAGCCAGATGCCTGTGGAGTGGAGCCGCTCCAAGTCGCTGCCTTAGTCGTCTTCCGCTGCCAGTTAAACCCCGTCCTGAGCCATGTTTGGCAAGACATTCTGTATTGCCTTGATGGCCTTGTAAACCGTGTGTAGCACTTCTTGTGCCTGATTGTGTAATGATTTCCATTATGTTACACTGTTGTGACGTGCGGCCAGATATCCTGGGCTGGCGCACGGGACGACCGCCTCTCTGGAGATATGTTCCAGGGAGGGGTGTCACAGTTATCCCTACTAGTGTTCTTATCAAATTCCTTGCCATCGGTGTCGAATTGGGGAAAGCCCTTCTTCAGGGGAGCCGGGTTTAGCTGGGGATGGTAGGCCTTTGCCAAAGCAAGACCTCGCATCACCCCGGCCCTGCACGCAGATCTCTTGAGCAAATCTATCCATTGTGGCATTGTTGACAGATGCCCAAGGACTTCAGTGTACGCGCTTGGCGGGTTCTCCCAATTCCTTGCGGCTTTGATAACCTCGCATCTACCAAAGTACAGCTGACGGGTCAGCGTGTACATGCACTTGATCTTCTCGACATCAGTTTTGCGAAGGTTGCCATCACGAGGGCCTGAGTACGGAAAGGCATAACAGTGAGATTTAAAAACCGGGTCTGCTTGCTCAGTTCAGTTCGAAGTTTAAAGGAGTAATGCTTACCCATTAAGGATTCAACCATAGAGGTGATCATTTTCTTCAGCCGGGTTAGCTCGCTAGTGGTGCTATCCAGCTGCATTTGCAGTGTGTTAAGTTGCTCCTGGAAGTTTTCCTCGTGCTCCTGCTTATCCTTCTCCAAGTCAGAGTTTTCTTGAGTCAGAGCGGTGATTTTTTCTTTTAGTGCCTGAAGTTGGGTTGCGTGATCAGCCCGGGTCTCAGTTTCAGCCTTCAACATTCCTTGGAGCCGGGCAATTTCTTCATTGCTTTTGCTCGTATGTTCCTGTTCACAATCAAATAGAGAATAGTATGTGGTTAAGCCTCAAGTTGCTAAAGGAAAGCTAACCCAGAACTTGGGCTACATGTGCAAAAAGTTTAAAAGTATCTAAGTGTTAGTCCCAGGTAGCTGTGGACAGCTAACCCGTCACTTGGGGGCTACAATGTCAAGTTTTGTCCTGAAAGATGAGCAGTTTTAAAGTGATGAAGTTTTAAGTCCCAGCTTGTTGTAAACAGACAACCCGGGCCTTGGGGGCTACAGGGTTGAAATTTTTATCTATGGCATTTGTTTTTCAAGCACCAAGCTCATCAACAAGAGATAATCTTGGAGCTTGGGGGCTAGGCAGAGTATAGTTATGCAAGAGGTAGCAAGAAAAAATGAGTACCTGGTATCGTTTCTGGATCAGGGAAACAAGTTCAGCCTCCAGATTCTGGTGGTGAGAAAGGCGAGTGAAATATTCTTCGCAGAGAGACGGGACGGACATGGCATCCAGAGCCGGCAAATCTGACAAAGGAGCCGGATTCTTGCCCTTGGCAGGAGACGCCGGGTTAGCATCTGGAGCTGGCACCTTGGCAAGAGTTTCAGGAGCACCTTGTGCTGGAACGCGCCGGGTTCCAGTAACTTGTACTTCATCTTCTTTGGTTCCAGAGCCTAACCCGGGCGAATGAGTAGCTGGGGAGGATTCTGGCACAGGATCAACCGTGTTTTTTGGAGAAGCCACGGGGGTTGCATGCTCCGTTGGCTCTGGCACTGGAGCAAGGTAGTGTTTTAGTCAAAAAAAAGGAGCAGTAAAGTACAGAGGAATGGAAAAGGTGTGTGAAGTATTTCTAACCCGGTGTTGATCTGGAAATCCTCGGGTGTGCTAACACCATCCGAGGAGGAATCTGACAAACGAGATGGTTTAGCGACCCGGATCTTGCCAGCTAAAGGGTACTGTTTGCTGGGCGTCTTCTGGATGGTTTTGGCCCAGCTTGATAAAGAGCGTTGAGGGATACCTGGGCTCAGGGAAGCATGGCTTGTAGAAGATCGGGTTCGGCGCCTCTTGTTCGCCTCAGCCTCCTTCTCAGCCTCCTTTTCCTGTGTTTGTGCTTAAGTTTGAGATGAGTTCATCATGAAAACTGAGAAATGAGAATATGGTACCTTGGCAATGGTGGCCCGGGTCCTCTTTTGAGTAGGAGGTGCAGCAGTTTGGGGACCCGGCCGTACGTCCGAAGCCGGGTCAGTGGGGCCTGGAATAAGATTTGCCGGGTTATCAGTAGAAGTGTCCTTGTTGGGAACTTCGTTGTTAATCAATTGGATGAAGAGCTGGCCTACAGAGTCTAGCTCACCTTCTTCTTCTTCGTTATCTTCACTTTCTGTGTCCTCCCCTTCAGGAGAGGATGTAGGGGTAAAATCCACGCTCCACCACTTGGAGTCCTGAGAAAAAGCAGTCACAGTAAGTAACATTCTATGGATGAAATTACCGGGTTAAAGCTAGCATAAATGATCAAGGATTGGTTTTTACCGTGGAGGGTTTGTTCTTAGCACTAAAGGGGGCAAGCCCGTCCAGCGCAATGGCATCTTTCTTTTCGCCAAGCAATTTCTTGGCATTCTTCACGAGCTGATCATCAGTTAGCGTCATCTCAGAATAACGCATGTTATCTGTGGTTTCACCAGTGTATTGGCAAAATAGCCAGGTCCTGATGCTGAGTGGCTGGATGAACCAACCGATCCAGCACTTGACAAGGTCAGTACCCTTGAGGCCATGGTTAAGTAAGGCTCTGGCCCGGCGAAGTATGGGCTCAAGTTTGACCCGGTCTTCATCTGCAGCGTAGCTGTTCATCTTGGCCTCGTAAGTCAAGCCTGAGTTCCGGAAAGCCGGGTAAGGGGCATCGTCAGACTCGGGTGAAGTGTCTTTGCAATAAAACTATGTGTTTTGCCATCCCTTGGGATAGCTGGCTAAAAGAAGAGCCGGCAAATCGCATTCCCTGCGGCGTTGGATTGCAACTCCACCATATGGGAGCACTTGGTCCTTGCGAGATGGGTTGCAGTAGAAAAACTCAAGGAAAAGGTCGAGGTTTGGAGCCATTTGCAAGTAGTCTTCACAGAACACAACAAAGTTGCTGATGTTCAACATAGAGTTGGGTGCAATATCTTGAGGCCTAAGGCCGTAGTACTTCAAGACCCGGTGGAAAAATAGAGAGCCTGGGGGCGAAAACCGCGCTGTACATGATCGAGGAAGACAACTACTTCACCTTCTTTGGGGTTGGGGCGGATTTCTTCCCCAGCAGCGCGCCAGCTGATCTCTGTTTTGGGAGGAAGCTCGCCGCAGTTCACGTATTCTTGCAGCATTAAGTTCGTCACTGTGGATTTGGTCCAGTTGACCTGAGTAGCAGCGGGGGCGGTGGAGCCAGATGCACCAGCATGGGTGCTATGAGGTTTCTTCGCGAGTTTCTTCGCTGCACGGGGACCTCCAGCCTTCACCTTATCCTTCGTCATGACTGCGGAGCTTCGAGGTTTCTTGGCTGCAACAATGGCGATGACAAACCCTAACCGTAAATGCGGATGTGTGGAGAGGAAAGTGTGAAGTAAATTTGGGCCAGATTTAGAGTGGAATCGAGTGCGGAGCATGGATGTGAGGGAGAATCGTACCTGTGGATCTTCTCGCGGTGGTTTGGAGGCTTGATTGGAGATTGGATCTGCGGCTGCTACAGTACGGGCGCGAGGAGGATGACGAAGATGAACTGAGTGGGGAAAAAATGACTGCGTGTCTCCTGGTCCTCTATTTATAACCGTGGTGAAAACCCTAGGGGTGTTGCGGTAAAAAGTGAAGAGATAAGGATCTTTGACCAAAAGTAAACGACAAACAGAATGAGATAATCACGGGGTATTAATTGATAAGATCGCGATTAAGATGGATGAGGATGGATTTACAGTTGGGCGATAATTTTCACTAAGTGTTAAGTACGAAACCTGGGGGCATGTGAACCCGGCAAGAGATAGCCAGGTTACGGCGTGAACCGCCAAAAGGACTGGCCAAGCTAAGGAGAAAAGAGACGTATTCTGGTATTTAATCTGTTATGTGTTATTTTATGTTTCAGGTGATTAACCCGGCTGGCCAGGATAACAGCTCTGCTCAAAGAAGCAATATTCAAGAATAGAAGCAGAGCATGCCAACCTGGCAACCAGGTTAATCTGGGGGCTACTGATGGGGGGATAATAACCCGGTAGGCCCATGAAGAGGGAAGCATGACCCGCCAGGCAGGAGGCCCGGCCAGGCCAGCTAACCATAAGTATGGGCCGGGTTATGTCACTGGGCCAGAAGGTTTGGCGGTAACCCGGTTCAGGAAGGAAAAGTTCTAGAAGACCAGAGGCGGTTCGGGACTTGGAGGACACGAAGGCTAGAAGAGGTAGAGTAGGACTCCGAGTCTGGGTAGAGCACGGGTTCATATTGTAAAGCGCCAGGAGACCCGGTCATCTATATAAACCGGTCCCTGAGCCCTAGTTTAGAGAGAACTTTACGATCCAAGCTTAGGCGAGAGAATCATAGAGAGAAACCCACGCTACCAAGCGAACCTTGTAACCAAGATCGAGATCCGGCTCTGTTGTCGTAGCCGGGTTATCGAGATCAATAACAAGATAGCAGGAAGTAGGTCTTTATCTCCAATGGAGAGGCCGAACCTGGGTAAACCCTTTGTCCCTGCAGTGCTAAACAATCTCCCAGACGCCAGTGTCGCCTTGCCCATCAACTCAAGCTACCCCAAAGTAGCATCTGCCGTGTTATCTACCCCACGACAAACACAGCGTAGGCCAGCTTTTGATAGTGCGGGTACCGCTGCTTTGATATGGAGAGCACTTCACTCAATTAATAGACTAGACGTTGTATGCTTTGGGCGTGTCCCTCCTCCCTGCATTCGACTACCAGTACGGTGCTTACCATCCTGTTAGTTGTGGAGACATACAGGTATAGCGGCTCTTGTTCCCTTGGTGCGACGAGGATTGGAGGGTTTGTGAGGACTCGCTTGAGATCTGTGAAGGCTGCTTCGGCACCTGGCGTCCACTAGAATTTGTATGCTTTCTTCATCAGTCGATAGAACGGGGAGTGCTTTTTTCGCCCAGTTTGCTGATGAATCGACTGAGTGCTGCCACTCGACCCGCTAATTTTTGCACGTCATGGAGCTTTGAAGGCCTTTGCATAGTCAAGATGGACTGTATTTTCTCCGGGTCTGCCTCGATTCCTCGGGCCGAGACTAGATACCCCAAGAGCTGCCCGGCTGGAACGCCGAACGTGCACTTCTTTGGCTTGAGCTTGATGTGGAAGCGTTTGAGGTTTGCCTGAGTAAGCATCCAGGAAGGACAAGCGAGCGCACGCGACGGTGGAGTCGACGATCTGGTCGATTCGAGGTAGTGGAAAGTGATCCTTTGGACAGCATTTATTGAGTGCTGTGAAATCTACGCACATCCGAAGGATATCTGTGTGCTTCTTCTCTACAAGTACGGGGTTGGCCACCCATTGTGATTTCTTGATTTCTCTGATGAAACCTGCTGCGAGTAATCTGTCGACTTCGGCTTCGACTGCGGTTCTTTTCGGGCCGGATATGCGGCGCATTGTTTGCTTGACTGGTTTAGCATCTGGGAATAATTGCAGAGAGTGCTCGGCGAATTCCCTGGGAATACCTGGCATGTCGGCTGGACACCACGCAAATATATCCCAGTTCTCACGGAGGAATTCGACGAGCGCGCTTTCCTATGCGATAGGCAGACTCGAAAAGACATTGACTGTCTTGGTCGGGTCAGTTGGGTGCACCTGATGCAACCTTGTGTCATTGGTGGCGTTGAATGCTCTGTCGACTGCCACCTTCTTGTGCTCCTGCATAAGTGTTCGATCGTTGGAGGCCGCTAGATCGGCGAGTGTTGCTTCCATGCCGAACATCTCAGAGATTTTGCTGAACTCTCGGTCGCAAGAGTCGGACTTTTGGAAGTTTCCTTTGACTGTGATTACTCCTTTTGGTCCTGGCACCTTCAGCTGGAGGTACGCATAGTGTGGAACCGCCATGAATCGAGCAAACGTCGGGCGTCCAAGTATGGCGTGGTATTGTGATTTCCAGTCGACAACTTCGGACTCAATCGACTCTGTCCTGAAGTGGTTCTTGTCCCCGAACGTTACGTCGAGTTGTATGGTGCCTTCTGGGCTTATTGCTTTGCCTGGAACGATACCGTGAAAGGTATTTGAAGATCTTGACAGGTTTTCGACTGACCTGTTCATTTTGCGGAGCGTATCTGCAAAGATGATATTTATGCCGCTGCCACCATCCATGAAGACTTTGGACATGGCGTAGCCTCCAATTTGTGCGTCGAGTACCAGAGCAGAGTGCCCTAGACGAACGACCGATGGTGGATGGTCTTCTCTGCTGAAGCTTATTGCAGTTTGGATCCCTTCAAGAATTCAGTTACGGCAGGAGGTGACATGACCGCCATGTTTACTTGTCGAGTGCGAAGTTTTTGCTCCCCGTTGGAAGGGCGACCTTTCTGTATCATGTACATCTGCCCTTGGGCGGAGGGTACTGAGGTTCGTCCACCCGAGGTACGGGTTGTATGGCACCCGCGATATTTCCGCCTGCGGCAGGCTGTGGTGGTGGAGGTGGTGCCATCAGGACGGGTATAATGTTTGGTTGAGGCACAGGTGCAGGTCCGGGTGCGTGTGCGGCCGTTGCCTTTCTGAGTTGTACGTATTCAGACGCTAGTTGGTCGAATTCCCTGCAGTTTCTCATCGAGTGATTAGAGCGCAATTTTCCGTCTTCCCCCTTGTACAAGTGGAATCTGCAATCAGCATCCATCTTTTCTTCGAATGATCGCTCGGCTTGTGCGCCGGAGCGCGACTTGCGCCAGTCCTTCCTTTTGTAGTTGTCGCTGCGTTGGCCGCGGTCTCGACTGTCCCGGCGATCATCTCGACTGTCCCGTCGATCTTCTGACCGCCGGTCGCTTCTGTCTTGGTCGTTCCGGGGTGTGGAGAACCCAGCCACCATGAATTCGGGTCTGTCGTCGTCGTAGTGACGTTTTGAACGTTTGCGCCTTCTGTAACATCCCAAAAATATTAATCAGTATTATTATTCCAAAAATGAGGGCCAACAAAAACTTTTGCTTAATTATACGTGTTGATCTCATATTGTTGCTTGTGTTGTTTATTTCTTGCTAGTTGTATGTTGTTTGCTCTAAATAAAGACAGGAAGAAAAGATGAGAATTAAAATAAAAAGAAAAGCAAGAAAATAAGGTGACAAGTGTCACATAAAATTCTCCAAGTGAGAAATTGTTTTCCTTTACAATAAAATTCAGAGGAGTGGTAATGTAAACACTCCCATGTTATCCTTACTACTTTTCTATCTCCAACAATATTTTAAATTAGTTTTAAAATTCAAAAGTAAAATTCAATTGGAAATAAAACCAAATTCAATAATTAAAACCCTATGAACAAAAAAATGATTCAAAACATTTTATTTTGTAAAGCCAAGTTTTGTGAAGCTTCTGCATGCCATGGGAAGGCTTCACAAATTTTCTTGAATTTTTATAAATAGATTTAGTGCCCTAATTAAATTCAGGAAAAGCTTCTGGTTTGAAAAAAAAAGAAAGAAAAAAGAGAGAAGCCAGGGGGTTTTCTGCAAAACCCTCTTCGCCTACCCCTCCGTCGCCGTGTCGTCGCCGCACGCCGCGCGCCTCGCCGTTCCCCGGGCCCCCCAGGCCCCCATTGCTCGCAGCCATCCACGCTCCGTGCCTCTGCAGTCGCCGCAGTCGCTCGAGCACCTCCCTTGACCCAATGCCGCCCCCTGTCCCCTGCATCGCCGCCGTGGTTAAACGGACGGCGACCGGCCAAATTGGCCCAGCTCACTGCTCCCCGACACGCACGGCTCGGCCAGCGCCTTCTAGAACGTGCCCGGACCCCGCTCGACCTCGCAGCGCCACCCCTCGTGCACCACTGCCTCGAAATCGAGCCGAAAGATCGCCGGTGCGCCATGGACACGGCCGTGCGCCCCGTCCACGATACGCCGGCTCCCGCGCTATAAAACCACCCCGCAACCCTCTGGAAGCAGCACACCATCCCACTCCCTCGCTCCCCCTCTCCAATTTCACCGTGAGCCGCCAGGAGGGCGTGCCCTGCCGAAGCTCTGCCGCCGTCGAGGTCCGTCGTGGCCGCAGCGCCTCGCTACACCTTTCTCCCCTCCAACCCCTCTGCTCTGCTTGCCCAACTTCACCACACTCACGCGCATCGTTTCCCCTCTGGTTCATGCACAGGAACGCCGTAGGGAGCTCGCCGGAGTTGCTGTCGTGCCCGTGCGAAGTTCGGAAGCTCGCCGTGGACGCTGCGCTCCGTCCCAGCAAGCAGGACTCGACCAGAAGCTTCCCCAACGCCGCCGCCGTCGTTTTGCGTCGTCGCCAAGCCTTCCCGAGCCCTCTAGGTGAGGTTTTGCCCAACCTCGCCGTCGCCGGAGCCACGGCACCGCCTAGAAATGGTCGTCGCCGATGGTTTCGTTGCGGGCCATTGGATCTCCATCCAACGGTAACATACCGTTTCGATTAGAGAGAGAGAGAGAGAGACTGACGAGCCGGCCCCGCTCGTCAATGTTTTATTAATTTCCCCGCGTGCACTGTGCCGCTGACCAGTGGGTCCCCCATGTCAGCAATTTCAACATTATCCACAACAGTGGATTTTTCCTAATTTAAATTCTCTGAAATTTTCAGTACTGTTATGAAATTGTAAATTCAATATCTTGAGATTTACGAATCCAAATAAATAAAACTCAATTGTTCTGAAAATCTTATGAAAATGTTTAACCAACCTAATTGGTCTCATGTCATTTAATTAAATAGATAAAAAGTATTATTAAAAACACTACAGAAGGTTTAAATTCTAAACTTGTTTGTTTCTGATACTCTGTTAGTCCAAATAATTCCAAACCAATTTTTCTAGCTTAGTACTGCCATGTGTTAGTTTCCCTAATTTTGGTAGAATTATGTGTGCAGTAGTATTTGTTTAGTATAAAGTTGAAGTTTAAATACCCTTCTGTACTCAAACATTTAAAAATGTTTAATGGTAAACCCAAATGAATTAGGACCAATTTTGTTAGGTCAAATTTAGTCATGTTTAGTTACCCCTAAAAGGATTTAATTTTAGGAGCAACAGAATTTAATTGGTAGCTAAAACTTGATTATTAAGTTACTGGATTCAAACAAATGTGTAGAGAGTTTAGTAATTCCAATTAATCCAAACTCAATTGTGTTGTCTTCTACACATCAGTAGCTTTCCATAGAATTTTAGTTTATATTTTTGTGACCAACATAACTCAAATTGTGGAATTAAACATGTTCAACAAGTTTCTGCCATAATTTAGAAGTAATTAAATAATGTTTAATTCAATTATTTTGAAACCAAATTGTATGGTTGGATGTGGGCAGTAGCTAATTGTGATGTTTGTGATTGATATGTTGTGATGCTTGCTTGAGTAGTTTAGTAATTGTTTGCATTGCTTGTTTGCCGTTTAGACGAGAACGTTGCCGGAATCTACGAGGAGGGGAATTCTCTGATCATCAAGCACAAGAACCCGAGAACTTTGCCGAGCAAGGCAAGCTACTCCCTGAGCTTGCACCTAAATACATATGCATCTACTTGGATCAAATGATTTACTCTTAAGGCATTGGTTTACAAAACCTTTTTCAAATAGTATATGGATATTATTTTGCCACCCTATGTAGAAATATAGGGTAGTTTATATAAAACTATAGGATGGGAAACAATGTTGTTTATTCAAAACTCTTTTGAAAGGACTTGGTGGTTATGGAATACCGAGATGTCGGTGTGAAAGTAAAGAAGTGGAGAATGGTGATGTTTATGAAAAATGCACATTGTGTCCTAGTACTATGACAACCAATCTTACCCTGTGCGACCACATCTACCCACATATGGGAAAGGGCGTAGTCATATAATTTGCTCATATTAGTATGGATGCCTCAACAACGAGGATGACCTCGTTCCATGAGGGGATGGTTTGGTGACCTACCCCTGACCTGGGTCCTAACACGATGGTGGGAGGATTGAAGGGTTCGCTCGCTGTCGTGGGGTCACTCTTCGACTACCCCACGGTGGGGTACCTGGGTCACGCCAAGCCCATCAGCCTTATGACGAGGGCCCAAGGAAGGCCCAAGGAGGACGACGTGCGGCCCAAGATAGTCGACGCTAGGTCATGCGACCCCGCCATGCTTGTAAGCGCCATCGGCACCATTCACCTGAGACCTAGCCTACCATATAAAGGCTAGGAGGGTCCTTCGTCTAGGGTACGCTCATAGCCGCCACACAAACCCTAGCGAGATTGCCATCTCGCCATTGTAGCCACAACTCACCATCAATAACCAGACAAGCAGGAAGTAGGGTGTTATCCTCCGGGAGCCTGAACCTGGGTAAACGCCTTGCTTGTCAGCCGTCGTGATCACCAGCGCTCATCTCTCTCCCCATCAATCAACCCGGGGTACACAACCCAGGGATTTGCCGAGTCCACACCTCGTCACTCGCCGGGCAGAACTACGAGTCCTCACACTTAGGTTTCCCGACGGGGAATCTGGACTGGGTGTTGATGGAAAGGATGATAAATTCGTAGCGGTAGGGTCCTATACTAGCATGAGCAAAGGACAGGCTATGGTCGGCGGCTTACTTCGCATACACCTTGTATGGCGAGACGTGGCAGACACGATGAGTTGCCGGATGGATGGGGGAAAAGCGTGCTACCTCTGCAGAGTGTAAAACTATTCGAATAGCCGAGT
Organism: Poa pratensis; assembly: GCA_947311845.1. Lineage (NCBI taxonomy): Eukaryota > Viridiplantae > Streptophyta > Magnoliopsida > Poales > Poaceae > Poa > Poa pratensis. Next base: position 688,955 of record CAMZMU010000036.1, read on the forward strand.
CCTCGGATATGGACAGTTGGGAGGCTGTCCTAGACCATGTGCAAGTTTTTGGAAAAAGCTTTAAGTCTAAAAGAAACTGAAATGGTGATGGTGTTACACAGCTATACCAAAGGGAGTGGTATGAGTTGTTGGAATCAATGGGCCATGGTGAGCCATGGTCAGAAAAAGGAGGAGTTTTGGAGAAACAAAATGAGGTGGTGACTTCTTTCAAAGACAGTTATAAAACTCTTCTTACCTATTTCAATAAAGATATAGAGATGTTTTAAACAAATAAAAGTTGTAAGTTAAAATAAAACTAGTGCATACTCATGTTGGGGTAGTTTGCGAGTACATTCAAATGTACTCATATTGGTTTCGTCCCTGGCTATTGTCCTAGCCAGACTACGAGGAGGAGCACTACGCCGAGCAGGAATATGGCGACTTCTACGCAAACTAAGGATCTCCACAAGTCAGCTGCCTGTCGGGTCGTCATCGTTAGAATATGATGTCTACTACGCCGTAGCTTCCGCTGATATTTTGGTTTGGCCCATGAAGGCACCTATGTAAGACTTTCTATTCGGTATTGTAATGGATGTAAACTTTGGTATCCAATTCGGATTATGTGCAACGACAGACTGATCACGGGATCGTTGTGTTAAGCATAATCGGGTATTTCGGATAGCTAGTCCGGGGTCCCCACAGACTTGGTATCAGAGCCATCCTGTCTTTAGGAAACCTTAGTTAGCCTGGTCGTTTGTCAAATGTTACAAAAAGATGAATTTCTAAAGAAGAAAGGAATGAAGTATTTTTGAAAACTGCTTATCTCCAATCCTCTTACTTATGCAAAATTTTACTCCCATTAAATATTACATTTTCCTTGGTATCCCTAAAATTTTGCACACCTCTCATTAAGCTTAAAATTTGACTCACTTGTTGCCCTACTATATTAAAATTTTGATATACTTGTCACCTAACTAACTCAAAATTTTGCTTAAAAATTGTAGATGGCACTCCATTGGACCGAGTTCGTTCAGCTGGAGAAGGACAGCAAGTTGACGTTTGAGAGGGACTTGTTCGAGTTGAGCAAGCTGTTAGGTCGCCCCGCTCCAGAGTTTGAGGGAGCTCAGATTGACGTTCACGGTGTCGGAAGGCTGAGCTGGCTCATTAGGTCGTCAGTTCGCAGGAACATCAAGTCTCCCAGTTCCAGGACACTCGTCTTCACCACCAAGGAGGCCACCTGGGTTGATGGTCTCTGTACTGCTACACAGAGGATGCTAGCCCGACTTTGTGAGGAGCACAAGGCGGAGTTAGTAGACTCCCGTTTCCGGTTCTACGGGAGGCGCAACTGTGACGGACACCCTACTCCTTCACCTTACCACCCGATGTTTGGGAGCTACATCATGGACATGGAGATCTTACTTCAGTGCACTCAGGATGATCTGTTGCGCACTAGGATTCAGCTTCACTTTGACCGCGAGTCGCTCGTTGAGCTTCGCGAGAATGAGGAGAAGCTGATGGAGGAGAAGGTCGCTCTTCTTAGGAAGAGGGCCCAACTGAGGAAGACTATCGTGATGCTCCGCACGAAGGTGGCGGAGCAGGACGGGCTGATTGAGGATCTAGAGCACCATACTGACGAGATGGAGGAGGAGGGCGAGGATCTCCGCAAGGAGAACAACGCTTTCCTCAGTGACGATGATGACTTCGTGGAGGAGATGGATTGTGAGGAGGACGATGATGAGGAGGAGTTAGTTGACGAGGAGGAGGAGCCACTCGAGGCACTTCTCGAGGACGAGGAGGAGGATCCCGAGGAGCCACCCTATCAGTCAGATGCTGACGTGTTAGAGCTGGAGGTTCCACCTCAGTAGGCGAGTGACTTGATCACTACCGCAGGATTAGGTTGACCCCTATCGCTAGTCGAGTCGGAGTAGTAGTTCTTTTGGAAACCAGATGCTATGTATCTTAGATATAAGGTGATGTTGTAAGCTTGATGTTGTAAGCTTGATGTTGTTGCGAACTCCTTGATGTGTTGTTTGTGAAATATAAGTATGTTTGTCTTGTTAGATCTGTGTGAAATATTTTCATATAAGTCCTTAAAAATTAATTAACCACTAGAGAAATCGTCTTTTACCTTAGTCGAACTTTTCTTGCCTTGCCTCTTATACCCGGTGTGCTTCAGGATGCCGCCCCGTCGCAGCAATGCGGAAGGATCAGGATCAGCACCACCACCACCGGACCCAACCCCCGCCCAACTTCTCGCGCTTATCATGGAGGAACGTGAAAATGCTCGGCAGGAGCGCCAGGCTCATCTCACTGCCCTGCAACAACTCGCGGCTGCTTATAACAACAACAACAACAACAATAACAATAACAACAACAACAATGGTGGTAATGGCAATGGCGATGGGAACCAGCGATCTACCTTAGGTGATTTTCAGAAGACCAACCCACCCACCTATTCCAAGGGACTTCACCCACTGGAGGCCGATGATTGGCTTCGCACCATCGACAACAATCTGGAAGTTGCTGCTGTGGGAGAAAATGAGAAAGTGTTGTATGCAACCCACTATCTCGCTGGACCTGCAAGAGCTTGGTGGGAAACAGCCAAGGCTCTCCAGCAAGCTGGTCATGTCATCGACTGGGCTCAGTTCCAGGAGAAATTCCGCAGAAGCATATTCCCTACGGACTCATTGAGAGGAAGAAGGATGAATTCCGCAAGCAGAGGCAGGGAAGTAAAGATGTGGTCGGTTATCTGGATGAGTTTACCGACTTATCTCGGTATGCTCCAGATGACACCGACAAAGAAGAGAAGAAGATGGAGCGTTTCATGAGTGGACTTCATGATGAACTGCAGTGTGCTCTGGTTATCCATGACTTCCGTGATCTGGAGTCACTTGTGGACAAATCCATCTAGCTGGAGACCAAGCGCAAGTCTATGTATGAAGGTCGCAAGAGGAGGATGAATGCTCAGGAAGGTTCGAGCAGCCAGAAACCTCGTATCTTTCAGCAGAACCCCAGGCCTGCCTATCGTCCACCCCAAGCTCCACGCCCCAATTTCCCTAACCGCCCAAACAACTTCAACCGCCCCAATAACAATAACCGTTCTGGAGGAAACTTTAATAACTTCAATCTCCGCCCCAAGGTTGTCTGCTTTGAATGCGGCGCCCTAGGACATTACTCCCGAGAATGCCCCAATCCCAAGGAGCCTGTCCAGCGCCCCAATGCACCGGCACCGAACAACGGTCAAGGCCTGTCGGGGGGCTACCCCGGGTAGGGTCAAGGCTTGGCATAAGTGGAGTTCGAAGGTGTGCCGAGGTACGGAAAGGGCCGACCTGCTTGGGCCTGGGAGAGTCCGAGCTTCACCTTGACCTGGAGAGTTTAAAGGCCGACCTATCTTAGCCCAGAGGGATCCGAGGTATCCCGTCGACCTGGGCCGAGGTTCACTGTCCGAGCTACGTTCAGCCGACCTAGCTACCTCGGTGCTATGGTTTGTGGTGTGAGAGCAGGAGAAGCTGTGGGGAGGAAGTAAGATCCGACCTGGTAAAGATCTTAAGCGCAAGACCCGAGGTACGGAGCTCGTCACATCCATGCCGAGCTAACCGAGGTGGTAGGCAGTAGGTCGGGCAGGAGTCAATGCTCCTGTCACTTCCAGCCGGGTACAAGAGCACCTGACACGGGAGCGTCTGTCAAGGAGCCTGGCAGAGGCGTGCCCCGGGTTCGGCGGGCCTGCACGTCTCTGACCGCTGACCATGCGGGATTTGGGAAAAGGCTACGAGGTAGCTCTGCCAGGCCGCGTCCTGTCTCGGTCAGAGGGGACATGCTAGTTCTGCCGTTAGGCTACAGGAGATGGGCAAGCCACGTCTTGTCCCTGACCGAGGTACGGTGGTACGGTGGTGACCGTTGCAGAGGCATGGCAACAGTGTTCGGCGAGGGGCACAATGGTAACCCGGCTGGCCTATATAGTGGGCTTCACCCCCTCCTGCTAGAGAGATCCCCCCCCCCCCGCGCTGGAACTAGTTGATCAAGAGAGAAAGAAAGAGCGAGAGGAAGCTCGGAACACCCCGAAAACACCTCGGATTCAGCTCGGAGTGCCTTCTTCCTCCCGTCTAGCTCCATCTTTTACCTCAAGTTCTCACCATTGTAGCATCATACAGCTCGAGGAGCAGCTTGTACTTGTCACTTTGAGCTATACACTGAGTAGGATAGTGCTGCAGTAGGGGTGTTACCTCCGCAAGAGGGCCCCGAAGCAGGGTACATCGTGGTGTGCTTTGTGTTCTAGGTTGCTTGATTCTTCGTTCGTGTTCTTGCGTGTGCACTTCTTGAGTGCATAAACCCTCTCCGGATTCCCCCAACGACCATTCGGCCCCATCTTAGCCATACCTATGGCGTCTGCCGTGATCCCACCACGACAGTTGGCGCCCACCGTGGGGCAGATTGAGGCATTGGAGGGAGTTTTCATCCCGATGGGCTCAGACGAGCGTGTTCTTTCCGGGCTTGTCGCCAAGATCGGAGAGTTCAGCTTCATCAGCGACAACGCGGGGTGTTTCGCCGGCAAGCCCTTCCCCGAGCACGGCTTCAACATGATGCTCGGCAGCTTCGTCACATACGTTGCTGTCGAGGTTGTTCGCGGGTACCCGGAGCAGGTGCTCGTGGACGACGAAACTCCTCTCCTCGCGGCTTTAGGTCGGCGTATCACTCGCCCCGAGAGCTGCGTGGAGGTGATGATGACAGGTCCGGTTGACGCCGCTGGCAAAGTAGATGCCAGCCAATCCAAGGCGGCCGAGGTTGCTAAGGTGAGATCTGCAAAGCCCAGGCTAGAGAAAGAACTGCCTGGTACCCCCGAGGTGCAGGGCCGAGGTGCGACCCTGGTAGAGATAGTGCAGACACTGGCAGACCCAGTAAATCCAGCAGTGGATGTAGTGGTGACTGTGGCCGACCTAGAGGCAAAGCATGTCCTGTTACAGAAGGAGGCTGTAGCAATGATAACAGCTAGAGATGAGTTCAATAGAGATCTGCGTGAGTACAATGCGGCAAATGGCTTCACCCCGGTAGCAGTTGATACACATAGGGGAGCCGAGGTGCGGCAGAGAGGCAAGGGGCTCAATGATGAGATGGACAGGGAGGCTCGACCTACCACCTCAGTTAGGAGTGAGAGTCGCGTGTCGACGGGAAGGCCAGTGTATAGTTCCCCTGCTAAGAACCTCAGAGCTGCCGAGGCAGGCAGGGCCGAGCTATCCGGGTTAACTGGAGATGCATGGCGTGCGCAGCAGAAGCGAGTCAATGAGTTAGTGTATGTGGCTAACCAGCAGAATGAGGCTCTCCGCAGAGCATATGCCGGGGCTGGTGATTCAGAGATAGTTTATTCAGCTAGGCCAGTTAGTCAGGTGTCCAAGGGGCAAGCCTCGTCTCCACTCGTCGGAGGAGCTGCAGATGTATGATCCAGTCTTAGCAGCAAAGCAGAAGGTGGGCCAGGGCAATGCTAGCCGAGCTAAGGGAAACCCCGGCCCAGGTAATGCAAGCCGAGCTAAGGGTAACTCCGGCCTGGGGGGAAATCAGAATGGCGGGCAAGCAGCGTCGGCTGGCCGAGGTAAACCACCTCCGGCCCCGAGGTATCAACAACAACCCCGGCCGCAGGGCAATATCAGCGAGTGCCGGAGTATGTTCAGTAACCTCAGAATGTCGGTCAAGGCGATGACCGATATGATGATGGAGACTCGGCCATGGCGCGAGCTGGATACCACAGAGTGGATGGGGCGTTGGGACCTCGGATAGGAGGTCGGATGTTAGCTCCAGGAGATGTCCGTAACAAGCTGGATAGAATCTACTTGTCTGAGCAACTGGAGGAGGAAGGCCCTCCTGGTCCGGCGTGTTTCGGACCTCGGATCATGAAGGAACCACCACCACCAGTATCTCAGTTCCAGTTAGGTCGGAACACCAAGCCATACAATGGGAGCACCAAGCCACAAGATTGGCTGACAGATTATGTATCCTCGGTGCACATAGCGGGGGGCAATCGCCGATGGGCGGTCCGGTATCTCCCGCACATGTTGGAAGGTCCAGCTCGGATCTGGCTGAATAATCTGCCGGAGTATAGTATCAACTCCTGGATAGACTTGGAGCTGGCGTTTAATAGCAACTTTGCTAGTACATACAAGAGGCCAAACCGACCTCAGCTCCTGGCGGCGTGTAAGCAAGATGATCATGAAACTGACCGAGAATTCTTAACTCGGTGGAGCAATGTTCGGAATTCCTGTGAAGGAGTGGTAGAAGCGCAGGCCATTTCCTGGTTTGCAGATGGTTGTCGACATGGCAGCATGCTGTGGCAGAGGCTCCAAAGAGATATGCCGAAATCCCTAGCAGAAACAATCCGGATTGCAGATTCTTATGCTCTGGGTGATCCGATGCAGCCAGCAGCAGAGGCAGGAGCACGTAACAGAAGGAGGGAGCCAATAAACAACCGGCTCGGACCAAGGTGTAATGACCGCCAGGAGTTCGGACAGAAGAGGAGGGAGCTGGACTACCCATACACCTCGAACCAAGTTGCATCGGTGAGCTCGGATCAACCCGGAGCTGGAGGTGTCCAGAGGCCGAAAATCAATGGTCCGGCATTTAGTCCGAACCCGGAGCCGCCCTTGACTTATGAATTAATGATAGACGGTCCTTGCTGTTACCATACGACCGACCCGCGCAAGCCAGCCAACCATTCAACCCGGCAGTGCAGCTGGAACCGCAGAATCAGAGAAGAAGGGGCGAAGGCCGGAGGAATCAGAGGAGGACCACCACCTCAGAGATTTCAGCCGAGGTCCCACCCAAATCTATCCGGAGCAAATGTTACCCCAATAAACACTGCACCTCCTCCGAGGCCTGCAGCAGCAAGGCCCGTGAATGTTGTGAATGTCCGAGGTAATAACAGCAACAATGGTGCCGGACCCAGTCAGCAGTATGAATACCCCGGGAATGACTATAGAGAGGCTCATGCGAGCTATGTGGTCTTTGTGACCGAGCCAACTGACAAGAAGAGCGTGCAGAGGCGTGCCATGGAGGTGAATGTAGTAATGCCGGTGGTGCCGACCTATATGAACTGGTCTGAGCAGGAGATCACTTGGAGCAGAAAGAACACACCTCGGATCATGCCGAGCCCTGGAAAGTATGCCCTGGTGGTAGATCCAACGTTGTGTGGGCCTACCAACAATGTGAGGTTCACCCGAGTTCTGGTGGACAATGGCAGTGCCATCAACATCATGTACCGAGACACAAAGATGTTGTCCACTGTCCCGGTGTTGGCGTCACCATTGCACAATGAGCCGATGTTACTTTACATTGCGGCCACAAACCGAGTTGTAAGTGTGGCAGTGGTGGTGGAGCGCGAAGAAGGTGGCAGGTCGGTGCAGAGACCGGTGTATTACTTGAGCGAGGTGATCTCTACCTCGAAGCAGAACTATCCTCACTACCAGAAGATGACGTATGGTGTCTACCTGGCGGTCAAGAAGTTGAAGCATTATTTCCAGGAGCATCCCATGACGGTGGTGTGCGAAGCTCCAATCTCGGAGATCATCGGGTGCAAAGATGCAACTGGCCGAGTTGCCAAATGGGCGATTGAGGTGTCTCCATATGCACCACATTATGAGAGAAGAGACGCAATTAAATCCCAGGCGTTGCCGGACTTCTTTTGTGATTGGGCCGAGATGCAGTATGAGCCACCCAGGCCGGACTATAATTATTGGAAAATGCATTTTGATGGGTCCAAGACAAAGATCGGGCTGGGGGCTGGAATAGTCCTCACCTCGCCAAAGCGAGATCAGCTGAAGTACGTGCTGCAGATTCATTTCTCAGCATCAAACAATGTGGCGGAGTATGAGGCCTTAATCCATGGCCTCAAGGTGGCAAAGGAGATCGGTATCCGGCGTGTAGAGTGCTTCGGCGATTCCGACCTGGTGGTGCAACAATCTTCTGGAACTTGGGATGCTCTGGATGCCAACATGGCGTTATATCGGTTCCATGTGCAAAAGATATCCGGGTTCTTTGAAGGGTGTGAGTACAGGCATATACCTCGGGCAGAAAATGATGCTGCCGACGTGTTGTCAAAGCTCGGTTCATCAAAAGAGGCAGTACCACCAGGGGTAGCCCTGAATCACTTGAGAACTCCTTCAATCAAACCTTCTCCTGAATCCGAATCTATTTTCATCCCGGCGGAGCAAGAGCCCGGACCTGTTCCAATGGAGGTAGACGTCGGGTGCGTTTGGTCGGACCCGGGGACTGCGTGGCAGAGCTCGGGGACTGCGCACCGAACCTCGGGGACTGCTCATCAAGACTCGGGGACTGGTCGCAGGATGGTGGAGGAAATAATGGAGGTGAACGAGGAACTTTTCCTTTGCACCCAGTGCCGGAGTGGGCGGAGCAAATCATGAAGTTCATAGCAGAGGGAAGCTTGCCAGTGACACAACCGAGGCTAGGAGAATTCAAAGGAGGGCCAAGGCGTACACCATCATCAACAAGGAGCTCTATAAAAGAAGCGTAACCGAGGTGTTGCAACGGTGTGTCGAGCCAGCTGAAGGCAAGGAGATGCTTTTGGAGATCCACCAAGGAGAGTGTGGTCATCATTGCAGCACAAGAGCTCTGGTGGCCAAGGTGTTCAGGCATGGGTTCTATTGGCCCACTGCTCTTGCTGATGCAGAGGCCATAGTCCGGAGATGTGAAGGATGCCAAAGGTTTGCCAAGCAAACGCATATGCCAGCCTCGGCGCTCAAAACAATTCCTATCACTTGGCCGTTTGCGGTATGGTGTTTGGATATGGTGGGAGAGTTCAAACCAGCCCGAGGTAACATGACGCACATATTGGTGATGGTGGACAAGTTCACCAAGTGGATCGAGGTGAAACCAATCCGGAAGTTGGATGGTCATTCAGCAGTGACTTTCTTGAAGGAGATTATTCTGCGATATGGCTACCCCCATAGCATTATCTCGGACAACGGCACAAACTTTGCTGTTGGAGAGTTCGCTCGGTTTTGCATGAACAAGGGAATCCGGCTGGACATAGCCTCGGTGGCACACCCGGAGTCTAATGGACAAGTGGAAAGATCAAATGCTCTAGTGTTGGCCGGCATCAAGGCTCGGCTCATTGAACCACTGCTGAAAACGCCGGGGTGTTGGATAGATGAGATACCAGCAGTACTGTGGGGTCTAAGGACCACGCCAAATCGATCAACTGGCTATACGCCATTTTTTATGGTCTATGGGGCAGAAGCTATGCTACCCACTGACATCGAGTATGATGCGCCCAGAGTGGCAATGTACACTGAAGCCGAGGCAAAAGAGGCTCGGGAGGATGCAGTAGATCTGCTTGAGGAAGCAAGAGAGTTGGCCTCATCTCGGTCAGCAATATACCAACAAGGTCTCCGACGTTATCATAGCCGGAGTATCAACCCTCGTGTGTTTCACGAGGGAGATTTGGTGCTGAGGTGGTGCAGCGCAAGAAAGGCCGGCACAAGTTGTCACCTCCATGGGAGGGACCGTTCATTGTGACCCGAGCTCTGCTCAATGATTCCTACTATCTAATAGATGCGCAGGAACCAAGGGAAGATGGGCTGGACAACCCCGGATCAGAGGTCAGGCGACCATGGAACGTAGCTCTACTCCGACCTTTCTACTCATGAAAGGCGCAATGTATGTACCTCGGTTAATCCTTAATAAAATGTCGGCACTCCGAGGTTGAAGCTCGGGGACTGCCTCGCTCTTGTGCTTGTGTTTTATTTCTGTTTGTCAGTTTCGTTCATATGCCGAACTATTTTGAACCTCGTCTCAAACTTCAAGTAATGTATGCTGTGTAACTAATCTTGTGACTCGACTGGCATCTGCCTAAATGGTAGTCAAGAGCAAAGATGAAAAAACGTGGGAGACATGAAAATGAACTCGGGGACTCGGTCCAAAAATATAGTTCGGCATGTGTCGTTTACTAACCCCTGTCTTTACCTTTCGTTTATGTCGGATGGTTTTGAAACACACTTCGAGATTTGCTAAGTACTGTATGCTATAAATAACAATCTTGTGACTCGACTGTCGAACGCCTAAATGGTAGACAAGAGCAAAGAATGCCAGATATAGTAAACACGAAAGTGAACTCGGGGACTCGTTCCAAAAGGGTTCGGCATAAATTCTTAGAAAAGCTTGGTTCGGATAGCAAGTTAATAGTAATGGTAGCAAAGCAAACTACTTAAGGTCTGTTACATCTGCACCCGGCATACCGGGGATTTAATGTTTTGCTTAAGATAAATTCAGGCCTCGGAACCAGAGACCTCGGTCGCCGAAGTGGTGGCAGTGGGAGCCTCGGGCGCAGCAACCTCGGGCGCAGGAACAACCTCGGTCGCGGAAGCAACCTCGGTTGTGGGAGTGTTGCCGGGGTGTCCGTCACGTCGGAGGAAATCACCTCGGTGGCTACGCTTTGCCGGACTTGCCCTTGGAGTTCGGAGGTTCGTCGAAGCTGAAGTCATCATCAGAGCCTTCAGCCACCTCGGTTGTTTTGCCGGCCTTGCCCTTGGAGCTCTCAGGCTCGTCAAAGTCAATGTCCTCGCCTTCAGAACTTTCTTCACCGGACGCCGCTTCCTCGTCCGAGCTCTCTTCGTCCTCAGAGTAGAGGCGCCCGTCATCAAAGGTCCGGGTGTTTGCGTAACTAGCAAAGCGGTCGGCTGCTGCTTGGCGTTTCGCAATGCCATCCGGGGTGGAGTTCCAAGGAGAGCCCCTGCGCAGGGAGGTAACAGTGTGGATCTCAACATCCTCATACCAGGACAGCACGAACACCAGGGCCTTGTCCGCTCCAGCCCGAGCTGACGAGCATCTCCACTCCCGAAGTCTAGCCTCGGCTCCTTTCAGCTTCGTGGCGAGCTCGTCGATGCAAGTGGGGTCTTGACCTTGGGCCAGAGGGCACGGTGGACCTCGATGGCAGCATCAACAAGCTTGGTTCCAATGGCCGGAGCGGCCTGATCCGAGCGTTAAGGGCAACAAGGTGGTCCTGGATATCCCAGCTGTCGCTGAGAGTTTCTGTCTCAGCCCTCTTTGCCCGAGCTGCTTGAACTTCGCGGATAGCCTTGTCCTTGGAGTGCTCGAAGTTCTCTGAAGAGGACAAAAAGGCTGTCGCTGAAATAAGGCATACGGTGGCACGGGTGTAGGTCGGCAGAAAATAAGGAAAAGGGAGAAGAACTTACTGTCCATTTGATGATTAATCCGAGCGAGCTCGGACAACCAGCTTTTCGAGATAGCTCGGAGGGCGGTAAGTTCGGCTTCGGCCGAGGTGGCACGGCTCTCCAGGGTCTTGGCAAGCTTTTGCTGCTGTTCGGCGGCCTGGTCCTTAACCTTCATAGCGTCCTCCACAGCAGTCTTGGCTTCATTAGCCCGGTTCAGCTCTTGTTGCAGCCGAGCTATTTCATCCTCGGCTGTCTTCAACTTGGAGGCGTAATCCTTGTCGCTCTGCTCCTTGGCGGATAAAGAGTCCGGTGAGACTTCTTCATCTGTTGTGATCCAGCAGGAGGTTCTTGAAGACTTGTCCGAGCATTGTTGCATTCCTGAAAAAATAGAGAGATCAGTTCGGATAAATCCGAGGTATTTCTAGCACCCGAGGCCCAATTGAGTCCCGGGGACTTGGCATTGGCCTCGGGGACTCAGCATGGGAGAAATGACAAGTTTTTGAGATTCAAGCCGAGCAATTTTAACTCGGTGGAGTGTCAATTGCTCAACCCGAATCTCGGGGACTGGGAATAGTGTATGTTTGTCATTTGATTTCAAAGGAAGAAAGAGAGCTGTGTAAAGAAACTTACCGAGGCCTTCTTGCTGCAATCAAGGACTGCAGTCTGCATGTTATAGATAGATTGGAGCACGGCGCTGGGTCCAACTTGATGCTCAGAGCTCGGGTTGGAGGAGACCTCGACAGTGTCAGCCGAGTTCCAGTCCATGTCATAGTGCTTCTCCGAGCCTAGGCTGTTCCCGCTCTTGGTCCGGAGTTGCCCGACCTCCCAGCTGCTGATGTCCGGCTGGGTAGTAGCAGCGAATAAAGCTCGGGAGGTGGCGACCTGAGAGCTCGAGGGCGCGGCCTTGGTCAAGGTGGACCTCGGCGCAGAAGCGGGAACATGCGGCACCAGTTGGGTGCTCGCAGTCAAGGGGCCTGATGACGGTGGCGGCATCGGAGTTTGCTGTGGCTGTTTGGGGGGCTCAACGTTTTGAGCTGAATCTTTCTGCTGCTGCTGGAGCTTTTGCTTCTGCAGTTGTTGTTGTTGTTTCTTCTTTTGCTGCTGTTGCTGCTGGTTGCGCGCAGCTTGAGACTTGGGGGACAGCCGAGGCTCCTGCACGGCTTTAACCGGAGTCTTGGCGCGATCTGTCTCCGCATCCTTCTGAGGAGGCGGAGGAGTCTGATCTCGGCGGGGAGCAGAGTGCCCCAGGCCGGAGTCAGAGCTCGGCGGTGGAAGTTCGGCGGAGGAGACGCGCGCCGGGAGGAGATGGTCTTCTCCGGGCTGGTGAGGTCAATGGACGGTCCTGGAGGAGAGGCTCTGGCGGGGCTGCCGAGGTTAACCTCGACCTCGGTTGTCTGAGCTTCAACCACTGGAGGCAGTGGTGAGTGTATCGAGCTATGGCTCTGTTTGACCTGCCGAGCCGGGCTAGACGAAAGAGAAAGATTAAGTTAGAGTGTAAAAAGCTTAACCTTGGAGCAGCGTGAGAAGTAAGGAGGAGCAAAGGTGACTTACGCATCTTCCTCCACGGGACCTCGTTTCTTGCGCCGCGCCGAGGTCTTCTTGGCACGCTTGGCTTTGGGCGCTGCAGTCTCCGAGGTCTTGGAAGCCTCGGCATCCGAGGTACCAGGTCCTGAGCGCTTCCGGGAAGCTGCAGACGCTGGATGAAAGTTCTTATATGTTGGAGGAGCATATGAAATGGGAATAACGTTGACAGGTTCCAGAATTTGGCAATCGTCATCGTCATCATCGTCGTCAGACCAGTCTCTGATGGAACTGGGAACTTGTTTCTTACCCGGGTTGGAAGAGCAGTCTTGGGGGCGGACCTCGGAACGGCCTTAGGGATCGGCAGGTGATCCTCATTGTCCGGGTCTTCAGTCTCTGGACCTTCCAGGGCGAGGCGGGCAGGCGCCCAGTTCGACAGCTCCGCGCCGTCCTCGATCAGCTGCCGGGCGAACCGCTGCAGGAGTGGCAAAAAAGAATTGAGTTAAGAAGCAACCGAGGTGTGCAAGACCGGAGCGTAAGCTCGGAAAATTAGTAAGTACTCACTTGCTCCGGAAGATGTTCTCTGTCGTGAGGCTCCACGCCCCATGTCCACTCCTCGTCCATCTCAGTCTGGGCAACGGCTTTGACCCGGCGCCAAACTGAGGCCTTGGAGAGCGCCTTGCTGCTGATCCGAGTAGGATCGAGTAGACCTTCCATATGGCAGATCTTATGGGCTCGTTGTTGAAGGGGGCTGACTCTTCGTTCCACAAAAGTCCGGAGGATGTCATCGGAACCCCACCCTCTTTTCTTGAGATCCAGCATGTATTCATGGATCTCTTGAACCTCGGCGTAGGCGTCCTCCGGGTTGAAGTCCCAATTGAGTTGTGCAGTGGGAGGGCCGAGCTGGAAGTCCGGGAGGTTGATGAGGTCGACAGTACCGGGGTTCCTCACATAGAAAAAGGATCGCTGCCACTTCTTGCAGCTCTCCAGGCCTTTGATCCGTGGGAACTCGGAGTACAGCCGGGGTGAGATAGAGGCCGCACCACAGGCAGTCATATCTTTGTTCACAACCTCCTTGTTGGGGATGCTCTGTTTCTTCAGTTGGAAGTACTTGGCCCAGCCCTCAACGCTCGGCCAGAGGCCGAGATATCCTTCAGAGAAAGCTGCATAGCACGACAGCTGTAGCATGGAGTTAGCAGGGAGATGGTGCGGCTGCAAGCCGAAGAACTTCAGAAATTCCCGAAAGAACTTGCTGGCCGGAAGTCCGAATCCGCGCTCGAAGTGAGAGACAAACACCACTTTCTCGCCGGGGTTGGTGATCGGTTCGCCGTCCCCAGTGTGAAGCCGATATAGCAGTTCGGCTGGGATTCGATGAGTTTCTTTGAGCCATTTGATATCATCGTCAGTGACGTCCGAGCCATCCCATCCACCTCTCTCGCTGGCGGAAACCTCGGCGCGGTTTGACGTAGATATTGCCGACATGTTGAGGCTTTCCTGCAGAAGAGGAAGGTTCAACCGGGGTAAGTACCTCGGACAGTTCAGGATATCCGGGGTAAAATACCTCGGATCAGTCAAAACAGCCGAGCTAAAGAGTTTTGGGCGGGAAACATGTTTCTACCATGGCGAGATATTAGCAAAGATCTACCGGTGAGCCAAAAAGGGAAATAAAAAAGTTCATCCAGGGGCAAAACTAAAAGGACAGTGCTACGGGTGCTGGTACAAGTCTAGAGGAGATCTACAGTGGCTAAAAAGTGCAAAGGTAGAGCATCTAGTTCATCAAAATCCTCGAGTTCATCGGAGGATGAACACGGTCATGGCATGGGCAATGGAGGGGAACGAAGAACTCACCGTGGAGGAACGCGAGGGATCGGTGGCAGTTGATGGCGCCAGGCGCAGCGCGCGTACTCCGGTGCGGCGAGGCGCTCGGCGGCGGCGCGGAACGAGGCGGCAGAACGGCGGCGCGTACTCCGGTGCGGCAAGGTGCTCGACGGCGGCGACGGAGGCAGTGGCACGGAGTGGTGTGCGATGGAGGAAGAAGACGATGAAGTTACCCCTGGGCCCCTATTTATAAGCCGCGTGCGGTTACGGCGTGCATTAACTGCGCACTACCGCGCGGTTATCGGGAAGGCGCGGGATCGTGTGCGGGCGGAGAAGCGGTTGCACGGTTGGTGGCCGCACGATCGGCCACATCGTGGGCCGCAGAGTGGCAACCGCCAACCTCGGATTTCCTGTGCCGGTCAGCGCGAGAATCGAGGAGTCGCGGGCGGTCAATTTGGTCTCGCACTTGAGTGCGCAGGTGCGCTGTTTGGTGGGTCCGGCTGACGAGCGCGGCGTGTGGTCAGGACCTGTCTTTCAGAGGTCCGGGTTTCGAGGTCCGGAGAGATTCTTCGCCACGTACCTCGGAAAATCTTGAGGCAAGATTGTGCTGAGTCACATAGCTCGGAAAGTTCAGATTGCAGATCTACCTCGGATTAGATGGTGGTATGTGGGGTACCTCGGCGGAACTATGTTGGAGGTCGGTTTAGAGGTGGTGCATTGCTTATTTTGAACCTGCTACGGCCCTCCATCCGAGGTCGTAGGACCGCACCAGCTTCGGGGACTAATGTCGGGGGGCTATCCCCGGGTAGGGTCAAGGCTTGGCATAAGTGGAGTTCGAAGGTGTGCCGAGGTACGGAAAGGGCCGACCTGCTTGGGCCTGGGAGAGTCCGAGCTTCACCTTGACCTGGAGAGTTTAAAGGCCGACCTATCTTAGCCCAGAGGGATCCGAGGTATCCCGTCGACCTGGGCCGAGGTTCACTGTCCGAGCTACGTTCAGCCGACCTAGCTACCTCGGTGCTATGGTTTGTGTGTGAGAGCAGGAGAAGCTGTGGGGAGGAAGTAAGATCCGACCTGGTAAAGATCTTAAGCGCAAGACCCGAGGTACGGAGCTCGTCACATCCGTGCCGAGCTAACCGAGGTGGTAGGCAGTAGGTCGGGCAGGAGTCAATGCTCCTGTCACTTCCAGCCGGGTACAAGAGCACCTGACACGGGAGCGTCTGTCAAGGAGCCTGGCAGAGGCGTGCCCCGGGTTCGGCGGGCCTGCACGTCTCTGACCGCTGACCACGCGGGATCTGGGAAAAGGCTACGAGGTAGCTCTGCCAGGCCGTCCTGTCTCGGTCAGAGGGGACATGCTAGTTCTGCCGTTAGGCTACAGGAGATGGGCAAGCCACGTCTTCCCTGACCGAGGTACGGTGGTACGGTGGTGACCGTTGCAGAGGCATGGCAACAGTGTTCGGCGAGGGGCACAATGGTAACCCGGCTGGCCTATATAGTGGGCTTCACCCCCCTCCTGCTAGAGAGATCCCCCCCCGCTGGAACTAGTTGATCAAAGAGAAAGAAAGAGAGAGAGGAAGCTCGGAACACCCCGGAAACACCTCGGATTCAGCTCGGAGTGCCTTCTTCCTCCCGTCTAGCTCCATCTTTTACCTCAAGTTCTCACCATTGTAGCATCATACAGCTCGAGGAGCAGCTTGTACTTGTCACTTTGAGCTATACACTGAGTAGGATAGTGCTGCAGTAGGGGTGTTACCTCCGCAAGAGGGCCCCGAAGCAGGGTACATCGTGGTGTGCTTTGTGTTCTTGGTTGCTTGATTCTTCGTTCGTGTTCTTGCGTGTTCTTGCGTGTGCACTTCTTGAGTGCATAAACCCTCCCCGGATTCCCCCAACGACCATTCGGCCCCATCTTAGCCATACCTATGGCATCTGCCGTGATCCCACCATGACAAGGCCGCAATGGAACTGGTAATGGCAAGAATGCCGCACCCGCTTGGGAATGGCTTTGTTGTTTAGGCCGTCTGGACCACATCAATGCTGAAGAGCTGAAGAAGCGCCAGATGTTGTGCTGGGTAGTTCCTTGTCAACTCAGTACCTGCAAATGTCTGTTTTTATTTTGGTGCCACCCATTCATTTAATACCAAAGAGTTTGTTTCTAAGGGAGGTTTGGTCGGGAGTCTTTTACCCAAACCGATGTTGGTACAAACCCCAGGACTGTTAGCCAAAACCAACCAGATGTGTTCCGAAACCCCT
>CAMZMU010000036.1:705706-747153 GCA_947311845.1 Poa pratensis
GCGGCCAGATATCCGGGCTGGCGCACGGGACGACCGCCTCTCTGGAGATATGTTCCAGGGAGGGGTGTCACAGTTATCCCTACTAGTGTTCTTATCAAATTCCTTGCCATCGGTGTCGAATTGGGGAAAGCCCTTCTTCAGGGGAGCCGGTTTAGCTGGGGATGGTAGGCCTTTGCCAAGCAAGACCTCGCATCACCCCGGCCCTGCACGCAGATCTCTTGAGCAATTATCCATTGTGGGCATTGTTGACAGATGCCCAAGGACTTCAGTGTACGCGCTTGGGCGGGTTTCTCCCAATTCCTGCGGCTTTGATAACCTCCCATCTACCAAAGTACAGCTGACGGTCAGGTGTACATGCACTTGATCTTCTCGACATCAGTTTTGCGAAGCGAAGGTTGCCATCACGAGGGCCTGAGTAGAAAGGCATAACAGTGAGATTTAAAAACCGGGTCTGCTTGCTCAGTTCAGTTCGAAGTTTAAAGGAGGTAATGCTTACCCAGTAAGATTTCAACCATAGAGGTGTCATTTTCTTCAGCCGGGTTAGCTCGCCTAGTGGTGCTATCCTGCTGAATTGCAGTGTGTTAAGTTGCTCTGGAAGTTTTCCTCGTGCTCTGCTTATCCTTCTCCAAGTCAGAGTTTTCTTGAGTCAGAGCGGTGATTTTTCTTTTAGTGCCTGAAGTTGGGTTGCGTGATCAGCCCCGGTATTCAGTTTCACATCACCTTCACTTTCCTTGGAGCCGGCAATTTCTTCATTGCTTTTTGCTCGTATGTTCCGGTTTCACAATCAAATAGAGAATAGTATGGTAAGCCTCAAGTTGCTAAAGGAAAGCAACCCAGAACTTGGGCTACATGTGCAAAAAGTTTAAAAGTATCTAAGTGTTAGCACAGGTAGCTGTGGACAGCTAACACCCGTCCTTGGGGGCTACAATTCAAGTTTGTCCTGAAAGATGAGCAGTTTTAAAGTGATGAAGTTTTTAAGTCCCAGCTTGTTGTAAAACAGACAAACCCGGGCCCTTGGGGCTACAGGGTTGAAATTTTTATCTATGGCATTTGTTTTTCAAGCACCAAGCTCATCAAAAGAGATAATCTTGGAGCTTGGGTAGGCAGAGTATAGTTATGCAAGAGGTAGCAAGAAAAAATGAGTACCTGGTATCGTTCTGGATCAGGGAAACAAGTTCAGCCTCCAGATTCTGGTGGTGAGAAAGGCGAGTGAAATATTCTTCGCAGAGACGGGACGGACATGGCATCCAGAGCCGGCAAATCTGACAAAGGAGCCGGATTCTTGCCCTTGGCAGGGACGCCGGGTTAGCATCTGGAGCTGGCACCTTGGCAAGAGTTTCAGGAGCACCTTGTGCTGGAACGCGCCGGGTTCCAGTAACTTGTACTTCATCTTCTTTGGTTCCAGAGCCTAACCGGGCGAATGAGTAGCTGGGGAGGATTCTGGCACAGGATCAACCGTGTTTTTTGGAGATGCCACGGGTTGCATGCTCCGTTGGCTCTGGCACTGGAGCAAGGTAGTGTTTTTAGTCAAAAAAAAGGAGCAGTTAAAGTACAGAGGAATGGAAAAGGTGTGTGAAGATTTCTAACCCGGTGTTTGATCTGGAATCCTCGGTGTGCTAACTCCATCCGAGGAGGAATCTGACAAACGAGATGGTTTAGCGACCCGGATCTTGCCAGCTAAAGGGTACTGTTTGCTGGGCGTCTTTGGATGGTTTTGGCCCAGCTTGATAAAGAGCGTTGAGGGATACCTGGGCTCAGGGAAGCATGGCTTGTAGAAGATCGGGGTTCGGGCCTCTTGTTCGCCTCAGCCTCCTCTCTGCAGCCTCCTTTTCCTGGTTTGTGCTTAAGTTTGAGATGATTCATCATGAAACTGAGAAATGAGAATATGTACCTTGCAATGGTGCCCGGTCCTCTTTTGAGTAGGAGGTGCAGCAGTTTGGGGACCCGGCCGTCGTCCGAAGCCGGGTCAGTGGGCCTGGAATAAGATTTGCCGGTTATCAGTAGAAGTGTCCTTGTTGGGAACTTCGTTGTTATCAATTGGATGAAGAGCTGGCCTACAGAGTCTAGCTCACCTTCTTCTTCTTCGTTATCTTCACTTTCTGTGTCCTCCCCTTCAGGAGAGGATGTAGGGGTAAAATCCACGCTCCACCACTTGGAGTCCTGAGAAAAAGCAGTCACAGTAAGTAACATTCTATGGATGAAATTACCGGGTTAAAGCTAGCATAAATGATCAATGGATTGGTTTTTACCGTGGAGGGTTTGTTCTTAGCACTAAAGGGGGGCAAGCCCGTCCAGCGCAATGGCATCTTTTTTTCGCCAAGCAATTTCTTGGCTTCTTCACGAGCTGATCATCAGTTAGCGTCATCTCAGAATAACGCATGTTATCTGTGGTTTCACCAGTGTATTGGCAAAATAGCCAGGTCCTGATGTGAGTGGCTGGATGAACCAACCGATCAGCACTTGACAAGGTCAGTACCTTGAGGCCATGGTTAAGTAAGGCTCTGGCCGCGCGAAGTATGGGCTCAAGTTTGACCCGGTCTTCATCTGCAGCGTAGCTGTTCATCTTGGCCTCGTAAGTCAAGCCTGAGTTCCGGAAAGCCGGGTAAGGGGCATCGTCAGACTCGGGGTGAAGTGTCTTTGCAATAAAACTATGTGTTTTGCCATCCCTTGGGATAGCTGGCTAAAAGAAGAGCCGGCAAATCGCATTCCCTGCGCGTTGGATTGCAACTCCACCATATGGGAGCACTTGGTCCTTGCGAGATGGGTTGCAGTAGAAAAAACTCAAGGAAAAGGTCGAGGTTTGGAGCCATTTGCAAGTAGTCTTCACAGTACACAACAAAGTTGCTGATGTTCAACATAGAGTTGGTGCAATATCTTGAGGCCTAAGGCCGTAGTACTTCAAGACCCGGTGGAAAATAGAGAGCCTGGGGGCGAAAACCGCGCTGTACATGATCGAGGAAGACAACTACTTCACTTCTTTGGGGTTGGGGCGGATTTCTTCCCCAGCAGCGCGCAGCTGATCTCTGTTTTGGGAGGAAGCGCGCGCAGTTCACGTATTCTTGCAGCATTAAGTTGTCACTGTGGATTTGGTCCAGTTGACCTGAGTAGCAGCGGGGGCGGTGGAGCCAGATGCACCAGCATGGGTGCTATGAGGTTTCTTCGCGAGTTTCTTCGCTGCACGGGGACCTCCAGCCTTCACCTTATCCTTCGTCATGACTGCGGAGCTTCGAGGTTTCTTGGCTGCAACAATGGCGATGACAAACCCTAACCGTAAATGCGGATGTGTGGAGAGGAAAGTGTGAAGTAAATTTGGGCCAGATATTAGAGTGGAATCGAGTGCGGAGCATGGATGTGAGGGAGAATCGTACCTGTGGATCTTCTCGCGGTGTTTGGAGGCTTGATTGGAGATTGGATCTGCGGCTGCTACAGTACGGGCGCGAGGAGGATGACGAAGATGAACTGAGTGGGGAAAAAATGACTGCGTGTCTCCTGGTCCTCTATTTATAACCGTGGTGAAAACCCTAGGGGTGTTGCGGTAAAAAGTGAAGAGATAAGGATCTTTGACCAAAAGTAAACGACAAACAGAATGAGATAATCACGGGTATTAATTGATAAGATCGCGATTAAGATGGATGAGGATGGATTTACAGTTGGGCGATAATTTTCACTAAGTGTTAAGTACGAAACCTGGGGGCATGTGAACCCGGCAAGAGATAGCCCAGGTTACGGCGTGAACCGCCAAAAGGACTGGCCAAGCTAAGGAGGAAAAGAGACGTATTCTGGTATTTAATCTGTTATGTGTTATTTATGTTTCAGGTGATTACCCGGCTGGCCAGGATAACAGCTTGCTCAAAGAAGCAATATTCAAGAATAGAAGCAGAGCATGCCAACCTGGCAACAGGTTAATCTGGGGCTACTGATGGGGGGATAATTAACCCGGTAGGCCCATGAAGAGGAAGCATGACCGCCAGGCAGGAGGCCCGGCCAGGCCAGCTAACCATAAGTATGGCCGGGTTTATGTCACTGGGCCAGAAGGTTTGGCGGTAACCCGGTTCAGGAAGGAAAAGTTCTAGAAGACCAGAGGCGGTTCGGGACTTGGAGGACACGAAGGCTAGAAGAGGTAGAGTAGGACTCCGAGTCTGGGTAGAGCACGGGTTCATATTGTAAAGCGCCAGGAGACCGGTCATCTATATAAACCGGTCCCTGAGCCCTAGTTTAGAGAGAACTTTACGATCCAAGCTTAGGCGAGAGAATCATAGAGGAGAAACCCACGCTACCAAGCGAACCTTGTAACCAAGATCGAGATCCGGCTCTGTTGTCGTAGCCGGGTTATCGAGATCAATAACAAGATAGCAGGAAGTAGGTCTTTATCTCCAATGGAGAGGCCGAACCTGGGTAAACCCTTTGTCCCTGCAGTGCTAAACAATCTCCCAGACGCCAGTGTCGCCTTGCCCCATCAACTCAAGCTACCCCAAAGTAGCATCTGCCGTGTTATCTACCCCACGACAAACACAGCGTAGGCCAGCTTTTGATAGTGCGGGTACCGCTGCTTTGATATGGAGAGCACTTCACTCAATTAATAGACTAGACGTTGTATGCTTTGGGCGTGTCCCTCCTCCCTGCATTCGACTACCAGTACGGTGCTTACCATCCTGTTAGTTGTGGAGACATACAGGTATAGCGGCTCTTGTTCCCTTGGTGCGACGAGGATTGGAGGGTTTGTGAGGACTCGCTTGAGATCTGTGAAGGCTGCTTCGGCACTGGCGTCCACTAGATTTGTATGCTTTCTTCATCAGTCGATAGAACGGGGAGTGCTTTTTTCGCCCAGTTTGCTGATGAATCGACTGAGTGCTGCCACTCGACCCGCTAATTTTGCACGTCATGGAGCTTTGAAGGCCTTTGCATAGTCAAGATGGACTGTATTTTCTCCGGGTCTGCCTCGATTCCTCGGGCCGAGACTAGATACCCAAGAGCTGCCGGCTGGAACGCCGAACGTGCACTTCTTTGGCTTGAGCTTGATGTGGAAGCGTTTGAGGTTGCCTGAGTAAGCATCCAGGAAGACAAGCGAGCGCACGCGACGGTGGAGTCGACGATCTGGTCGATTCGAGGTAGTGGAAAGTGATCCTTTGGACAGCATTTATTGAGTGCTGTGAAATCTACGCACATCCGAAGGATATCTGTGTGCTTCTTCTCTACAAGTACGGGTTGGCCACCCATTGTGATTTCTTGATTTCTCTGATGAAACCTGCGAGTAATCTGTCGACTTCGGCTTCGACTGCGGTTCTTTTCGGGCCGGATATGCGGCGCATTGTTTGCTTGACTGGTTTAGCATCTGGGAATAATTGCAGAGAGTGCTCGGCGAATTCCCTGGAATACCTGGCATGTCGCTGGACACCACGCAAATATATCCCAGTTCTCACGGAGGATTCGACGAGCGCGCTTTCCTATGCGATAGGCAGACTCGAAAAGACATTGACTGTCTTGGTCGGGTCAGTTGGGTGCACCTGATGCAACCTTGTGTCATTGGTGGGTTGAATGCTCTGTCGACTGCCACCTTCTTGTGCTCCTGCATAAGTGTTCGATCGTTGGAGGCCGCTAGATCGGCGAGTGTTGCTTCCATGCCGAACATCTCAGAGATTTTGCTGAACTCTCGGTCGCAAGAGTCGGACTTTTGGAAGTTTCCTTTGACTGTGATTACTCCTTTTGGTCCTGGCACCTTCAGCTGGAGGTACGCATAGTGTGGAACCGCCATGAATCGAGCAAACGTCGGGCGTCCAAGTATGGCGTGGTATTGTGATTTCCAGTCGACAACTTCGGACTCAATCGACTCTGTCTGAAGTGGTCTTGTCCCCGAACGTTACGTCGAGTTGTATGGTGCCTTCTGGGCTTATTGCTTTGCCTGGAACGATACCGTGAAAGGTATTTGAAGATCTTGACAGGTTTTCGACTGACCTGTTCATTTTGCGGAGCGTATCTGCAAAGATGATATTTATGCCGCTGCCACCATCCATGAAGACTTTGGACATGGCGTAGCCTCCAATTTGTGCGTCGAGTACCAGAGCAGAGTGCCCTAGACGAACGACGATGGTGGATGGTCTTCTCTGCTGAAGCTTATTGCAGTTTTGGATCCTTCAAGAATTCAGTTACGGCAGGAGGTGACATGACCGCCATGTTTACTTGTCGAGTGCGAAGTTTTGCTCCCCGTTGGAAGGGCGACCTTTCTGTATCATGTACATCTGCCCTTGGGCGGAGGGTACTGAGGTTCGTCCACCGAGGTACGGGTTGTATGGCACCCGCGATATTTCCGCCTGCGGCAGGCTGTGGTGGTGGAGGTGGTGCCATCAGGACGGGTATAATGTTTGGTTGAGGCACAGGTGCAGGTCCGGGTGCGTGTGCGGCCGTTGCCTTTCTGAGTTGTACGTATTCAGACGCTAGTTGGTCGAATTCCCTGCAGTTTCTCATCGAGTGATTAGAGCGCAATTTTCCGTCTTCCCCCTTGTACAAGTGGAATCTGCAATCAGCATCCATCTTTTCTTCGAATGATCGCTCGGCTTGTGCGCCGGTGGAGCGCGACTTGCGCCAGTCCTTCCTTTTGTAGTTGTCGCTGCGTTGGCCGCGGTCTCGACTGTCCCGGCGATCATCTCGACTGTCCCGTCGATCTTCTGACCGCCGGTCGCTTCTGTCTTGGTCGTTCCGGGGTGTGGAGACCAGCCACCATGAATTCGGGTCTGTCGTCGTCGTAGTGACGTTTTGAACGTTTGCGCCTTCTGTAACATCCCAAAAATATTAATCAGTATTATTATTCCAAAAATGAGGGCCAACAAAAACTTTTGCTTAATATACGTGTTGATCTCATATTGTTGCTTGTGTTGTTTATTTCTTGCTAGTTGTATGTTGTTTGCTCTAAATAAAGACAGGAAGAAAGATGAGAATTAAAATAAAAAGAAAAGCAAGAAAATAAGGTGCAAGTGTCACATAAATTCTCCAAGTGAGAAATTGTTTTCCTTTACAATAAAATTCAGAGGAGTGTAATGTAAACACTCCCATGTTATCCTTACTACTTTTCTATCTCCAACAATATTTTAAATTAGTTTTAAAATTCAAAAGTAAAATTCAATTGGAAATAAAACCAAATTCAATAATTAAAACCCTATGAACAAAAAAATGATTCAAAACATTTTATTTTGTAAAGCCAAGTTTTGTGAAGCTTCTGCATGCCATGGGAAGGCTTCACAAATTTTCTTGAATTTTTATAAATAGATTTAGTGCCCTAATTAAATTCAGGAAAAGCTTCTGGTTTGAAAAAAAAAGAAAGAAAAAAGAGAGAAGCCAGGGGGTTTTCTGCAAAACCCTCTTCGCCTACCCCTCCGTCGCCGTGTCGTCGCCGCACGCCGCGCGCCTCGCCGTTCCCCGGGCCCCCCAGGCCCCATTGCTCGCAGCCATCCACGCTCGTTGCCTCTGCAGTCGCCGCAGTCGCTCGAGCACCCCTTGACCCAATGCCCCCCCTGTCCCCTGCATCGCCGCCGTGGTTTAAACGGACGGCGAACCGGCCAAATTGGCCAGCTCACTGCTCCCCGACACGCACGGCTCGGCCAGCGCCTTCTAGAACGTGACCGGACCCCGCTCGACCTGCAGCGCCACCCCTCGTGCACCACTGCCTCGAAATCGAGCCGAAAGATCGCCGGTGCGCCATGGACGGCCGTGCGCCCCGTCCACGATACGCCGGCTCCCGCGCTATAAAACCACCCCGCAACCTCTGGAAGCAGCACACCATCCCACTCCCTCGCTCCCCTCTCCAATTTCACCGTGAGCCGCAGGAGGGGTGCCCTGCCGAGCTTGCCGCCGTCGAGGTCCGTCGTGGCCGCAGCGCCTCGCTACTACCTTTCCCCCTCCAACCCCTCTGCTCTGCTTGCCCAACTTCACCACACTCACGCGCATCGTTTCCCCCTCTGGTTCATGCACAGGAACGCCGTAGGGAGCTCGCCGGAGTTGCTGTCGTGCCGTGCGAAGTTCGGAAGCTCGCCGTGGACGCTGCGCTCCGTCCCAGCAAGCAGGACTCGACCAGAAGCTTCCCCAACGCCGCCGCCGTCGTTTTGCGTCGTCGCCAAGCCTTCCCGAGCCCTCTAGGTGAGGTTTTGCCCAACCTCGCCGTCGCCGGAGCCACGGCACGCCTAGAATGGTCGTCGCCGATGGTTTCGTTGCGGGCCATTGGATCTCCATCCAACGGTAACATACCGTTTCGATTAGAGAGAGAGAGAGAGAGACTGACGAGCCGGCCCGCTCGTCAATGTTTTATTAATTTCCCCGCGTGCACTGTGCCGCTGACCAGTGGGTCCCCCATGTCAGCAATTTCAACATTATCCACAACAGTGGATTTTTCCTAATTTAATTCTCTGATTTTCAGTACTGTTATGAAATTGTAAATTCAATATCTTGAGATTTACGAATCCAAATAAATAAAACTCAATTGTTCTGAAAATCTTATGAAAATGTTTAACCAACCTAATTGGTTCTCATGTCATTTAATTAAATAGATAAAAAGTATTATTAAAAACACTACAGAAGGTTTAAATTCTAAACTTGTTTGTTTCTGATACTCTGTTAGTCCAAATAATTCCAAACAAATTTTCTAGCTTAGTACTGCCATGTGTAGTTCCCTAATTTTGGTAGAATTATGTGTGCAGTAGTATTTGTTTAGTATAAAGTTGAAGTTAATACCTTCTGTACTCAAACATTTAAAAATGTTTAATGGTAAACCCAAATGAATTAGGACCAATTTTGTTAGGTCATATTTAGTCATGTTTAGGTCCCTAAAAGGATTTAATTTGGAGCAACAGATTTAATTGGTAGCTAAAACTTGATTTTAAGTTACTGGATTCAAACAAATGTGTAGAGTTTAGTAATTCCAATTAATCCAACTCAATTGTGTTGTCTTCTACACATCAGTAGCTTTACCATAGAATTTTAGTTTTTATTTTTGTGACCAACATAACTCAAATTGTGGAATTAACATGTTCAAAAGTTTCTGCCATAATTTAGAAGTAATTAAATATGTTTAATTCAATTATTTTGAAAACCAAATTGTATGGTTGATGTGGGCAGTAGCTAATTGTGATGTTTGTGATGATATTTGTGATGCTTGCTTGAGTAGTTTTAGTATTGTTTGCATTGCTTGTTTGCCGTTTAGACGAGACGTTGCCGGAATCTACGAGGAGGGGGAATTCTCTGATCATCAAGCACAAGAACCCGAGAACTTGCCGAGCAAGGCAAGCTACTCCCTGAGCTTGCACCTAAATACATATGCATCTACTTGGATCAAATGATTTACTCTTAAGGCATTGGTTTACAAAACCTTTTTCAAATAGTATATGGATATTATTTTGCCACCCTATGTAGAAATATAGGGTAGTTTATATAAAAACTATAGGAGGAGGGAAACAATGTTGTTTATTCAAAACTCTTTTGAAAGGACTTGGTGGTTATGGAATACCGAGATGTCGGTTGTGAAAGTAAAGAAGTGGAGAATGGTGATGTTTATGAAAAATGCACATTGTGTCCTAGTACTATGACAAACCAATCTTACCCTGTGCGACCACATCTACCCATATATGGGAAAGGGCGTAGTCATATAATTTGCTCATATTAGTTTGGATGCCTCAACAACGAGGATGACCTCGTTCATGCAGGGGATGGTTTGGTGACCTACCCCTGACTGGGTCCTAACACGATGGTGGGAGGATTGAAGGGTTCGCTCGCTGTCGTGGGGGTCACTCTTCGACTACCCACGGTGGGGGGGTACCTGGGTCACGCCAAGCCCATCAGCCTTATGACGAGGGCCCAAGGAAGGCCCAAGGAGGACGACGTGCGGACCCAAGATAGTCGACGCTAGGTCATGCGACCCCGCCATGCTTGTAAGCGCCATCGGCCCATTACCTGTGGGACCTAGCATACCATATAAAGGCTAGGAGGGTCCTTCGTCTAGGGTTTCGCTCATAGCCGCCACCACAACCCTAGCGAGATTGCACATCTCGCATTGTCGCCACAATCACCATCAATAACAGAACAGCAGGAGTAAGTAGGGTGTTATCCTCCGGGAGCCTGAACCTGGGTAAACGCCTGCTTGTCGACGTCGTGATCACCAGGCTCATCTCTCCCATCAATCAAAACCCGGTGGGTACACCCCAGGGATTTGCGAGTCCACACCTCGTCACTCGCGGGCGTCCAGAACTACGAGTCCTCACACTTAGGTTTCCGACGGGAGAATCTGGACTGGGTGTTGATGGAAAGGATGATAATTCGTAGCGGTAGGTCCTATACTAGCATGAGCAAAGGACAGGTATGGTCGGCGGCTTACTTCGCATACACCTTGTATGGCGAGACGTGGCAGACTCGATGAGTTGCCGGATGGATGGGGGAAAAGCGTGCTACCTCTGCAGAGTAAAAACTATTCGAATAGCCGAGTCCTCGGATATGGACAGTTGGGAGGCTGTCCTATGACCATGTGCAAGTTTTTGGAAAAAGCTTTAAGTCTAAAAGAAATGAAATGGTGATGGGTTACACAGCTATACCAAAGGGAAGTGGTATGAGTTGTGGAATAATGGGCCATGGTGAGCCATGGTCAGAAAAAGGAGGAGTTTTGGAGAAACAAATGATGGTGGTGACTTCTTTCAAAGAGTTAAAACTCTTCTTACTTTTCAATAAAGATATAGAGATGTTTTAAACAAATAAAAGTTGTAAGTAAATAAAACTAGTGCTACTCATGTTGGGGTAGTTTGCGAGTCATTCAAATGTACTCATATTGGTTTCGTCCTGGCTATTGTCCTAGCCAGACTACGAGGAGGAGCACTACGCCGAGCAGAATATGGCGACTTCTACGCAAACTAAGGATCTCCACAGTCAGCTGCCTGTCGGGTCGTTCGTTAGATATGATGTCTACTACGCCGTAGCTTCCGCTGATATTTGGTTTGGCCATGAAGGCACCTATGTAAGACTTTCTATTCGGTATTGTATGGATGTAAACTTTGGTATCCAATTCGGATTATGTGCAACGACAGACTGATCACGGGATCGTTGTGTTAAGCATAATCGGGTATTTCGGATAGCTAGTCCGGGTCCCCACAGACTTGGTATCAGAGCCATCCTGTCTTTAGGAAACCTTAGTTAGCTGGTCGTTTGTCAAATGTTACAAAAAGATGAATTTCTAAAGAAGAAAGGAATGAAGTATTTTGAAAACTGCTTATCTCCATCCTCTTACTTATGCAAAATTTTACTCCATTAAATATTACATTTTCCTTGGTATCCCTAAAATTTTGCACACCTCTCATTAAGTTAAAATTTGACTCACTTGTTGCCCTACTATATTAAAATTTTGATATACTTGTCACCTAACTAACTAAAATTTTGCTTAAAAATTGTAGATGGCACTCCATTGGACCGAGTTCGTTCAGCTGGAGAAGGACAGCAAGTTGACGTTTGAGAGGGACTTGTTCGAGTTGAGCAAGCTGTTTAGGTCGCCCCGCTCCAGAGTTTGAGGGAGCTCAGATTGACGTTCACGGTGTCGGAAGGCTGAGCTGGCTCATAGTCGTCAGTTCGCAGGAACATCAAGTCTCCCAGTTCCAGGACACTCGTCTTCACCACCAAGGAGGCCACCTGGGTTGATGGTCTCTGTACTGCTACACAGAGGATGCTAGCCCGACTTTGTGAGGAGCACAAGGCGGAGTTAGTAGACTCCCGTTTCCGGTTCTACGGGAGGCGCAACTGTGATGGACACCCTACTCCTTCACCTTACCACCCGATGTTTGGGAGCTACATCATGGACATGGAGGATCTTACTTCAGTGCACTCAGGATGATCTGTTGCGCACTAGGATTCAGCTTCACTTTGACCGCGAGTCGCTCGTTGAGCTTCGCGAGAATGAGGAGAAGCTGATGGAGGAGAAGGTCGCTCTTCTCAGGAAGAGGGCCCACTGAGGAAGACTATCGTGAAGATCCGCACGAAGGTGGCGGAGCAGGACGGGACTGATTGAGGATCTAGAGCACCATACTGACGAGATGGAGGAGGAGGGCGAGGATCTCCGCAAGGAGAACACGCTTTCCTCAGTGACGATGATGATTCGTGGGAGATGGATTGTGAGGAGGAGGATGATGAGGAGGAGTTAGTTGACGAGGAGGAGGAGCCACTCGAGGCACTTCTCGAGGACGAGGAGGAGGATCCCGAGGAGCCACCCTATCCAGTCAGATGCTGACGTGTTAGAGCTGGAGGTTCCACCTCAGTAGGCGAGTGACTTGATCACTACCGCAGGATTAGGTTGACCTTCGATAGTCGAGTCGGAGTAGTAGTTCTTTTGGAAACCAGATGCTATGTATCTTAGATATAAGGTGATGTTGTAAGCTGATGTTGTAAGCTTGATGTTGTTGCGACTCCTTGATGTGTTGTTTGTGAAATATAAGTATGTTTGTCTTGTTAATCTGTGTGAAATATTTTTTATAAGTCCTTAAAAATTAATCAACCACTAGAGAATCGTCTTTTACCTTAGTCGAACTTTTCTTGCCTTGCCTCTTATACCGGTGTGCTTCTGGATGCCGCCCCGTCGCAGCAATGCGGAAGGATCAGGTTCAGCACCACCACCACCGGACCCAACCCGACCAACTTCTCGCGCTTATCATGGAGGAACGTGAAAATGCGGCAGGAGCGCCAGGCTCATCTACTGCCCTGCAACAACTCGCGGCTGCTTATAACACAACAAACAACAATAACAATAACACAACAACAATGGTGGTAATGGCAAGGCGATGGGAACCAGCGATCTACCTTAGGTGATTTCAGAAGACCAACCCACCCACCTATTCCAAGGGACTTCACCCACTGGAGGCCGATGATTGGCTTCGCACCATCGACAACAATCTGGAAGTTGCTGCTGTGGATGAGAAATGAGAAAGTGTTGTATGCAACCCACTATCTCGCTGGACCTGCAGAGCTTGGTGGGAAACAGCCAAGGCTCTCCAGAGCTGGTCATGTCATCGACTGGGCTCAGTTCCAGGAGAAATTCCGCAGAAGCATATTCCATACGGACTCATTGAGAGGAAGAAGGATGAATTCGCAAGCAGAGGCAGGGAAGTAAAGATGTGGTCGGTTATCTGGATGAGTTTACCGACTTATCTCGGTATGCTCCATGACACGACAAAGAAGAGAAGAAGTTGGGCGTTTCATGAGTGGACTCATGATGAACTGCAGTGTGCTCTGGTTATCCATGACTTCCGTGATCTGGAGTCACTTGTGGACAAATCCATCTAGCTGGAGACCAAGCGCAAGTCTATGTATGAAGGTCGCAAGAGGGGATGAATGCTCAGGAAGGTTCGAGCAGCCAGAAACTCGTATCTTTCAGCGAACCCCAGGCCTGCCTATCGTCCACCCCAAGCTCCACGCCCAATTTCCCTAACCGCCCAAACAACTTCAACCGCCCCAATACAATAAACGTTTGGAGGAAACTTTAATAACTTCAATCTCCGCCCCAAGGTTGTCTGCTTTGAATGCGGCGCCCTAGGACATTACTCCCGAGAATGCCCCAATCCCAAGGAGCCTGTCCAGCGCCCCAATGCACCGGCACGAACAACGGTCAAGGCCTGTCGGGGGGTTCCCCGGGTAGGGTCAAGGCTTGGCAAGTGGAGTTCGAAGGTGTGCCGAGGTACGGAAATGGGCCGACCTGTTGGGCCTGGGGGAGAGTCGAGCTTCACCTTGACCTGGAGAGTTTAAAGGCCGACCTATCTTAGCCCAGAGGGATCCGAGGTATCCCGTCGACCTGGCGCGAGGTTCACTGTCCGAGCTATCGTTCAGCCGACCTAGCTACCTCGGTGCTATGGTTTGTGGTGTGAGAGAGGAGAAGTGTGGGAGGAAGTAAGATCCGACCTGGTAAAGATCTTAAGCGCAAGACCCGAGTACGGAGCTCGTCACATCCATGCCGAGCTAACCGAGGTGTAGGCAGTAGGTCGGGCAGGAGTCAATGCTCCTGTCACTTCCAGCCGGGTACAAGAGCACCTGACACGGAGCGTCTGTCAAGGAGCCTGGCAGAGGCGTGCCCCGGGTTCGGCGGGCCTGCACGTCTCTGACCGCTGACCATGCGGGATTTGGGAAAAGGCTACGAGGTAGCTCTGCCAGGCCGCGTCCTGTCTCGGTCAGAGGGGACATGCTAGTTCTGCCGTTAGGCTACAGGAGATGGGCAAGCAGTCTTGTCCTGACCGAGGTACGGTGGTACGGTGGTGACCGTTGCAGAGGCATGGCAACAGTGTTCGGCGAGGGGCACATGGTAACCCGGCTGGCCTATATAGTGGGCTTCACCCCCTCCTGCTAGAGAGATCCCCCCCCCCCGCGCTGGAACTAGTTGATCAAGAGAGAAAGAAAGAGCGAGAGGAAGCTCGGAACACCCCGAAAACACCTCGGATTCAGCTCGGAGTGCCTTCTTCCTCCCGTCTAGCTCCATCTTTTACCTCAAGTTCTCACCATTGTAGCATCATACAGCTCGAGGAGCAGCTTGTACTTGTCACTTTGAGCTATACACTGAGTAGGATAGTGCTGCAGTAGGGGTGTTACCTCCGCAAGAGGGCCCCGAAGCAGGGTACATCGTGGTGTGCTTTGTGTTCTAGGTGCTTGATTCTTCGTTCGTGTTCTTGCGTGTGCACTTCTTGAGTGCATAAACCCTCTCCGGATTCCCCCAACGACCATTCGGCCCATCTTAGCCATACCTATGGCGTCTGCCGTGATCCCACCACGACAGTTGGCGCCCACCGTGGGGCAGATTGAGGCATTGGAGGGAGTTTTCATCCCGATGGGCTCAGACGAGCGTGTTCTTTCCGGGCTTGTCGCCAAGATCGGAGAGTTCAGCTTCATCAGCGACAACGCGGGGTGTTTCGCCGGCAAGCCCTTCCCCGAGCACGGCTTCAACATGATGCTCGGCAGCTTCGTCACATACGTTGCTGTCGAGGTTGTTCGCGGGTACCCGAGCAGGTGCTCGTGGACGACGAAACTCCTCTCTCGCGGCTTTAGGTCGGCGTATCACTCGCCCCGAGAGCTGCGTGGAGGTGATGATGACAGGTCCGGTTGACGCCGCTGGCAAAGTAGATGCCAGCCAATCCAAGGCGGCCGAGGTTGCTAAGGTGAGATCTGCAAAGCCCAGGCTAGAGAAAGAACTGCCTGGTACCCCCGAGGTGCAGGGCCGAGGTGCGACCCTGGTAGAGATAGTGCAGACACTGGCAGACCCAGTAAATCCAGCAGTGGATGTAGTGGTGACTGTGGCCGACCTAGAGGCAAAGCATGTCCTGTTACAGAAGGAGGCTGTAGCAATGATAACAGCTAGAGATGAGTTTCAATAGAGATCTGCGTGAGTACAATGCGGCAAATGGCTTCACCCGGTAGCAGTTGATACACATAGGGGAGCCGAGGTGCGGCAGAGAGGCAAGGGGCTCAATGATGAGATGGACAGGGAGGCTCGACCTACCACCTCAGTTAGGAGTGAGAGTCGCGTGTCGACGGGAAGGCCAGTGTATAGTTCCCCTGCTAAGAACCTCAGAGCTGCCGAGGCAGGCAGGGGCGAGCTATCCGGGTTAACTGGAGATGCATGGCGTGCGCAGCAGAAGCGAGTCATGAGTTAGTGTATGTGGCTAACCAGCAGAATGAGGCTCTCCGCAGAGCATATGCCGGGGCTGGTGATTCAGAGATAGTTTATTCAGCTAGGCCAGTTAGTCAGGTGTCCAAGGGGCAAGCCTCGTCTCCACTCGTCGGAGGAGCTGCAGATGTATGATCCAGTCTTAGCAGCAAAGCAGAAGGTGGGCCAGGGCAATGCTAGCCGAGCTAAGGGAAACCCGGCCCAGGTAATGCAAGCCGAGCTAAGGGTAACTCCGGCCTGGGGGGAAATCAGAATGGCGGGCAAGCAGCGTCGGCTGGCCGAGGTAAACCACCTCCGGCCCCGAGGTATCAACAACAACCCGGCCGCAGGGCAATATCAGCGAGTGCCGGAGTATGTTCAGTAACACTCAGAATGTCGGTCAAGGCGATGACCGATATGATGATGGAGACTCGGCCATGGCGCGAGCTGGATACCACAGAGTGGATGGGGCGTTGGGACCTCGGATAGGAGGTCGGATGTTAGCTCCAGGAGATGTCCGTAACAAGCTGGATAGAATCTACTTGTCTGAGCAACTGGAGGAGGAAGGCCCTCCTGGTCCGGCGTGTTTCGGACCTCGGATCATGAAGGAACCACCACCACCAGTATCTCAGTTCCAGTTAGGTCGGAACACCAAGCCATACAATGGGAGCACCAAGCCACAAGATTGGCTGACAGATTATGTATCCTCGGTGCACATAGCGGGGGGCAATCGCCGATGGGCGGTCCGGTATCTCCCGCACATGTTGGAAGGTCCAGCTCGGATCTGGCTGAATAATCTGCCGGAGTATAGTATCAACTCCTGGATAGACTTGGAGCTGGCGTTTAATAGCAACTTTGCTAGTACATACAAGAGGCCAAACCGACCTCAGCTCCTGGCGGCGTGTAAGCAAGATGATCATGAAACTGACCGAGAATTCTTAACTCGGTGGAGCAATGTTCGGAATTCCTGTGAAGGAGTGGTAGAAGCGCAGGCCATTTCCTGGTTTGCAGATGGTTGTCGACATGGCAGCATGCTGTGGCAGAGGCTCCAAAGAGATATGCCGAAATCCCTAGCAGAAACAATCCGGATTGCAGATTCTTATGCTCTGGGTGATCCGATGCAGCCAGCAGCAGAGGCAGGAGCACGTAACAGAAGGAGGGAGCCAATAAACAACCGGCTCGGACCAAGGTGTAATGACCGCCAGGAGTTCGGACAGAAGAGGAGGGAGCTGGACTACCCATACACCTCGAACCAAGTTGCATCGGTGAGCTCGGATCAACCCGGAGCTGGAGGTGTCCAGAGGCCGAAAATCAATGGTCCGGCATTTAGTCCGAACCGGAGCCGCCCTTGACTTATGAATTAATGATAGACGGTCCTTGCTGTTACCATACGACCGACCCGCGCAAGCCAGCCAACCATTCAACCCGGCAGTGCAGCTGGAACCGCAGAATCAGAGAAGAAGGGGCGAAGGCCGGAGGAATCAGAGGAGGACCACCACCTCAGAGATTTCAGCCGAGGTCCCACCCAAATCTATCCGGAGCAAATGTTACCCCAATAAACACTGCACCTCCTCCGAGGCCTGCAGCAGCAAGGCCCGTGAATGTTGTGAATGTCCGAGGTAATAACAGCAACAATGGTGCCGGACCCAGTCAGCAGTATGAATACCCCGGGAATGACTATAGAGAGGCTCATGCGAGCTATGTGGTCTTTGTGACCGAGCCAACTGACAAGAAGAGCGTGCAGAGGCGTGCCATGGAGGTGAATGTAGTAATGCCGGTGGTGCCGACCTATATGAACTGGTCTGAGCAGGAGATCACTTGGAGCAGAAAGAACACACCTCGGATCATGCCGAGCCCTGGAAAGTATGCCCTGGTGGTAGATCCAACGTTGTGTGGGCCTACCAACAATGTGAGGTTCACCCGAGTTCTGGTGGACAATGGCAGTGCCATCAACATCATGTACCGAGACACAAAGATGTTGTCCACTGTCCCGGTGTTGGCGTCACCATTGCACAATGAGCCGATGTTACTTTACATTGCGGCCACAAACCGAGTTGTAAGTGTGGCAGTGGTGGTGGAGCGCGAAGAAGGTGGCAGGTCGGTGCAGAGACCGGTGTATTACTTGAGCGAGGTGATCTCTACCTCGAAGCAGAACTATCCTCACTACCAGAAGATGACGTATGGTGTCTACCTGGCGGTCAAGAAGTTGAAGCATTATTTCCAGGAGCATCCCATGACGGTGGTGTGCGAAGCTCCAATCTCGGAGATCATCGGGTGCAAAGATGCAACTGGCCGAGTTGCCAAATGGGCGATTGAGGTGTCTCCATATGCACCACATTATGAGAGAAGAGACGCAATTAAATCCCAGGCGTTGCCGGACTTCTTTTGTGATTGGGCCGAGATGCAGTATGAGCCACCCAGGCCGGACTATAATTATTGGAAAATGCATTTTGATGGGTCCAAGACAAAGATCGGGCTGGGGGCTGGAATAGTCCTCACCTCGCCAAAGCGAGATCAGCTGAAGTACGTGCTGCAGATTCATTTCTCAGCATCAAACAATGTGGCGGAGTATGAGGCCTTAATCCATGGCCTCAAGGTGGCAAAGGAGATCGGTATCCGGCGTGTAGAGTGCTTCGGCGATTCCGACCTGGTGGTGCAACAATCTTCTGGAACTTGGGATGCTCTGGATGCCAACATGGCGTTATATCGGTTCCATGTGCAAAAGATATCCGGGTTCTTTGAAGGGTGTGAGTACAGGCATATACCTCGGGCAGAAAATGATGCTGCCGACGTGTTGTCAAAGCTCGGTTCATCGAAAGAGGCAGTACCACCAGGGGTAGCCCTGAATCACTTGAGAACTCCTTCAATCAAACCTTCTCCTGAATCCGAATCTATTTTCATCCCGGCGGAGCAAGAGCCCGGACCTGTTCCAATGGAGGTAGACGTCGGGTGCGTTTGGTCGGACCCGGGGACTGCGTGGCAGAGCTCGGGGACTGCGCACCGAACCTCGGGGACTGCTCATCAAGACTCGGGGACTGGTCGCAGGATGGTGGAGGAAATAATGGAGGTGAACGAGGAACTATTTCCTTTGCACCCAGTGCCGGAGTGGGCGGAGCAAATCATGAAGTTCATAAGAGGGAAGCTTGCCAGTGACACAACCGAGGCTAGGAGAATTCAAAGGAGGGCCAAGGCGTACACCATCATCAACAAGGAGCTCTATAAAAGAAGCGTAACCGAGGTGTTGCAACGGTGTGTCGAGCCAGCTGAAGGCAAGGAGATGCTTTTGGAGATCCACCAAGGAGAGTGTGGTCATCATTGCAGCACAAGAGCTCTGGTGGCCAAGGTGTTCAGGCATGGGTTCTATTGGCCCACTGCTCTTGCTGATGCAGAGGCCATAGTCCGGAGATGTGAAGGATGCCAAAGGTTTGCCAAGCAAACGCATATGCCAGCCTCGGCGCTCAAAACAATTCCTATCACTTGGCCGTTTGCGGTATGGTGTTTGGATATGGTGGGAGAGTTCAAACCAGCCCGAGGTAACATGACGCACATATTGGTGATGGTGGACAAGTTCACCAAGTGGATCGAGGTGAAACCAATCCGGAAGTTGGATGGTCATTCAGCAGTGACTTTCTTGAAGGAGATTATTCTGCGATATGGCTACCCCCATAGCATTATCTCGGACAACGGCACAAACTTTGCTGTTGGAGAGTTCGCTCGGTTTTGCATGAACAAGGGAATCCGGCTGGACATAGCCTCGGTGGCACACCCGGAGTCTAATGGACAAGTGGAAAGATCAAATGCTCTAGTGTTGGCCGGCATCAAGGCTCGGCTCATTGAACCACTGCTGAAAACGCCGGGGTGTTGGATAGATGAGATACCAGCAGTACTGTGGGGTCTAAGGACCACGCCAAATCGATCAACTGGCTATACGCCATTTTTTATGGTCTATGGGGCAGAAGCTATGCTACCCACTGACATCGAGTATGATGCGCCCAGAGTGGCAATGTACACTGAAGCCGAGGCAAAAGAGGCTCGGGAGGATGCAGTAGATCTGCTTGAGGAAGCAAGAGAGTTGGCCTCATCTCGGTCAGCAATATACCAACAAGGTCTCCGACGTTATCATAGCCGGAGTATCAACCCTCGTGTGTTTCACGAGGGAGATTTGGTGCTGAGGTTGGTGCAGCGCAAGAAAGGCCGGCACAAGTTGTCACCTCCATGGGAGGGACCGTTCATTGTGACCCGAGCTCTGCTCAATGATTCTACTATCTAATAGATGCGCAGGAACCAAGGGAAGATGGGCTGGACAACCCCGGATCAGAGGTCAGGCGACCATGGAACGTAGCTCTACTCCGACCTTTCTACTCATGAAAGGCGCAATGTATGTACCTCGGTTAATCCTTAATAAAATGTCGGCACTCCGAGGTTGAAGCTCGGGGACTGCCTCGCTCTTGTGCTTGTGTTTTATTTCTGTTTGTCAGTTTCGTTCATATGCCGAACTATTTTGAACCTCGTCTCAAACTTCAAGTAATGTATGCTGTGTAACTAATCTTGTGACTCGACTGGCATCTGCCTAAATGGTAGTCAAGAGCAAAGATGAAAAAACGTGGGAGACATGAAAATGAACTCGGGGACTCGGTCCAAAAATATAGTTCGGCATGTGTCGTTTACTAACCCCTGTCTTTACCTTTCGTTTATGTCGGATGGTTTTGAAACACACTTCGAGATTTGCTAAGTACTGTATGCTATAAATAACAATCTTGTGACTCGACTGTCGAACGCCTAAATGGTAGACAAGAGCAAAGAATGCCAGATATAGTAAACACGAAAGTGAACTCGGGGACTCGTTCCAAAAGGGTTCGGCATAATTCTTAGAAAAGCTTGGTTCGGATAGCAAGTTAATAGTAATGGTAGCAAAGCAAACTACTTAAGGTCTGTTACATCTGCACCCGGCATACCGGGGATTTAATGTTTTGCTTAAGATAAATTCAGGCCTCGGAACCAGAGACCTCGGTCGCGAAGTGGTGGCAGTGGGAGCCTCGGGCGCAGCAACCTCGGGCGCAGGAACAACCTCGGTCGCGGAAGCAACCTCGGTTGTGGGAGTGGTTGCCGGGGTGTCCGTCACGTCGGAGGAAATCACCTCGGTGGCTACAGCTTTGCCGGACTTGCCCTTGGAGTTCGGAGGTTCGTCGAAGCTGAAGTCATCATCAGAGCCTTCAGCCACCTCGGTTGTTTTGCCGCCTTGCCCTTGGAGCTCTCAGGCTCGTCAAAGTCAATGTCCTCGCCTTCAGAACTTTCTTCACCGGACGCGCTTCCTCGTCCGAGCTCTCTTCGTCCTCAGAGTAGAGGCGCCCGTCATCAAAGGTCCGGGTGTTTGCGTAACTAGCAAAGCGGTCGGCTGCTGCTTGGCGTTTCGCAATGCCATCCGGGGTGGAGTTCCAAGGAGAGCCCCTGCGCAGGGAGGTAACAGTGTGGATCTCAACATCCTCATACCAGGACAGCACGAACACCAGGGCCTTGTCCGCTCCAGCCCGAGCTGACGAGCATCTCCACTCCCGAAGTCTAGCCTCGGCTCCTTTCAGCTTCGTGGCGAGCTCGTCGATGCAAGTGGGGTCTTGACCTTGGGCCAGAGGGCACGGTGGACCTCGATGGCAGCATCAACAAGCTTGGTTCCAATGGCCGGAGCGGCCTGATCCGAGCGTTAAGGGCAACAAGGTGGTCCTGGATATCCCAGCTGTCGCTGAGAGTTTCTGTCTCAGCCCTCTTTGCCCGAGCTGCTTGAACTTCGCGGATAGCCTTGTCCTTGGAGTGCTCGAAGTTCTCTGAAGAGGACAAAAAGGCTGTCGCTGAAATAAGGCATACGGTGGCACGGGTGTAGGTCGGCAGAAAATAAGGAAAAGGGAGAAGAAACTTACTGTCCATTTGATGATTAATCCGAGCGAGCTCGGACAACCAGCTTTTCGAGATAGCTCGGAGGGCGGTAAGTTCGGCTTCGGCCGAGGTGGCACGGCTCTCCAGGGTCTTGGCAAGATTTTGCTGCTGTTCGGCGGCCTGGTCCTTAACCTTCATAGCGTCCTCCACAGCAGTCTTGGCTTCATTAGCCCGGTTCAGCTCTTGTTGCAGCCGAGCTATTTCATCCTCGGCTGTCTTCAACTTGGAGGCGTAATCCTTGTCGCTCTGCTCCTTGGCGGATAAAGAGTCCGGTGAGACTTCTTCATCTGTTGTGATCCAGCAGGAGGTTCTTGAAGACCTTGTCCGAGCATTGTTGCATTCCTGAAAAAATAGAGAGATCAGTTCGGATAAATCCGAGGTATTTCTAGCACCCGAGGCCCAATTGAGTCCCGGGGACTTGGCATTGGCCTCGGGGACTCAGCATGGGAGAAATGACAAGTTTTTGAGATTCAAGCCGAGCAATTTTAACTCGGTGGAGTGTCAATTGCTCAACCCGAATCTCGGGGACTGGGAATAGTGTATGTTTGTCATTTGATTTCAAAGGAAGAAAGAGAGCTGTGTAAAGAAACTTACCGAGGCCTTCTTGCTGCAATCAAGGACTGCAGTCTGCATGTTATAGATAGATTGGAGCACGGCGCTGGGTCCAACTTGATGCTCAGAGCTCGGGTTGGAGGAGACCTCGACAGTGTCAGCCGAGTTCCAGTCCATGTCATAGTGCTTCTCCGAGCCTAGGCTGTTCCCGCTCTTGGTCCGGAGTTGCCCGACCTCCCAGCTGCTGATGTCCGGCTGGGTAGTAGCAGCGAATAAAGCTCGGGAGGTGGCGACCTGAGAGCTCGAGGGCGCGGCCTTGGTCAAGGTGGACCTCGGCGCAGAAGCGGGAACATGCGGCACCAGTTGGGTGCTCGCAGTCAAGGGGCCTGATGACGGTGGCGGCATCGGAGTTTGCTGTGGCTGTTTGGGGGGCTCAACGTTTTGAGCTGAATCTTTCTGCTGCTGCTGGAGCTTTTGCTTCTGCAGTTGTTGTTGTTGTTTCTTCTTTTGCTGCTGTTGCTGCTGGTTGCGCGCAGCTTGAGACTTGGGGGACAGCCGAGGCTCCTGCACGGCTTTAACCGGAGTCTTGGCGCGATCTGTCTCCGCATCCTTCTGAGGAGGCGGAGGAGTCTGATCT
Source organism: Poa pratensis (assembly GCA_947311845.1). Lineage (NCBI taxonomy): Eukaryota > Viridiplantae > Streptophyta > Magnoliopsida > Poales > Poaceae > Poa > Poa pratensis. The sequence continues at coordinate 728,461 of CAMZMU010000036.1, forward strand.
CGGCGGGGAGCAGAGTGCCCCAGGCCGGAGTCAGAGCTCGGCGGTGGAAGTTCGGCGGAGGAGACGCGCGCGGGAGGAGATGGTCTTCTCCGGGCTGGTGAGGTCAATGGACGGTCCTGGAGGAGAGGCTCTGGCGGGGCTGCCGAGGTTAACCTCGACCTCGGTTGTCTGGCTTCAACCACTGGAGGCAGTGGTGAGTGTATCGAGCTATGGCTCTGTTTGACCTGCCGAGCCGGGCTAGACGAAAGAGAAAGATTAAGTTAGAGTGTAAAAAGCTTAACCTTGGAGCAGCGTGAGAAGTAAGGAGGAGCAAAGGTGACTTACGCATCTTCCTCCACGGGACCTCGTTTCTTGCGCCGCGCCGAGGTCTTCTTGGCACGCTTGGCTTTGGGCGCTGCAGTCTCCGAGGTCTTGGAAGCCTCGGCATCCGAGGTACCAGGTCCTGAGCGCTTCCGGGAAGCTGCAGACGCTGGATGAAAGTTCTTATATGTTGGAGGAGCATATGAAATGGGAATAACGTTGACAGGTTCCAGAATTTGGCAATCGTCATCGTCATCATCGTCGTCAGACCAGTCTCTGATGGAACTGGGAACTTGTTTCTTACCCGGGTTGGAAGAGCAGTCTTGGGGCGGACCTCGGAACGGCCTTAGGGATCGGCAGGTGATCCTCATTGTCCGGGTCTTCAGTCTCTGGACCTTCCAGGGCGAGGCGGGCAGGCGCCCAGTTCGACAGCTCCGCGCCGTCCTCGATCAGCTGCCGGGCGAACCGCTGCAGGAGTGGCAAAAAAGAATTGAGTTAAGAAGCAACCGAGGTGTGCAAGACCGGAGCGTAAGCTCGGAAAATTAGTAAGTACTCACTTGCTCCGGAAGATTTCTCTGTCGTGAGGCTCCACGCCCCATGTCCACTCCTCGTCCATCTCAGTCTGGGCAACGGCTTTGACCCGGCGCCAAACTGAGGCCTTGGAGAGCGCCTTGCTGCTGATCCGAGTAGGATCGAGTAGACCTTCCATATGGCAGATCTTATGGGCTCGTTGTTGAAGGGGGCTGACTCTTCGTTCCACAAAAGTCCGGAGGATGTCATCGGAACCCCACCCTCTTTTCTTGAGATCCAGCATGTATTCATGGATCTCTTGAACCTCGGCGTAGGCGTCCTCCGGGTTGAAGTCCCAATTGAGTTGTGCAGTGGGAGGGCCGAGCTGGAAGTCCGGGAGGTTGATGAGGTCGACAGTACCGGGGTTCCTCACATAGAAAAAGGATCGCTGCCACTTCTTGCAGCTCTCCAGGCCTTTGATCCGTGGGAACTCGGAGACAGCCGGGGTGAGATAGAGGCCGCACCACAGGCAGTCATATCTTTGTTCACAACCTCCTTGTTGGGGATGCTCTGTTTCTTCAGCTGGAAGTACTTGGCCCAGCCCTCAACGCTCGGCCAGAGGCCGAGATATCCTTCAGAGAAAGCTGCATAGCACGACAGCTGTAGCATGGAGTTAGCAGGGAGATGGTGCGGCTGCAAGCCGAAGAACTTCAGAAATTCCCGAAAGAACTTGCTGGCCGGAAGTCCGAATCCGCGCTCGAAGTGAGAGACAAACACCACTTTCTCGCCGGGGTTGGTGATCGGTTCGCCGTCCCCAGTGTGAAGCCGATATAGCAGTTCGGCTGGGATTCGATGAGTTTCTTTGAGCCATTTGATATCATCGTCAGTGACGTCCGAGCCATCCCATCCACCTCTCTCGCTGGCGGAAACCTCGGCGCGGTTTGACGTAGAATTGCCGACATGTTGAGGCTTTCCTGCAGAAGAGGAAGGTTCAACCGGGGTAAGTACCTCGGACAGTTCAGGATATCCGGGGTAAAATACCTCGGATCAGTCAAAACAGCCGAGCTAAAGAGTTTTGGGCGGGAAACATGTTTCTACCATGGCGAGATATTAGCAAAGATCTACCGGTGAGCCAAAAAGGGAAATAAAATAAGTTCATCCAGGGGCAAAACTAAAAGGACAGTGCTACGGGTGCTTCGGGTACAAGTCTAGAGGAGATCTACAGTGGCTAAAAAGTGCAAAGGTAGAGCATCTAGTTCATCAAAATCCTCGAGTTCATCGGATGAACACGGTCATGGCATGGGCAATGGAGGGGAACGAAGAACTCACCGTGGAGGAACGCGAGGGATCGGTGGCGAGTTGATGGCGCCAGGCGCAGCGCGCGTACTCCGGTGCGGCGAGGCGCTCGGCGGCGGGCGGAACGAGGCGGCAGAACGGCGGCGCGTACTCCGGTGCGGCAAGGTGCTCGACGGCGGCGACGGAGGCAGTGGCACGGAGTGGTGTGCGATGGAGGAAGAAGACGATGAAGTTACCCCTGGGCCCCTATTTATAAGCCGCGTGCGGTTACGGCGTGCATTAACTGCGCACTACCGCGCGGTTATCGGGAAGGCGCGGGATCGTGTGCGGGCGGAGAAGCGGTTGCACGGTTGGTGGCCGCACGATCGGCCACATCGTGGGCCGCAGAGTGGCAACCGCCAACCTCGGATTTCCTGTGCCGGTCAGCGCGAGAATCGAGGAGTCGCGGGCGGTCAATTTGGTCTCGCACTTGAGTGCGCAGGTGCGCTGTTTGGTGGGTCCGGCTGACGAGGCGGCGTGTGGTCAGGACCTGTCTTTCAGAGGTCCGGGTTTCGAGGTCCGGGCAGAGATTCTTCGCCACGTACCTCGGAAAATCTTGAGGCAAGATTGTGCTGAGTCACATAGCTCGGAAAGTTCAGATTGCAGATCTACCTCGGATTAGATGGTGGTATGTGGGAGTACCTCGGCGGAACTATGTTGGAGGTCGGTTTAGAGGTGGTGCATTGGTTATTTTTGAACCTGCTACGGCCCTCCATCCGAGGTCGTAGGACCGCACCAGCTTCGGGGACTAATGTCGGGGGGCTATCCCGGGTAGGGTCAAGGCTTGGCATAAGTGGAGTTCGAAGGTGTGCCGAGGTACGGAAAGGGCCGACCTGCTTGGGCCTGGGAGAATCCGAGCTTCACCTTGACCTGGAGAGTTTAAAGGCCGACCTATCTTAGCCCAGAGGGATCCGAGGTATCCCGTCGACCTGGGCCGAGGTTCACTGTCCGAGCTACGTTCAGCCGACCTAGCTACCTCGGTGCTATGGTTTGTGGTGTGAGAGCAGGAGAAGCTGTGGGGAGGAAGTAAGATCCGACCTGGTAAAGATCTTAAGCGCAAGACCCGAGGTACGGAGCTCGTCACATCCGTGCCGAGCTAACCGAGGTGGTAGGCAGTAGGTCGGGCAGGAGTCAATGCTCCTGTCACTTCCAGCCGGGTACAAGAGCACCTGACACGGGAGCGTCTGTCAAGGAGCCTGGCAGAGGCGTGCCCCGGGTTCGGCGGGCCTGCACGTCTCTGACCGCTGACCACGCGGGATCTGGGAAAAGGCTACGAGGTAGCTCTGCCAGGCCGCGTCCTGTCTCGGTCAGAGGGGACATGCTAGTTCTGCCGTTAGGCTACAGGAGATGGGCAAGCCACGTCTTGTCCCTGACCGAGGTACGGTGGTACGGTGGTGACCGTTGCAGAGGCATGGCAACAGTGTTCGGCGAGGGGCACAATGGTAACCCGGCTGGCCTATATAGTGGGCTTCACCCCCCTCCTGCTAGAGAGATCCCCCCGGGAACTAGTTGATCAAGAGAGAAAGAAAGAGAGAGAGGAAGCTCGGAACACCCCGGAAACACCTCGGATTCAGCTCGGAGTGCCTTCTTCCTCCCGTCTAGCTCCATCTTTTACCTCAAGTTCTCACCATTGTAGCATCATACAGCTCGAGGAGCAGCTTGTACTTGTCACTTTGAGCTATACACTGAGTAGGATAGTGCTGCAGTAGGGGTGTTACCTCCGCAAGAGGGCCCCGAAGCAGGGTACATCGTGGTGTGCTTTGTGTTCTTGGTTGCTTGATTCTTCGTTCGTGTTCTTGCGTGTTCTTGCGTGTGCACTTCTTGAGTGCATAAACCCTCCCGGATTCCCCCAACGACCATTCGGCCCCATCTTAGCCATACCTATGGCATCTGCCGTGATCCCACCATGACAAGGCCGCAATGGAAATGGTAATGGCAAGAATGCCGCACCCCGCGGGAATGCTGTTGTTGTTAGAGGCCGTCTGGGACCACATCAATGCTGAAGAGGCTGAAGAAGCGCCAGATGTTGTGCTGGGTACGTTCCTTGTCAACTCAGTACCTGCAACTGTTCTGTTTGATTTTGGTGCCACCCATTCGTTTATTACCAAAGAGTTTGTTTCTAAGGGAGGTTTAGTCGGGAGTCTTTTACCCAAACCGATGTTGGTACAAACCCCAGGACTGTTAGCCAAAACCAACCAGATGTGTTCCGAAACCCCCATAGAAATTGGAGGAGAAAGGTTTGCAGCCGACCTAATTATCTTAGGAAACCAAGGCATAGATGTTATTCTTGGAATGGATTGGTTAGCCAAGTATCACGGTCGTATTGACTGTGCCCGAAGAGCTGTTTCTCTCACTTCTGATGATGGAGTTGAAGTGGAGTATGCATCTGAGACCAGCCAGACCAGACCCGGATGCCATGAGAGCATAGCTCGACCCGCCCTAGATGAGATCCGTGTTGTTCACCTGTTCAAGGATGTTTCCCAGAAGAATTGCCTGGTATGCCGCCAGACCGGGATATTGAGTTCATAATTGAGCTTATCCCAGGGACATCCCCCATATCCCAAAAGCCTTATCGGATGAATCCGGAAGAACTGGTTGAGTTGAAGAAGCAGTTGGCTGATATGCTAAGCAAAGGTCTTGTCCGCCCAAGCGCTTCACCATGGGGATCACCCATTATTTTTGTGGACAAGAGAGACGGTACCACACGCCTGTGTGTGGATTATCGCAAGCTGAATGACGTGACCATTAAAAACAAGTACCCTCTTCCCAAGATCGAGGATCTGTTCGATCAAATGAACGGAGCCCGAGTCTTTTCAAGATCGATCTTCGGACAGGTTACCATCAGTTGAAGATCCGAGAGAAGATATTCCCAAGACCGCCTTCACCACCCGTTACGGTTTGTTTGAATACACCGTGATGTCTTTGGTCTGACCAATGCCCCAGCCTATTTCATGAATCTCATGAACAAGATTTTCATGGAGTACCTCGACAAGTTCGTGGTAGTTTTCCTTGATGACATCCTTATTTATTCCAAGACCGAAGAAGAGCATGCTGAACACCTGCGTCTAGTTTTGGAGACCCTCCGAGCACCAGCTGTATGCCAAGCTTAGCAAGTGTGAGTTTTGGCTCAGTGAAGTGGCATTTCTCGGACATATTGTATCTGCTGGAGGAATTTCTGTTGACCCTGAGAAGATACAAGCCATTCTTGACTGGTTATCCCCAACCAATGTGACGGAAATCCGAAGCTTTCTCGGACTCGCTGGTTATTACCGCAAGTTCGTTGAAGGATTTTCCAGTATAGCCAAACCCATGACCCAACTGTTGAAGAAGGACAAGAAGTTTGAATGGACTCAGAAATGTGAGATAGTTTCCAAGAACTGAAGAAGAGATAACCTCAGCCCCAATTTTGATTATGCCAGACGTCACCAGAGTTTCGACGTGTATTGCGATGCATCACGCCTCGGACTTGGTTGCGTTCTGATGCAAGAAGGCAAAGTTGTGTCGTACTGTCCCGGCAGTTGCGACCACATGAAGAGAATTACCCAACTCATGACTTGGAGTTAGCTGTTGTAGTCTTTGCTCTTAAGAAGTGGCGTCCCTATCTTGCGGGACATCGCTGTGAGATCTATACGGATCATAAGAGCTTGAAGTATATTTTCACCCAGAAGGAGTTGAACCTGCGACAGAGGAGATGGATGGAATTAATCAAGGATTATGATATTGGAATCCATTATCACCCTGGAAAGGCTAATGTAGTTGCCGATGCCCTTAGTCGCAAACCTTGCACCCTGAATGCCCTGATCCAAGCCGAACAGCCAGCCTTGTTCAAAGAGTTCGAAGACTTTGGACTAGAACTTGTTAGCCATGGTTATCTCGCCAATTTAGAGTTAACCCCAACCCTGATGGATCAAATCAAAGAAGCCCAAAAAGACCATGAAAGCATTGAAGGAATTAGGAAGAAGATTTCCCTCGGCAAAGCACCCGGTTTTACCGAAGATGCTGAAGGAGTACTGAAATTCAATGGTCGTATCTGTGTGCCCAATGTCACGGAACTTAAGGAGTTAATCCTAAAGGAGGCCCATGAGACCCCTTATTCAATCCACCCCGGCGGAACCAAAATGTACCAAGACCTTCGAGAAAGATTTTGGTGGCATGGAATGAAGCGAGAGATTGGTTCTTTCGTAGCCAAGTGTGACATCTGTCAGCGAGTCAAGGCTGAACATCAGCGGCCCGCTGGATTGCTTCAACCTTTGAAATTCCCGAGTGGAAGTGGGATGAGATTGGAATGGATTTTATTACCGGACTTCCAAGATCCAACCGAGGCCATGATTCAATCTGGGTCATCGTTGATCGATGACCAAGGTTGCTCATTTTATACCCGTCAAGACCACTCACAATGGAGCCCAGTTAGCAGACCTGTATATTTCCAGAATAGTAAGCCTGCATGGTGTGCCTAAGAAGATTGTATCTGATAGAGGCACGCAATTCACCTCAAGATTCTGGAAATCCCTTCATGAAGCCCTCGGAACCAAGTTAGCCTTTAGCACAGCTTATCATCCCCAGACCGATGGCCAAACTGAGCGAGTGAACCAGATATTGGAGGACATGCTTCGTGCATGTGTTCTATCCTATGGTTCCAAGTGGGAAGATTGTCTTCCGTTTGCAGAGTTCTCGTACAACAACAGTTATCAGTCCAGTCTGCAAATGGCCCCTTTTGAAGCCCTTTACGGCAAGAAGTGTCGTACACCCCTGAATTGGTCCGATACCGGAGAAGGCAAATTGTTTGGACCCGATACCCTCCGTGAAGCTGAAGAGCAAGTTCAGCTTATTCGTGAACGCCTCAAAACTGCCCTCCCGTCAGAAGAGTTACGCTGACACCAAGCGCCGTGACCTCACTTTCAGTGTCGGAGATCATGTTTATCTCCGAGTGACACCCCTCAAAGGAATGCAGCGTTTCCATGTCAAAGGAAAGTTAGCGCCAAGGTATATTGGACCCTTCAAGGTCATTGCTCGTCGAGGAGAAGTATCCTATCAGCTGGAATTGCCCCGGAGTTAGGAGATTATCATGATGTCTTTCACATTTCCTTGCTCCGGAAGTGTCTCGAAGTTCCTGACCAGCCTGATGTTTTCAAAAACATCGACCACCTCTCCATCGACCTGAACCAAGACCTGACTTATCGTGAGAGACCCCTCAAAATTCTCGAAGAAGATGTTCGTGTTACCCGAAGACGTGCGATCAAGTTTTACAAAGTCCAGTGGACTAACCACTCTGAAGAAGAAGCAACTTGGGAACGCGAAGATTATCTTCGAAGCGAATTTCCAGACCTCTTTAGTACCCAGGCCTAGCAAATCTCGGGACGAGATTTATTCTAAGGGGGGAAGGATTGTAACATCCCAAAAATATTAATCAGTATTATTATTCCAAAAATGAGGCCAACAAAAACTTTTGCTTAATTATATGTGTTGATCTCATATTGTTGCTTGTGTTGTTTATTTCTTGCTAGTTGTATGTTGTTTGCTCTAAATAAAGACAGGAAGAAAAGATGAGATAAAATAAAAAGAAAAGCAAGAAAATAAGGTGACAAGTGTCACATAAAATTCTCCAAGTGAGAAATTGTTTTCCTTTACAATAAAATTCAGGGAGTGGTAATGTAAACACTCCCATGTTATCCTTACTACTTTTCATCTCCAACAATATTTTAAATTAGTTTTAAAATTCAAAAGTAAAATTCAATTGGAAATAAAACCAAATTCAATAATTAAAACCCTATGAACAAAAAATGATTCAAAACATTTTATTTTGTAAAGCCAATTTTTGTGAAGCTTCTGCATGCCATGGGAAGGCTTCACAAATTTTCTTGAATTTTTATAAATAGATTTAGTGCCCTAATTAAATTCAGGAAAAGCTTCTGGTTTGAAAAACAAAAGAAAGAAAGAAAAAGAGAGAAGCCAGGGGGTTTTCTGCAAAACCTCTTCGCCTACCTCTCCGTCGCCGTGTCGTCGCCGCACGCCGCGCGCCTCGCCGTTCCCCGGTGCGCCATGGACACGGCCGTGCGCCCCGTCCACGATACGCCGGCTCCCGCGCTATAAAACCACCCCGCAACCCTCTGGAAGCAGCACACCATCCCACTCCCTCGCTCCCCCTCTCCAATTTCATCGTGAGCCGCCAGGAGGGCGTGCCCTGCCGAAGCTCCGCCGCCGTCGAGGTCCGTCGTGGCCGCAGCGCCTCGCTACACCTTTCTCCCCTCCAACCCCTCTGCTCTGCTTGCCAACTTCACCACACTCACGCGCATCGTTTCCCCTCTGGTTCGTGCACAGGAACGCCGTAGGGAGCTCGCCGGAGTTGCTGTCGTGCCCGTGCGAAGTTCGGAAGCTCGCCGTGGATGCTGCGCTCCGTCCCAGCAAGCAGGACTCGACCAGAAGCTTCCCCAACGCCGCCGCAGTCGTTTCGCGTCGTCGCCAAGCCTTCCGAGCCCTCTAGGTGAGGTTTTACCCAACCTCGCCGTCGCCGGAGCCACGGCACCGCCCAGAAATGGTCGTCGCCGATGGTTTCGTTGCGGGCCGTTGGATCTCCATCCAACGGTAACATACCGTTTCGATTAGAGAGAGAGAGACTGACGAGCGGGCCCGCTCGTCAGGGTTTTATTAATTTCCCCGCGTGCACTGTGCCGCTGACCAGTGGGTCCCCCATGTCAGCAATTTCAACATTATCCACAACAGTGGATTTTTCCTAATTTAAATTCTCTGAAATTTTCAGTACTGTTATGAACTTGTAAATTCAATATCTTGAGATTTATGAATCCAAATAAATCAAACTCAATTGTTCTGAAACTTATGAAAATGTTTAACCAACCCAATTGGTCTCATGTCATTTAATTAAATAGATAAAAAGTATTATTAAAAACACTACAGAAGGTTTAAATTCTAAACTTGTTTGTTTCTGATACTCTGTTAGTCCAAATAATTCCAAACCAATTTTGCTAGCTTAGTACTGCCATGTGTTAGCTTCCCTAATTTTGGTAGAATTATTTGTGCAGTAGTATTTGTTTAGTATAAAGTTGAAGTTTAAATACCCTTCTGTACTCAAACATTTAAATATGTTTAATGGTAAACCCAAATGAATTAGGACCAATTTTGTTAGGTCACATTTAGTCATGTTTAGTTACCCCTAAAAGGATTTAATTTTAGGAGCAACAGAATTTAATTGGTAGCTAAAACTTGATTATTAAGTTACTGGATTCAAACAAATGTGTAGGGAGTTTGGTAACTCCAATTAATCCAAACTCAATTGTGTTGTCTTCTACACATCAGTAGCTTTCCATAGAATTTTAGTTTGTATTTTTGTGACCAACAGAACTCAAGTTGTGAATTAAACATGTTCAACAAGTTTCTGCCATAATTTGAATAATTAAATAATGTTTAATTCAATTATTTTGAAACCAAATTGTATGGTTTGATGTGGGCAGTAGCTAATTGTGATGTTTGTGATTGATATGTTGTGATGCTTGCTTGAGTAGTTTAGTAATTGTTTGCATTGCTTGTTTGACGTTTAGACGAGAACGTTGCCGGAATCTACGAGGAGGGGGAATTCTCTGATCATCAAGCACAAGAACCCGAGAACTTTGCCGAGCAAGGCAAGCTACTCCCTGAGCTTGCACCTAAATACATATGCATCTACTTTGATCAAATGATTTACTCTTAAGGCAATGGTTTACAAAACCTTTTCAAAAGTATATGGATATTATTTTGCCACCCTATGTAGTAGTAGTTTATATAAAACTATAGGATGGGAAACAATGTTGTTTATTCAAAACTCTTTTGAAAGACTTGTGTGGTTATGGAATACCGAGATGTCGGTGTGAAAGTAAAGAAGTGGAGAATGGTGATGTTTATGAAAAATGCACATTGTGTCCTAGTACTATGACAACCAATCTTACCCTGTGCGACCACATCTACCCACATATGGGAAAGGGCGTAGTCATATAATTTGCTCATATTAGTATGGGATGCCTCAACAACGAGGATGACCTCGTTCCATGAGGGGATGGTTTGGTGACCTACCCCTGACCTGGGTCCTAACACGATGGTGGGAGGATTGAAGGGTTCGCTCGCCGGGCAGAACTACGAGTCCTCACACTTAGGTTTCCCGACGGGGAATCTGGACTGGGTGTTGATGGAAAGGATGATAAATTCGTAGCGGTAGGGTCCTATACTAGCATGAGCAAAGGACAGGCTATGGTCGGCGGCTTACTTCGCATACACCTTGTATGGCGAGACGTGGCAGACACGATGAGTTGCCGGATGGATGGGGAAAAGCGTGCTACCTCTGCAGAGTGTAAAACTATTCGAATAGCCGAGTCCTCGGATATGGACAGTTGGGAGGCTGTCCTAGACCATGTGCAAGTTTTTGGAAAAGCTTTTAAGTTTAAAAGAAACTGAAATGGTGATGGTGTTACACAGCTATACCAAATGGAGTGGTATGAGTTGTTGGAATAAATGGACCATGGTGAGCCATGGTCAGAAAAAGGAGTTTTGGAGAAACAAAATGAGATGGTGACTTCTTTCAAAGATAGTTATAAAACTCTTCTTACCTTTTTCAATAAAGATATAGAGATGTTTTAAACAAATAAAAGTTGTAAGTTAAAATAAAACTAGTGCATACTCATGTTGGGGTAGTTTGCGAGTACATTCAAATGTACTCATATTGGTTTCGTCCCTGGCTATTGTCCTAGCCAGACTACGAGGAGGAGCACTACGCCGAGCAGGAATATGGCGACTTCTACGCAACTAAGGATCTCCACAAGTCAGCTGCCTGTCGGGTCGTCATCGTTAGAATATGATGTCTACTACGCCGTAGCTTCCGCTGATATTTTGGTTTGGCCATGAAGGCACCTATGTAAGACTTTATTCGGTATTGTAATGGATGTAAACTTTGGTATCCAATTCGGATTATGTGCAACGACAGACTGATCACGGGATCGTTGTGTTAAGCATAATCGGGTATTTCGGACAGCTAGTCCGGGGTCCCCACAGACTTGGTATCAGAGCCATCCTGACTTTAGGAAACCTTAGTTAGCATGGTCGTTTGTCAAATGTTACAAAAGATGAATTTCTAAAAAGAAAGGAATGAAGTATTTTCGAAAACTGCTTATCTCCAATCCTCTTACTTATGCAAAATTTTACTCCATTAAATATTACATTTTCCTTGTATCCCTAAAATTTTGCACACCTCTCATTAAGCTTAAAATTTGACTCACTTGTTGCCCTACTATATTAAAATTTTGATATACTTGTCACCTAACTAACTTAAAATTTTGCTTAAAAATTGTAGATGGCACTCCATTGGACCGAGTTCGTTCAGCTGGAGAAGGACAGCAAGTGACGTTTGAGAGGGACTTGTTCGAGTTGACAAGCTGTTAGGTCGCCCCGCTCCAGAGTTTGAGGGAGCTCAGATTGACGTTCACGGTGTCGGAAGGCTGAGCTGGCTCATCAGTCGTCAGTTCGCAGGAACATCAAGTCTCCCAGTTCCAGGACGCTCGTCTTCACCACCAAGGAGGCCACCTGGGTTGATGGTCTCTGTACTGCTACACAGAGGATGCTAGCCCGACTTTGTGAGGAGCACAAGGCGGAGTTAGTAGACTCCCGTTTCCGGTTCTACGGGAGGCGCAACTGCGATGGACACCCTACTCCTTCACCTTACCACCCGATGTTTGGGAGCTACATCATGGACATGGAGATCTTACTTCAGTGCACTCAGGATGATCTGTTGCGCACTAGGATTCAGCTTCACTTTGACCGCGAGTCGCTCGTTGAGCTTCGCGAGAACGAGGAGAAGCTGATGGAGGAGAAGGTCGCTCTTCTCAGGAAGAGGGCCCAGCTGAGGAAGACTATCGTGAAGCTCCGCACGAAGGTGGCGAGCAGGACGGCTGATTGAGGATCTAGAGCACCATACTGACGAGATGGAGGAGGAGGGCGAGGATCTCCGCAAGGAGAACAACGCTTTCCTCAGTGACGATGATGACTTCGTGGAGGAGATGGATTGTGAGGAGGAGATGATGAGGAGGAGTTAGTTGACGAGGAGGAGGAGCCACTCGAGCAGTTCTCGAGGACGAGGAGGAGGATCCCGAGGAGCCACCTACCAGTCAGATGCTGACGTGTTAGAGCTGGAGGTTCCACCTCAGTAGGCGAGTGACTTGATCACTACCGCAGGATTAGGTTGACCCCTATCGCTAGTCGAGTCGAAGTAGTGGTTCTTTTGGAAACCAGATGCTATGTATCTTAGATGTAAGGTGATGTTGTAAGCTTGATGTTGTAAGCTTGATGTTGTTGTGAACTCCTTGATGTGTTGTTTGTGAAATATAAGTATGTTTGTCTTGTTAATCTGTGTGAAATATTTTCATATAAATCCTTAAAATTAATTAACCACTTGAGAAATCGTCTTTTCCCTTAGTCGAACTTTTCTTGCCTTGCTCTTATACCCGGTGTGCTTCAGGATGCCGCCCCGTCGCAGCAATGCGGAAGGATCAGGATCAGCACCACCACCACCGGACCCAACCCCCGCCCAACTTCTCGCGCTTATCATGGAGGAACGTGAAAATGCCCGGCAGGAGCGCCAGGCTCATCTCGCCCTGCAACAACTCGCAGCCGCTTATAACAACAACAACAATAACAACAACAACAACAATGGTGGTAATGGCAATGGCGATGGAACCAGCGATCTACCTTAGGTGATTTCAGAAGACCAACCCACCCACCTATTCCAAGGGACTTCACCCACTGGAGGCCGATGATTGGCTTCGCACCATCGACAACAATCTGGAAGTTGCTGCTGTGGGAGAAAATGAGAAAGTGTTGTATGCAACCCACTATCTCGCTGGACCTGCAAGAGCTTGGTGGGAAACTACCAAGGCTCTCCAGCAAGCTGGTCATGTCATCACTGGGCTGAGTTCCAGGAGAAGTTCCGCAAGAAGCACATTCCCTACGGACTCATTGAGAGGAAGAAGGATGAATTCCGCAAGCTGAGGCAGGGAAGTAAAGATGTGGTCGGTTATCTGGATGAGTTTACCGACTTATCTCGGTATGCTCCTGATGACACCGACAAAGAAGAGAAGAAGATGGAGCGTTTCATGAGTGGACTTCATGATGAACTGCAGTGTGCTCTGGTTATCCATGACTTCCGTGATCTGGAGTCACTTGTGGACAAAGCCATCCAGCTGGAGACCAAGCGCAAGTCTATGTATGAAGGTCGCAAGAGGAGGATGAATGCTCAGGAAGGTTCGAGCAGCCAGAAACCTCGTATCTTTCAGCAGAACCCCAGGCCTGCCTATCGTCCACCCCAAGCACCACGCCCCAATTTCCCTAACCGCCCAAACAACTTCAACCGCCCCAATGACAATAACCGTTCTGGAGGAAACTTCAATAACTTCAATCTCCGCCCCAAGGTTGTCTGCTTTGAATGCGGCGCCCCAGGACATTACTCCAGAGAATGCCCCAATCCCAAGAAGCCTGTCCAGCGCCCCAATGCACCTGCACCGAACAATGGTCAAGGCCGCAATGGAAATGGTAATGGCAAGAATGCCGCACCCCGCGGGAATGCTGCTGTTGTCAGAGGCCGTCTGCACCACATCAATGCTGAAGAGGCTGAAGAAGCGCCAGATGTTGTGCTGGGTACGTTCCTTGTCAACTCAGTACCTGCAACTGTTCTGTTTGATTCTGGTGCCACCCATTCGTTTATTACCAAAGAGTTTGTTTCTAAGGGAGGTTTAGTCGGGAGTCTTTTACCCAAACCGATGTTGGTACAAACCCCAGGACTGTTAGCCAAAACCAACCAGATGTGTTCCGAAACCCCCATAGAAATTGGAGGAGGAAAGGTTTGCAGCCGACCTAATTATCTTAGGAAACCAAGGCATAGATGTTATTCTTGGAATGGATTGGTTAGCCAAGTATCACGGTCGTATTGACTGTGCCCGAAGAGCTGTTTCTCTCACTTCTGATGATGGAGTTGAAGTGGAGTATGCATCTGAGACCAGCCAGACCAGACCCGGATGCCATGAGAGCATAGCTCGACCCGCCCTAGATGAGATCCGTGTTGTTCACCTGTTCAAGGATGTTTCCCAGAAGAATTGCCTGGTATGCCGCCAGACCGGGATATTGAGTTCATAATTGAGCTTATCCCAGGGACATCCCCCATATCCCAAAAGCCTTATCGGATGAATCCGGAAGAACTGGTTGAGTTGAAGAAGCAGTTGGCTGATATGCTAAGCAAAGGTCTTGTCCGCCCAAGCGCTTCACCATGGGGATCACCCATTATTTTTGTGGACAAGAGAGACGGTACCACACGCCTGTGTGTGGATTATCGCAAGCTGAATGACGTGACCATTAAAAACAAGTACCCTCTTCCCAAGATCGAGGATCTGTTCGATCAAATGAACGGAGCCCGAGTCTTTTCAAGATCGATCTTCGGACAGGTTACCATCAGTTGAAGATCCGAGAGACAGACATTCCCAAGACCGCCTTCACCACCCGTTACGGTTTGTTTGAATACACCGTGATGTCCTTTGGTCTGACCAATGCCCCAGCCTATTTCATGAATCTCATGAACAAGATTTTCATGGAGTACCTCGACAAGTTCGTGGTAGTTTTCCTTGATGACATCCTTATTTATTCCAAGACCGAAGAAGAGCATGCTGAACACCTGCGTCTAGTTTTGGAGACCCTCCGAGAGCACCAGCTGTATGCCAAGCTTAGCAAGTGTGAGTTTTGGCTCAGTGAAGTGGCATTTCTCGGACATATTGTATCTGCTGGAGGAATTTCTGTTGACCCTGAGAAGATACAAGCCATTCTTGACTGGTTATCCCCAACCAATGTGACGGAAATCCGAAGCTTTCTCGGACTTGCCGGTTATTACCGCAAGTTCGTTGAAGGATTTTCCAGTATAGCCAAACCCATGACCCAACTGTTGAAGAAGGACAAGAAGTTTGAATGGACTCAGAAATGTGAGATAGTTTCCAAGAACTGAAGAAGAGACTAACCTCAGCCCCAATTTTGATTATGCCAGACGTCACCCAGAGTTTCGACGTGTATTGCGATGCATCACGCCTCGGACTTGGTTGCGTTCTGATGCAAGAAGGCAAAGTTGTGTCGTATCTGTCCCGGCAGTTGCGACCGCATGAAGAGAATTACCCAACTCATGACTTGGAGTTAGCTGCTGTAGTCTTTGCTCTTAAGAAGTGGCGTCCCTATCTTGCGGGACATCGCTGTGAGATCTATACGATCATAAGAGCTTGAAGTATATTTTCACCCAGAAGGAGTTGAACCTGCGACAGAGGAGATGGATGGAATTAATCAAGGATTATGATATTGGAATCCATTATCACCCTGGAAAGGCTAATGTAGTTGCCGATGCCCTTAGTCGCAAACCTTGCACCCTGAATGCCCTGATCCAAGCCGAACAGCCAGCCTTGTTCAAAGAGTTCGAAGACTTTGGACTAGAACTTGTTAGCCATGGTTATCTCGCCAATTTAGAGTTAACCCCAACCCTGATGGATCAAATCAAAGAAGCCCAAAAAGACCATGAAAGCATTGAAGGAATTAGGAAGAAGATTTCCCTCGGCAAAGCACCCGGTTTTACCGAAGATGCTGAAGGAGTACTGAAATTCAATGACGTATCTGTGTGCCCAATGTCACGGAACTTAAGGAGTTAATCCTAAAGAGGCCCATGAGACCCCTTATTCAATCCACCCCGGCGGAACCAAAATGTACCAAGACCTTCGAGAAAGATTTTGGTGGCATGGAATGAAGCGAGAGATTGGTTCTTTCGTAGCCAAGTGTGACATCTGTCAGCGAGTCAAGGCTGAACATCAGCGGCCCGCTGGATTGCTTCAACCTTTGAAAATTCCCGAGTGGAAGTGGGATGAGATTGGAATGGATTTTATTACCGGACTTCCAAGATCCAACCGAGGCCATGATTCAATCTGGGTCATCGTTGATCGACTGACCAAGGTTGCTCATTTTATACCCGTCAAGACCACTCACAATGGAGCCCAGTTAGCAGACCTGTATATTTCCAGAATAGCCTGCATGGTGTGCCTAAGAAGATTGTATCTGATAGAGGCACGCAATTCACCTCAAGATTCTGGAAATCCCTTCATGAAGCCCTCGGAACCAAGTTAGCATTTAGCACAGCTTATCATCCCCAGACCGATGGCCAAACTGAGCGAGTGAACCAGATATTGGAGGACATGCTTCGTGCATGTGTTCTATCCTATGGTTCCAAGTGGGAAGATTGTCTTCCGTTTGCAGAGTTCTCGTACAACAACAGTTATCAGTCCAGTCTGCAAATGGCCCCTTTTGAAGCCCTTTACGGCAAGAAGTGTCGTACACCCCTGAATTGGTCCGATACCGGAGAAGGCAAATTGTTTGGACCCGATACCCTCCGTGAAGCTGAAGAGCAAGTTCAGCTTATTCGTGAACGCCTCAAAACTGCCCAATCCCGTCAGAAGAGTTACGCTGACACCAAGCGCCGTGACCTCACTTTCAGTGTCGGAGATCATGTTTATCTCCGAGTGACACCCCTCAAAGGAATGCAGCGTTTCCATGTCAAAGGAAAGTTAGCGCCAAGGTATATTGGACCCTTCAAGGTCATTGCTCGTCGAGGAGAAGTATCCTATCAGCTGGAATTGCCCCGGAGTTAGGAGATTATCATGATGTCTTCACATTTCCTTGCTCCGGAAGTGTCTCGAAGTTCCTGACCAGCCTGATGTTTTCAAAAACATCGACCACCTCTCCATCGACCTGAACCAAGACCTGACTTATCGCGAGAGACCCCTCAAAATTCTCGAAGAAGATGTTCGTGTTACCCGAAGACGTGCGATCAAGTTTTACAAAGTCCAGTGGACTAACCACTCTGAAGAAGAAGCAACTTGGGAACGCGAAGATTATCTTCGAAGCGAATTTCCAGACCTCTTTAGTACCCAGGCCTAGCAAATCTCGGGACGAGATTTATTCTAAGGGGGGAAGGATTGTAACATCCCAAAAATATTAATCAGTATTATTATTCCAAAAATGAGGCCAACAAAAACTTTTGCTTAATTATATGTGTTGATCTCATATTGTTGCTTGTGTTGTTTATTTCTTGCTAGTTGTATGTTGTTTGCTCTAAATAAAGACAGAAGAAAAGATGAGAATAAAATAAAAAGAAAAGCAAGAAAATAAGTGACAAGTGTCACATAAAATTCTCCAAGTGAGAAATTGTTTTCCTTTACAATAAAATTCAGAGGAGTGGTAATGTAAACACTCCCATGTTATCCTTACTACTTTTCTATCTCCAACAATATTTTAAATTAGTTTTAAAATTCAAAAGTAAAATTCAATTGGAAATAAAACCAAATTCAATAATTAAAACCCTATGAACAAAAATGATTCAAAACATTTTATTTTGTAAAGCCAATTTTTGTGAAGCTTCTGCATGCCATGGGAAGGCTTCACAAATTTTCTTGAATTTTTATAAATAGATTTAGTGCCCTAATTAAATTCAGGAAAAGCTTCTGGTTTGAAAAACAAAAGAAAGAAAGAAAAAAGAGAGAGCCAGGGGGTTTTCTGCAAAACCCTCTTCGCCTACCTCTCCGTCGCCGTGTCGACGCGCACGCCGCGCGCCTCGCCGTTCCCCGGGCCCCCCAGGCCCCCCTTGCTCGCAGCCGTCCACGCTCCGTGCCTCTGCAGCCACCGCAGTCGCTCGAGCACCTCCCTTGACCCAATGCCGCCCCTGTCCCCTGCATCGTCCGCCGTGGTTAACGGACGCGACCGGCCAAATTGGCCCGCTCGCTGCTCCCCACACGCACTGCTCGGCCAGCGCCTTCTAGAACGTGCCCGGACCCCGCTCGACCTCGCAGCGCCACGCCTCGTGCACCACTGCCTCGAATCGAGCGCAAAGATCGCCGTGCGCCATGGACAAACGGCCGTGCGCCCCTCCACGATACGCGCCGGCTCCCGCGCTATAAAACCACCCCGCAACCCTCTGGAAGCAGCACACCATCCCACTCCCCTCGCTCCCCCTCTCCAATTTCATCGTGAGCCGCCAGGCAGGGCGTGCCCTGCCGAAGCTCCGCCGCCGTCGAGGTCCGTCGTGGCCGCAGCGCCTCGCTGCACACCTTTCTCCCCTCCAACCCCTGTCTGCTGCTTGCCCAACTTCACCACACTCACGCGCATCGTTTCCCCTCTGGTTCGTGCACAGGAACGCCGTAGGGAGCTCGCCGGAGTTGCGTCGTGCCGTGCGAAGTTCGAAGCTCGCCGTGGACGCTGCGCTCCGTCCCAGCAAGCAGACTCGACCAGAAGCTTCCCCAACGCCGCCCGCTCGTTTCGCGTCGTCGCCAAGCCTTTCGATTAGAGAGAGAGAGAGAGAGACTGACGAGCGGGCCCCGCTCGTCAGGGTTTTATTAATTTCCCCCGCGTGCACTGTGCCGCTGACCAGTGGGTCCCCCATGTCAGCAATTTCAACATTATCCACAACAGTGGATTTTCCTAATTTAAATTCTCTGAAATTTTCAGTAC